>CAOLHI010001219.1:0-420079 GCA_948474755.1 Ctenosaura bakeri | reverse complement strand
GAACATTTTATAATAATTTTCTTTAAATGTTTGACATCTTGTAAAGTTCAAATTTTTCCATGTTTATTCCGTTTCGTAATTCAATTGAATGCCTAACATTCTGAGCCCATCTAACCATCGTATTTTTAATCACCTCCTGATCAAGATCCCATTTTAGTAATAGTTTATTAAATTTTGAAGTTAACTGTTTATCTCCTCCATCCAAAATAATATCTAAATCTGTTTTTTTCATTGTTTATCTTCCCTTCCCTACAATCCTGATTAAATCTAGAAAGCAAACGAGCATGTAAGAACCATGCACAATCAAACCCCTCTTGCAACAGTTCCTCTCTTTTCTTAAACATAAGTGTACTATCTTCAGTTACCAATTCCTTATAAGCCCACCATCTCTGTATTTTAAGCTCATCTCGCTGAAAGGCTTCTATTGGAGATATCCATAGAGGAAGTTAAGGGCATAATCACTCTTTGAATTTTTTCCACACACATGGTTATTTTGCACAGAAAATAATGTTCCTGTATTGACATATTATCTTCTGCACAGAAAATATTGTTACTGAACAGAAATGCTGTTTTCTGTTCAAATCACCGGTTGAAATTTTGCACAGGATAAAACTCCAATTATAGCAGTTTCAAGAACCTGCCTTTTCTATGCAGGAAATAACATGTCTGTATGAACATCATTTTCTGTACAAATCATACTGTTACGTGTACAAAACAGACACATTCAAATTGTGTGCAGAAAAAAGGCTCAAACTACAAAGATTTTAATCAGTCCAGGATTCTTCTTCTCAGTGTTTCTCAATATCTCAAAAACCATGCTTTTCAACATTTAAAAATATGCATTTTTGAACATTCTTTCCATCCCTAGTGTTTGGTAGGAAGGGGCTAAACGCTACACTGAACTAGTGGGAGTTAAAAGTCATGGCAGTGATTGAAAGTGGCCATCTTAGTTCTTTTTGATTATTTATTTATTTTCTGAACAAAATCTGTGGATTCTATTTGATAGAGCATTTTCCACCTAAATGTTATTGGAGGGGGGATGAGGGAGAAAAACCAGTACAAATGACTGAGGCCCTTTCCGCACGTGATGAGGGAAACGCTTCCCGCCGCTACTCACTGGCTTTTTGGTGGGTTCGGGCAAGTCCGTCGGGATGAGGAGCAGTGCGAGCTCGTCGCTCCACACTGCTCTGGCATCAAAAATGGAGGCTTCCAGTTGGGAAGGCTCTCCACCAACTGGAGAAGCTCGCCAGCCTAAAGCCCACCTCTGGCAGATCTGCAGGCACGCACTTGCGTGCGCCTGCAAATCTGCACCGGAGCACGGTGACGGAGTGACACGGAGTCGCGTGCTCCGTGCTTTTTAAAAACCTCTAAAAAGAGGTTTTTAAAAAACACGCTGCATGACCAGTTCCGGTCACTCCGGAGTGGACTGAGGTATGGAACTACAAAAAGTAGTCTGCCCCAGTCCACTCTACGGTGCAGAAGACCTCCATCGGAGGTTGCTCTGCACTGTTTTAATAGCCTGGTGCGGAAAAGGCCTGATTCTGTACTTAGCATCATGTGTAGTTCTTTCTTTGAGAAGCCTCCATTAATGGTCCACAGCTAACTGGTATGCAGTGAAACTTCTTCAGGTGCATTTCAGTGGATTTCATCCCACTCCTAAAGTTTTATGCTCTTTTTTTAAAAAAAATAGTTTCAATCTTTTAATAGGAATGTGAAACCCATTAAAATTTAATAATTAACCTTTACATACTGATGTTTCATATTTAATTTATGTGACTAAATGTTTCCCTTGAGGCCCAATTAAACCTAAGAGGGCACAATTGAGCTTAGATAATTCTGAAAACATGTTGTTAAAAGAAGTTTCAATAGCAATCAAACACTTTTAGATCTATAATGAATTGTCAATGAGATGCAATTACATCAAGGTGAAAGGTTTGCTTTGTTTACTCAAGCTGGTTTCCTGACACTTAGGTTTCTCTTTTCCTTTAGGGTATAAAGCTGTCATTCTTAGATATTTGTTTATGGAAGGACTTGAACATAAAAATAGCGAGGATCAGCAGCTGAGGTTCTACAGGAACAGCAAGCGAAGTTCCCTTGAGACTTGAATGCACATCTGCATAGAAGCTTGTGTTTCTTATTTTTAGCACTGAGACAGAGAGTGGAACATTGGAAGTCCTGGTGGATCAGATCAAAGTCTGCCTTCTCCAGTACACTGTGTCCAGTAATGGCCAAGCTGATCAGCAGCAGCATATGCTACTGAATCATTACTATGAGTGGGAGCAAAAAGCGGCTACTCCCATCTCAACCAGGAACTCATTGGGTGGCCTTAGGCTAGCAAACCTTCACAGCAATTGTGTTCACTCTCTAATAAGGAGGAATGAGTAGGTGTTGTTGCAAGTGCTTTGATGCAATCTATGAGAAGGAATAACACAAGTCCACATTACATGGACTGTTAGATTCAGTCTCTTGTGTATAACCATTGATAATCAGAATTATGACACCCATGATGAAAGAGAACCAGAATGGTGGAGTGGTTTGAGTGTGTGAGCCACAGTTCAGCCATGGAAACCCACTGGGTGACCTTGGGTAAGTCAGACTGTCTCAGGCCCCTTCTTCTTGATGCACCCAACCTGCAACTGGGGACAGGAGAAGGACAGGGCTCAGACAACGCATATGCACAACATTGTCCAGCTCCCATCCTTCTCTCATCCCCAGCTGGAACAATCATGCCACAAACCATTGAGGGGTTTCCCCCATCAGTGACTGGAAATCACATCGCTCTCCCACTGCGTGCCCACACATATCTGCTTTGTGGAGGCCCTGGGAGTACAATAGCTGCACTTCCTGCTCCAACATAGCCCGAGACAGTACCTGGCCACGCTGTGGCAGGAGGAGGAATGACCATCATGCTTTCTGGATCCTGAAGGCAGCCAGTGCAGAGGGAAGCGCTGCTGCCACCATTGCCACCAGGTGCTATTGGGATGAAGGTAAGGTCCAGAAAGGGCCTCAACCTCAGAAAAGGGAAAACTCCTTTGGAACAAATCTTGCCAAGAAAACCCCATGATAGGTTCACTTTTGCACTTGACTTGAAGTCATACAACAACTACAACAACAACAATGACAGTAAGAGAAATGACAGTAAGAGAAATAACCACAGCTATCTTAGCTAATATTTATAGTTATGTCTGTAACAGCTACCAACCTAGTTCACAGAAGTTGCCCTTCCTGATAAAAAGCAGTGATTGTCTCTGTATAAACACTGTACTTTGGATGATTTGAACAAGCAGTCCATGATGACTGGGGTACTGCTTGGATGGGATTTGGATGAAGATGTCCAGGGCCCAACTCAGAGCCTAAGGAGTGAGTGGCTTGTTCCAGTGAGTTCTCTAACTAAGCATGATATAAGGCTGTCACTTGCAATCACATGTTTGCCTTTTCTTCATATATTACATGGAATTGTTTTTAAAATTAGGACCACAGGGGATGTTTAATCCTTCCATCATCCACTTCATAACAATAACATCAGTAACAGTAGAACAACCCAGAATGTAGCCAGATTGTTTGATTACAAAATTTTGTAAGCAAAGTAATTCATATAATTATCTAAAGGCAACTTACAAATGTATTAACTTCTGTGACCAGATTTATTAAATAACCACATCTGTATAATAAACCTCAAGCTTCTCTTTCTCCATATGTATTTATCAAAGAAGCATACCTAAGCTGAAAACACTTCATTGCAAAATCAGATACAATGGCCCCTCTGGATCTGTGACTTCCAGATCTGTGATTTTCAGCAACTGTGGAACATCATGTCCTATATGTAAAATCTCAGCAGTGCAAATATGAACATGCTGAAGTGTTTGTGCTCACATCACTGACATTTAATAATATGGGAAACAACCATTCATTTTTTTTTTTTATTTTTTTTTTGCCATTTGTGGGGAATCCAACCTCTGCACATATGGAGGGTCTACTGTACTTCTGAGTTGGCAGTTTAGGGGCCCTTTCATACAACTTAATTCATCACTATAATTCCACTTTAATTGCCATGGCAACATCTATGGAATCCTGGGGTTTGTCATTTAAGAAAGGGTACTTAAAATTCCTAGCCAGAGAGTTCTAATGCTTCCTTAAACTACCTACCTCAGGTTTCTACACAATGGAGCTTGGGCAGTGTGAGTGGAATCATAGTACTATAATTGTGTAGTGTGACAGGGCCTTTTATCTCTCAGTAGTGAAGCTGTGCATTTATTATTGTACAATAGAGGCTCCTGCATATGGAAACCCCCCAAGCCAAATCTCCCCTTTACAGCCTGCACATTCAAGGACTGTATCTTGTACTAAAACTGAATTCAATGCATGCTAGCCTCTCTTTTTGTATTTTAAACCACCTGCGCTTGTGGCATTATTGATTCTCAAACATGGTTACATTCCTTTCGTTAATGAGGGTTTTATGTACAAACATGCTGTCAGTTTTGTGGAGCTCTCCCATTATCCTTTTCAGTCTTGTTTTTATAGCTGACCCACAAAGTTTCTGGATATCCCAGCAACCATCTTTGTCTGAAGCGCAACATATGGTGTGCTTCAGACAATGTGCCAAGCGCCCTAAGACTAATTTTATCATGGAATCAAAGAGTCAATGTGGCTGCAAATGACTGTGCATAGAAAAGCTGTTACAGACAGAGAATGGCCTGTTCAAGTGTGCACCGTGCAGGTGCCACATCTTGGCTTTGAAAAGGAAATTGGTATCCTCAGGCCTAAGCTGCACATGAATTTCCTTGCAAGGGAACCCTTGTCTTGGCTCCAAGTCCAGTCTGTTCTGGAATCCAGGGGAAAGAAACAAATTGTTTTCTACCAGCAGACAAGAAGATGAATAGAGATTTGCAGGAGAGTATTAAGGGAAAGAAACAGAAATCAGTCTTGCCCTTACTGGAACTTAGTCCTGCAGCAATTGAACTGTCAGTGAATAGCTCTGAGCAGGTCCAGACAGCCACTTCCTCACAACTGGAAAGATCCAGCAAAAACCATAAATAGGGCTGGAGCATTTTGGAATGCAGTTTTCCATTGGCCTCATAACCAAACATCTTTCAGTGTTAGAACAGTAAATAAGAGAGCCAGCATAGGCCATTTCTGCCCTACACTGTTGTAGTGCTATTATTCCACTTTCAACCTCCTATGGAATCCTGGGGTTTGCAGTTTACGGAGGGGCATTTAGAGTTCTCAGCCAGAGAGCTCTTTGGCCTCAGTAAACTGCAAACCCAAGAATTCCACAGGATGTTGAAACTGGAATAATAGCACCATAACAGTGTAGAGTGGAAATGGCCTTAGTCTCAGAAATGGGCATAGTATAGTGATTTGAATGTGGGACTACAACTCTGAAGACCAGGGACCTTTTCACATGGCATTCGCCCTGCAAAAGGGCGCCTGGATCATTGTGTGATTGTGAGGAGTGATCTGCACAATACACTCACAATTAGGTGATGCTCCAGGGTCGGGCAGGGGCCACTCACACACTTTTTTATTTTCAGCTTTCAACCGAAAATGGTGTGCAATCGCACATTGCTCCAGGGGCCCACACACACTTGTCATGCATGTGGAGCCTCTGGAGCCACAGCGGTTGTGCTTCCTGCCCCAGCGCAGCCTGGGAAACTCCCAGGCTGCACTGCAGAAGGATGAGGCAGGGCTCTTGCACTGCCTTTCTCAGGAGCAGGCAGCTCATGAGGAGCTGAAGCAGCAGTGATGCAAGAGCCTCTCACTGGAGACTGCTTGCTCGATCCCTGCACCCCAGCACTGAAAAAAAAGGTAAGCTGCAGAAAGGGCCCAGGGTTCGAATCCCTACTTAGCCATGGAAATCCATTGGGTGACCTTGAGCAAGTCATACTCTCTCACCTTTGAGGAAGGCACTGGCAAACCTTGTCTGAACAAATCTTGCCAAGAAAAGCCCACTTTAGGATCACCATAACCTGAGGGCAAACAACAACAGTGAATAAAATTATGCTATGAGGGATGAATAAGACACTGATGTGTAAA
This sequence comes from Ctenosaura bakeri, assembly GCA_948474755.1. Classification (NCBI taxonomy): domain Eukaryota; kingdom Metazoa; phylum Chordata; class Lepidosauria; order Squamata; family Iguanidae; genus Ctenosaura; species Ctenosaura bakeri. The sequence goes on along the minus strand of CAOLHI010001219.1, from coordinate 414,046 downwards.
TGCCAGCATGACAATTAACAAGGCAAATGGAAATAAATGTGCTTGTTAACATAACAAAGAAGAATCTGTATTGGGGTAAGAGAAAGAAATGGAATCATTCCCTCTGCTCCATTTGTAGGAGAGGCAACCAGGAGCTGATACTCCCCCATGGTTAATTAATTGGAATATGGATCTGTAGGAAAAGGTATAAACAGCAACAGTCATAAAGATACAGGACAAAGCCGTGTCTATTGAAACAAGTTTCGTACAATTCAATTGCATCTGCCATTTTCCATGTGCAAATATTGTTTTGTGCTCATGCCAATCTTGTAATTACATCCCCAGCTGCCTGTTAACTCCCCTAGCAAATGCCTACACTGAATACAAAAGGAATGGGCTGCTCAGCAGCAGCAGCCATAAGTATTGGAGCAATAAGGCAAAAAATGGGTACATGTGAGACTTCTTATGATTAGCCCAGCCAGTTGCTAGGAATCCAAACACTTTGAAGAAGCAGGGCTTCCAGAACTCAGGGCCCGGCTCCTCTCTCCAGAACTTCAGTGTGAGAGTGCTAATTTGGGCAAAGTTCTTTTCTTTTCTTTTCTTTTCTTTTCTTTTCTTTTCTTATTGAAATGGTGTGCAGCTGGCTCCCACAGTCTACATGCTGCTTTGGAGCAGCAAACTTTCCAGGGATTCCATATGGCCATCTACTCAAAGATTCTCCACGTTCTCAAACTGTGGTAAGAGGACTCTGTGGGGGGGGGGTGATCACCCTAAAGAAATACTGTATTTGCTGCTCCATGAGTCACTGAATATGGAACTGCAGAACTGTTGCTATGTTATCCCCTCCCCATTTTATTGATAACTTCCCCAGTTCTGGTCCCGTTTTCCTCAGCCTACCCTGAATGACTGAAGGAGTAGTAGATTTTCCATGTCGCAGTTGGTAGGCTTGTCTATCTGTTTTTGAATGACACACTCTGAGTCACTCTATCACATTTATGGACCTCTCCAGGGCCCACTTTCTATGGTGTCACCAGGGATTATGGCCATATCTGCTCTGCACTGTTAATAGTGCTATTATTCCACTATCAATATCCTGTGGAATTCTGGGGTTTGTAGTTTACTGAGGCCAAAGAACTCTCTGGCTGAGAATTCTAAAGGCCTCTCCCCCAGGATTCCATAAGGTGTTGAAAGTGGAATAACAGCACTATGGCCATTTCTGCACTATACCGTTGTAGAGCTATTATTCCACTTTCAACTTCCTATGGAATCCTGGGGTTTGCAGTTTAGGGAGGGGCCTTTAGAATACTCAGCCAGAGAGCTCTTTTGTCCTCAGTAAACTACAAATCCCAGAATCCCATGGGATGTCAAAAGTGGAATAAAAGCATTACAACAGAGGAGTGCAGAAAGGCCCTTTAACAGTATAGGGTGGAAATGGCCTACCTCAGGCCTCAGATTTGGGTCCTGAAATTTCAGAGTTTGGGATTCTCCAGAGAATGTAATCCTAAAAGGAGTACAGCTACTTTTGGAGACATTGTCTTCCTTTAAGAATGCCTTCACAAACACCTGGAACATTAAAAAAAAGTTTACTCTTTAGTTAGGCAATGGCAGGTAAGTAATTTTTCATTAACGCATTACTTTTAATTTACTTTTCTTTATTTTTAAAAAACATACAATACAAATATGGCCTCATATAGCCAAAGTCCTCCCAAACAACTAATCAAAAAATGACATTATAGGAATAAAATGGAATAATCTTACCAGTTGCCATGTTATTTTGCAAAAGGAATGCTGGTATGCTTTTCAGTATGTTCCTTTTACAGGTAATTCTTCTTACCTTAACTTTACAGGTAATGTTACCCTTAAGATGTTTTTAAGCTCTGATTTTCACAGTCTTCAGAACTAGAAGTTTGATGATTTTAAAGGAAACCAACTGAGAGCTGGAACCTTGGGAAACAATATTCACTGCCACATATCCTAACCTTTTTTTTGGCAGCCATGGAATCCTGCTATAGGTTACTTGTTAATGAAGGACTATTTTTACTGATCCTTCTTTGCTTGTCCTGTTTCCTGCATTGTGATTAATTTTCCTTTATTTATTTTTAAAATTAAGCACTAATGACACTATTATGGCATGATGTCACAATGCCATTACACTTCTGCCTTAATTTATTTTTTAATAATAACAGTTAATTTTAAAAAAAATATCACTATGGTAGCAATGTCGTGTGTAGGACTGCAGGAAAACAGAGAGAGGTCTTTGAAAAACACCCCCATGCAATAGAAGTATTTGAATAATAATTTCCAAGAGTTACTAGGGCCATTTCTGCACTAGCCTGTTATAGCACCGATGATTCCACTTTCAACATCCTCGGGAATCCTGGGGTTTGCAGTTTCGGCTGGCCCTCCCGAAACTGCAAATCCCAGGATTCCAGAGGATGTTGAAAGTGGAATCATCGTACTATAACAGGCTAGTGTGGAAATGGCCTAGGTCAAGATTGCAGCATTATTGCACTATAACAGCAAACCATTTATATATTTAAAAATTGCAATGAATAAATAAATAGGATTTCAAGAATAGAAAATATGGAAACACAGCTATTCTTTTAGGAAACCTTGTCTTCCCTGTTCAAGTACTGGAAGTGGTCTGAGGTCTCTCTGCCAGAGATTTCCTTAGGAATCCCCAAGGTAGTGAGGGGGACAACCACACCACACACCACACATGTGCCATGACCGTTATTCAAACATTCTTGCAGTGAAACAGAATGAAGCATTCACACAGAAACCAGTTACTGAATCATAGCCAGAAAGAGGGACATTAATGGATGATTTCCAGCAGGAGCTTGAAAACTCACCACTCAACATGCTGAAATACAACAAGTTGAAAAGAAAATAATCAAGACTACACGTAAAAAAGTAAGTGAATTGTCACAAAAACCCAGTTTTATATGATTAGCTAGCTTTTCCCAGTTCCTAAGACAGCCTGAGGATTCAGGCCTCATTATCTTCTGCACCTCCAAGGCCAAAGTCACTGTTAGCCTCACTGGTTGGAAACCTTTTTGTGAAAAAAAAAAAAAGTGCATCCCTGAAGACTAACAGTATACTATAGTAGGTTCTGGGGCTGTAGACCTTCTCATTAGAATACGAGTATAAAGGAAACTTTTGTCCCTTGCCTATTGCCTTGGTATTCTGCTTGCTCTACTCAAATGCCATACTTTGTATTCTGGGTGAGCTTTCTTCCCGTGATCCTGGATCTTAGTGAGTTCAATTTAATATGCAGAATTAGGTTAGCTATACTTTCGTCATTACTGCTTGTTGTACTCTTGCTGTTTATATCTATTCCCTTTTGCTATCCAGCTTCTTAATTTAGTTACAAGTCTGCCTTTTCCTGGGAATTCTTTGGGTCTAACTCCACTCCTGGCCATTTGATCACATGCATAGGATTCTGGTGCAGCCACTTCACTCGTGGAATCTTAAGAATCTGGTATACATCTGTGTTTCTCTTAACTCAAACTGTGGGGACATTTGAGATTATGAGAGCACTTCCTTGTAGGACGTTTGCCCCTTAGACAGGAGGCCTTTCCACACTACAATGTTATAGTGCTATTATTCCACTTTCAACATCCTGTGGCACTCTGGGATTTGTAGTTTACTGAAGCCAAAGAGCTCTCTGGCTGAGAATTCTAAAAGCCGTCTCCCTAAACTGCAAACCCCAGGATTCCACAGGATGTTGGAAGTGGAATAATAGCACTATAACAGTAAAGTGTAGAAAGGCTCTGGGTGTTAGGAGGTTCATATTGCCCATACTGGTGCTCTGGGATCCTGAAGTCCAATTCTCTGGCTGTTACAACAACAATTCCACTTTGTCTTGTTATCCGGGACTAGTGGTGTTTATAAACTGTTACCCTGCCTTTGATTTATGAGCCCAGTACTGTATTTCCAATGCTTTTACCTGGACTAAACCATGAATTAAGTGTGTATTTCACACAGAAATATATACTATACTATTTTAAAATGTGCTGTTTGGGGTTTTTTTTTAGTTAAAAAATCGAACATGTAAATTGCCAGTCATGATCTTTTGAGGTTTAGAATACAACTATGAGTCCTGGTGGCACAGTGGTTAAATGCCAGTACTGCAGCCACAAGGTTCTGAGTTAGATCCTGCCGGGCTCCAGGTTGCCTCTGTCTTTCATCCTTCTGCAGGTTGGTAAAATGAGTACCCAGCTTGTTGGGGGAAATTAGCTAACCTCTTCGAGAGCACTTAGCTGATAAGCAGTATAGAAATGTAACTGCTATTGCTATTGCTATTTTGAAAGCGGCTGGAGGGCTACAGAAAGAAACACTGGTTTTAGACAGATAAATAAAAATGGCAAGATAAAGGAATTAATTGTCTTTATCCTTTACTTTCAAACTTATTCTTATAACAGGCCCTACTGTAGAACTAGTGTTCAGCAATGGTTATACAGATATGATTCACTTCCATTATATGCCACTACAATATATATATGGAGAGCAATTAGCTTTCTCTATTTTTATTCATATTTTATTTCTACAAAAAATAAAATAAAATAATGAATAGAGCTCTAAGTGAATCCATTTTAAAAGAATAAATGAGATATGTATTGAGACTGAACTGTTCCCTGTTTCTGAGTGATGGATAGAAATTAGAAAGCAGAAATTAACTTCTCTGGCAAGTAAAAACATCTACGAAGACCTTTGTACTAGAAAAGTATATGAATGCACAATGCACAAAAATCAATGTCATATGGTTTTCTGAAAGTTCCAGAATACTTTTCATGTCTGGATGTATAATATCCATATCAATACCAGAGAAAACTGAAATTAATCAGAAATATAGCTTCTTTGAAGCCCTTAATGGAATCCTTTAAATGTAAAATCTATTTTCATTTATAACTGCTGGCCAGAATGAGGTGGGTGTCAGAGTTTGGAGAAAAGTGGTATGTTCAGCAATGAAAATGGAACCGTAATCTCCGCCATTTCTGTGACTGGTTAGGAAATAAGCCAAATCTGCAAAGTGCTGCTCTTTATCATGCTTGCAGGATTTCCAGGAAGTTTAAAAGCTTCAAACACAGGTGTTAAGAAAAGTGTAAAATTCACTTTGCAAATCTCATCGTTCTGAATTATGCAGTTACTGTAGCATGGTAAGTCCCCCCCCCATTTTATTTCTCTCTATCTCATGCAGTAGAAGTGGAAAAAAGTATGAGGAGGGAGCCATTTCTCCCATTACTTAGAACAGATTATAAATATTATGAAACCAAAGATCTATTGCTGTATTACCTACTTCTGTAATGTCATAACCCTCAAAATCATTTATCCTGGAGAAACTTGTTTGAAATCACTTTCTGTACTCCTGATCAAGCATGTTTTGGATTAGTCTCCTAAGATATGATGGTACTTTGGACTATGTTACATAGATGCAACCATCCATGGGGATAAACAAAAGCCCATGCTCCCCAGTGAAGTATGATGGGCCATAGGAAATATTAATAGAGACCTCAAAAAACCCCAGCCTTTGTGCCATTGAAATGGCACCACCTATCCACAAGAGAGGTATCAGCAGTCCTGGGGTATAGAAAGGGTTGTAGAAGTACAAAAATATTTAGTGGGGTAAAAAAACTTGGAGGGGGAATTCCTTCCCTCTGATGATTAGAGGAAAAAATGAATAGCGCACTGTGTGTATGGGTGATGGGAGAGGGGGAGAATGGAAGGGCTGGAATCCTCAGCAGAGAGCCAATTCACACAGTAATATTTTGTTGGAGATCTCACTTTTGGAGGGCATTTTGACTTTGAATCACTGGGTGCCTCATTAGAGCACCCTGGCAGAGAGAGAAAGACAAGGTACGAAACAGAGACTCTCGAACTACCGAATTGCTTCCAAGTTTTTGACCTTATTAATGACGAAGTGGAACAGCAGGATGAGGTAATGGAATATCACCAAGAAGAAATCCAACATCAGCAACAGGAACCCCAACACCAGCAGAATGAAATCCGACAGCAGCAGGACCAACAATCTCAGCTTGAACAGAATGTTCAGGTGGCTGAGAGACAATCTGCTCATCAAGTAAGTGCTGACAAGCCTCAGAGGAGACGAGTTCTTGTGGTTGGGGACTCCTTGCTGAGAGGAACAGAACCAACCATTTGTACCCCGGACAAGACCAATTGCAAGGTGTGCTGTTTCCCTGTGGCCAAAATCAATGATGTAACAGAGAGGCTAACAAGACTGGTCAAGCCCATTGACCGTAATCCCCTTCTTTTGGTTCACATCAGAACCAACGACACTGCGAGGTGCAGCTTTCACCGCATCACAAAGGATTCCGAGCTCATGGGTAGGAAACTGAAGGACCTTGGTGTGCAGGTTGTCATTTCATCTCTCCTTCCTGTGGAAAGACATGGCCCACAAAGAGAGAGAAGAACAGTGGAGGTCACCAACTAGCTTGGAAGATGGTGCAACCAGGACTGATTTGGGTTTTTGGATCAAGGTCTCCATTTCCACGAAGTTGGTCTTCTGGTAAAAGATGGCCTGCACCTCACAACCATCAACTGGAAAAAAATTTCTAACAGTCTCACAAAACAGATCAGAAGGTCTTTAAACTGAGTTTGACTGGGAAGGGAGACAGTATTATTCAGTACAAGGATTCAGTGAGTGCTGGGATAAATAGCCCAAATGATATAGATAGGGCAGGCCAAGTAGTACTAGATACCAACAGAGGGAGGAAAAGTAACTTTAGTATAGGACTTCCAGGAAGGTCCTATGGTCTTAAGTGTCTCTTCACTAATACACAGAGCATGGGAAATAAGTAAGACGAACTCGAACTCTTAATACAACAAAATAAATATGATTTAATAGGCAACACTGAAACATGGTGGGATGGGTCTCATGGTTGGAATGTAGGAATAGGAGTTTCACAGAAATAGGAATTTCACAGAAATAGACCAAACAAGAAAGGAGGAGGAGTAGCCTTATATTTCAAGGATGTTCTTACCTGTGAAGAGATCCATGACTTAAATCCAGGAAGCCAAGTTGAAAGCATTTGGATAAGAATTAAGGGAATGAGAAACGATAGGGATGTGATTGTGGGGGTTTGCTACAGGTCTCTGGGCCAGCTTGAGGACTTGGATGAGGCCTTCCTGCAGTAGATGACCACACATTCAAAAAGGAGAGATGCAGTGATAATGGGAGATTTCAACTATCCTGATATTTGTTGGCAGTCAAACTCTGCCAAGACCGCAAGGTCCAACAGGTTCCTCGCTTGCCTTGCAGACAATTTCATGGTCCAGAAGGTGGAAAAGGTGACAAGGGGATCGACTACTTTAGATCTTAGCCTGACCAACAGAGATGACTTTGTTGATGAGGTGGAGGTGGTGGGATCCTTATGGGGGAGTGACCATGCTCTTTTGGAATTTGTCATTCAGTGGGAAAGAGAAGCCAAGTGTAGCCAGACACGCATCCTAGACTCTAAAAAAGCTGATTTTTGTAAACTTAGTGAGTTACTTGCCGAAATCCCGTGGTCAAGAATACTGAAAGAGAAAGGAGTTCATAATGGATGACAGTTTCTTAAAAGTGAGATACTGAAGGTACAATTGAAAACTGTACCAATAAGGAGGAAAAATGGCAGGTGTCTAAAGAAACTGGGATGGTTGATAAAAGAACTCTCAGCTGAGCTAAGTGTTAAAAGAAACAAGTACAGGAAATGAAGAACAGTGAAACCACTAAAGAGGAATTCAAGCAAATAGCCAGGAGATGTAGGGAGAAGGTCAGAAAAGCTAAAACACAGAATGAATTCAGGCTTGCCGGAGACATCAAAAACAATAAAAAGGGCTTTTTTAGATATGTCCACAGCAAAAGGAAAAACAAGGAAATGATAGGGTCGCTGCTCAGAGAAGATGGCCAGTTACTAACAGGGGGAAGAGAGAAGGCAGAACTACTCAACACCTTCTTTGCTTAGTTTTTCCCTAAAAAGATAGAAGTACTCAACCTGGGGGGTGGAGAGCAGGTGAGGAAGAGGGGGAAATACAGTACACAATAGGTAGAGAAGTAGTACAGGAATATCTGGCTGAACTAGATGAATTGAAGTCTTCAGGGCCAGATGAATTACATCCAAGGATATTAAAAGAACTGGCAGGAGTAATTTCTGAACCACTCGCAATAATCTTTGAGAACTCTTGGAGAACAGGAGAAGTCCCAGCAGACTGGAGGAGGGCAAATGTCATCCCCATCTTCAAGAAGGGAAAAAAAGAGGACCCAAATAATTATCACCCAGTCAGCCGGATGTCAATACTAGGAAAGATCCCAGAGCAGATTATTAAACAGTCAGTTTGTAATTACTTAGAAAGCAATGCCATAATCACTAAAAGTCAACATGGATTTCTCAGAAATAAGTTATGCCATACTAATCTTATCTCTTTTTACGATAGGGTTACAGGCTTGACGGGAATGCTGTAGACGTAGCATATCTTGATTTCAGTAAGGCCTTTGACAAAGTGCCCCGTGACATTCTTGTAAAGAAGCTAGAAAAATGCAGGTTGGACAGGGCTACTGTTAGATGGATTTGTAATTGGTTGACCATCTGAACCCAAAGGGTGCTCACCAATGGCTGCTTTTCATGCTGGAGAGAAGTGACTAGTAGGATGCCACAGGGTTTTGTCCTGGGACCAGTGCTATTCAACATCTTCATCAATGATTTGGGTAAAGGAGTAGAGGGCATGCTGATCAAATTTTCAGATGACACCAAATTGGGAGGGGTTGGGAGGACAGGATCAAATTTCAAAATGACCTTGATAGATTGGAGAGCTGGGCCAAAGCTAACCAAATGAATTTCAACAGAGAGAAATGTAAAGTCCTACATTTAGGCAGAAAAAAAGGGAATGCACAAATATAGACTGGGGGATGCATGGCTGAATAGCAGTATGTGTGAAAGGGATCTAGGAGTCTTGGTAAATCACAAGCTGAACATGAGTCAGCAGTGTGATGTGGCAGCCAAGAAAGCCAACGTGATTCTTGGTTGCATCAATAGGAGTACGGTATCTAGATCAAGGGAGGTAATGGTACCACTCTATTCTGCTTTGGTTAGACCTCATCTGGAATACTGTGTCCAGTTCTAGGCACCTCAATTCATGAAGGATATTGAGAAGCTGGAATGTGTCCAGAGAAGGGTGACCGAAATGAGGAGTGGCTTAGGGAGCTGGGTATATTTAATCTGCAGAAGAGAAGGTTAAGAGGGGACATGACAGCCATGTGTAAATATTTGAAGGGATGTCATGTCAAGGGGGAGCGGGCTTGTTTTCTGCTGCTCCAGAGACTAGGACAAGGAGCAATGGATTCAAGCTGCAGGAAAGGAGATTCCACCTAAACCTCAGGAAGAACTTCCTGACTGTCAGAGCTATCTGGCAGTGGAATAGGCTGCCTTGGAGTGTGGTGGAGTCTCCTTCTTTGGAGGTTTTTAAACAGAGGCTGGATGGCCATCTGTTGGGAGTGCTTTGATGTGTGTTCCTGCATAGCAGGGGGTTGGGCTGGATGGCCCCTGTGGTCTCTTCCAACTCTATGATTCTATGAGTAGAGACATTGGGAATTAGAATGGAAATAATATCTTGAAAGCATTTGAAAAATGGTTCAACAATTTGTTTTTCGAATGCTGAGAGATTGTGACAAAAAGAACTCTGAACTGAAAAGAATCTTCTCAAGTTGGAATTTTTTCTGCACAAAATTTGCATGTGTTGTTTTGCACAGAAAACACCATTTTCTGCATAAGAAAACAGCATATTCAGCATAGAAAACATGTGCATGCAGACATATTTTCTATGGAGAAAAAGCTATATCTTGCACAGAAAGCAGTACAATTGCAGATTTAATTCTGTACAAAATCCACAGATGGTTGATTTGTGTAGAAAACAGTATTTTAGGCAGAAACAATGCAGAAAAAGCTGTTTCCTGCTCAGAAAAGATCTCTTTTTCATGCCGATCAATAATGTGCCGATTTTTCACAGAATATATCCTCAACTGCAAATAGGATTTGAAAACTGTGTGATTTCAAAGACTTTCTCACAATGGGAAGAAAATTGTTGAAAATCCTCATTACCTGCTTTGAGAAGAAAATTAATGGAGAATTACATTCCTAATTAAGTATGTGAAAAGAGGGTAGACTTATTAACCATCTGCCTTCTGTTATCTCTGCTTCAGCTGTAGGATGACCGAACTGAACTGGGGATGTATTTGTAAATAACTAATAAAAAGTAATATAGTAATTGTTTTTGAAAAGTTATGACTAATGCAAGCATGTTATCTGCTAAAAACCATGTTTCAGGCTCTACTTCTTATCTTGACTAGTTTGTTTCCTGACAAATTGCCTCAATCCTCTACACCCCTGAAGCAATTAGCATATTGCATCCCTGACAGGTTTCCTTCTGCGAGAACCTAGAGATCTCTGGTGACTAGATGGAAACATGCCACCTTATCAGGGGAGACCGAGCTGCATTTATGGCTTTAAAAGTCTGTAGTTTTGCTACATTTTTATAATTTTATAATGATTTATTTAGTAAACTGCAGTTCTGCAAAGCACGTGAGGCTCCTTTTTTTCAGCCTACAGACGTGGGGAAGCATCTTCCCCCCTCCTGGTGGCTTGTTCTTTTGCTGCCACTTAGGGAGATCAGCCTGTAAGCTGCCATCTGTTCAGGTTTTCTTGTATTCTCTTAAGCAGGCTACCTGAGATTAAAATATTGATAAACACAGGAAAGGGAGCTCAGTTGCACAGTGCATGTAATGCTAGCACCTACTGTGCTCTTTTTTCTAAAAAGGAGAGTTAAATAATTTCCCCCTCCCTTCCTTCCTTCCTCCCTTTCTTTCTACCTAAAGGAAGTTTACAAACACTGGGTTGAATCCAGACTTTGTCGGGGGTGGGGTGGGGGGAGACTACCAGAGTCTCCCAGCTATTACAGGGGGAAGGGAATGACTTACAGACACTCCCAGTTTAGTGGTCATGTCAGCTAAGGAATTCTGGAGTTGCAGTCTACAAAGGTAAATTGTCCAAGTTCTGATCCAAACTTAGGGCCTTTCTACACTACACTGGTATAGTGCTATTATTCCATTTTCAATATCCTATGGAATCCTGGGGTATGGAGTTTTAGAATTCTCAGCCAGAGAGCTCTTTGGCCTCAGTAAACTACAAACCCCAGAATTCCACAGGATGTTGAAAGTGGAATAATAGCACAATAACAGTGTAGTGCAGAGAGGCCCTCTGTCATGGGCCATTTCCGCATGCTGTGAGGGAGTCACTCCCTGCTGCTACTCACTGGATCTTCTGGTGGTCCGGTCCAGGGTGAGGCAGAGCAGTGCGTGGTTGTAGATCTGCACTGCTCAGGCGCCCAAAATGGCGGCTTCTGGTTGGTCATGGGTCTTGTCCAACCACTGAAACTTGCCAGCCTAAAGCCCGCCCTCCACAGATCGCAGGCTTGCATTGGTGCGAGTCTGAGAATCTGCACTGGAGAGCAGGCATGCAATGGCGTGTGCCAGCAGTTTGAAAGACCGGAAAAATCAGGTCTTTCAAAAACACGCTGGAGGACCACTTGAGGTCATTCCGGATTGGACTGAGGTGCGGATCTATGGTAAGTAGTCCGGACCCAGTCCGCTCCAAGGTGCAGACATCCTCCATGGAGGACACACTGCACCGTTTTACTTACCCCGTGCAGAAATGGCCATGCTTAGCACTGACTCCAAATCAATGGGATTGACTTCAAATCAATGGGACTTAAATTAAGTCCTGCTGATTTCAGTGGATAAGCTTTTAACTATGACCAAGTTCTCTTTCACACTTTATAGTTTACAGCACTTTGGTACTATTTTAACTGCCATGGCTGTATCTTATCGAATTCTAGGTGTTATAGTTTTGTGAGGTATTTAGAATCCTCTGTCGGAGAGATGTAGTGTCTTGCTCAGCTGCAAAATTTAGGTTCAGTAGGAGGCAGTCATGGCAGTTAAAGTGGAATCAAGAAGCAGTGTGTGAGAGACCCATGTCTAGGTGCAATCCATTATTACTGGCCATGTGGAAGGGAACACTACATATGTGGAGACATGAAGTATCAAGCCTCTCCCAATTTTCTGAAACAGATAAATGCTGCCTTTGTATGCAGGTTTCTGGAAGATGATATAACTTACTCATCCAAATGCCACATTAGAGAAAATGCAAGAAATATAGATACATTGATGCAGGCCTGCACAAACCAAATGGGGCCTATTAGCCATGAAAGGAGTGACCCATGAATGCCACAGATAGTCTCCTTTTTTCTTTTCTTTTTCTGTCTAAGACAAGAAGAAACAACAACAAATTTCTCAGACTTGTGACGGGCCACCATATATTGTTGGTAGACTATGTTTGGTTTTAAAAACTCAAACAAAAGACAGATTCAGGTCCTCCTATTCTTTCTATTCTTCAGCTTGGTAGGTGTCATGTGAGCTGGAAATATTGTTGATGATGGTGATAATGATGATAATAATAATGTAGTCAGGTGAGAGAAGGGCAGGACAACAGGACAAACAGACCTTCCAGGTTATAGGGCATCACATCTAGATGGGGCTATATATTAAAATGATCTGTCATATCTGAGCCAGTCACAGTTTTATACTATCAGGGTATAAAAGTGATGTTCCCTAGCAGATGTAAGGAATGGGAAAGCTAATGTGAGAGAACCTGGTCCTTCAGATATCCTGGATCCAAGCCATCTAAGACGTAATGAGTAGTCATTAGGCACTTTGACTATACCTGGAGGAAGAAGCTGGAAACCATTGTAGCTGTTCTTTTGTATCATGTGTGTATGTGCACATAAATTCACACCCAGTTCAAATATCGCTCAGTCAGTTCTTTGCTTGTTAAAACATCAGTTTCCCTGGTAGACTTGCATCCTAGTAAAACTCTGTTTAAAATACAGCTATTGTTATTGAAATCATTTTTGCCTCCCCTACATATGTAGGCTCACACATGTTTCTTTTTTTTCCCCTCCCAGAATTTTGCATAGAAAACTGTCAGGTGTTTAAAGACGTTTGACTTTCTTTATAAGTCAAGTCTATAATGACAGAAACATTAGTTGGATGTGTTTGAAGTAGCACGTCTGTGTTGTATGTGTGGAGTGGAGAGGCCATTATTGAGTGGGTGGTGATATGTTGAAGGGCAGTGACCATACTGAGCATAATTGGAAACAGTCAGCTGTGGAAAGACGACTTCTAGGGAGATGTTTGCCTTGACCACTTTGGTAAAAAAATGGATTTAGTCGGCCTTGGGACTCCCTGCTTCTAATACCTTGATTTTATCTGTACAGCCTTCATTCAATGCAATATCCAACATCTCTTTGAAAGCTGCTTCCTTGACCTTGTGGTACTTTCTCAAACCACGTGCTGCTTCATGCCGCTTTATCTATAGAGATATCTTCTGTCAAAACATCTTCAAGCTCAGTGGCTGTGCAGCTTCATGAATTTGTAGATCCTTTGGTTTTGATGTGTCTTTGACACCTACCCTGTGATTTCTCTTGCTTTTTTCTCAAAACACGCCTCATAATTATTTGGCCACATGATCCTATGAACCTTCTCTGATATAGACTAAGCTCCCACAGGTCTCTAACCTTCCGTTATCACTCTAATCCCTTAGGCTAGGCCTTGTTCATCTTGTTCCACACCTCCTCCTTTCTTCTTCAGTCCTTTTGCTGTTCTGACATTTATGCTCAGCCTTCTGGCTCTGAACTTCCCAATATTTGTGATATAAAACTTAAGACTTTCTATTATGATATGGCTGATGCTGAGAACAACATCATACCAAGGTTTCCCACTGAATTCTCATCAAATACTACTAGTGGTCTCTTAACCCAAGCTGCAAACAAAAAGAAAACAAGCAGTTGCAGCATCATGGGCTTTGTTGCAATAAATCTTGATACCTAAAGCTTAACTTTAAGTTTGGCATCTCTCCACAAAAATGCGTTACCATGTGACTTTCTACTCTGTGAATTATCTGTGCTGTGAAATGTTGGAGGAAACAACAATGTGTTATGAAAAAATCTAAAATTGCTGCTAATTATTTTGTATTGAAACACACACTAAATTAATTCAACATATTTAGGTTAATGCTGCTTTAATATCAGTCCACAAACTGTAGTGCAGATAGACTATTAATTACTGTTAAAAGTGAATAATAATAATATTCATTATTGTTATTCATATTATATGCATATTATTGTTGTTGTTGTTGTTGTTACCCACCTCTCCTCAAAGCTCAAGGAGGGGTACAACAAAAGATAAAATCATACAAATGAATCCTACAGACACACACACACACACACTATATATATATATAACAACTTACCATACCATCCTTGCATAATCTACTTGTTGCACAACAGTTTTGTGTATCAGAATTAATAATGCTAAGAGTTCCTGCTGATACTACTGCTCCTACAAGTATAACTGCTACTAGAACTCAGTTGCTTTTTGTGTGAATTAACAGGAAATGTCTATAGGAGTGGAGTAGTTTTAAAGTCAGGCTGGTATCACTGTGGGTGATTCATCAAGAGCTTGCTGGAAAGATGTTTTTGTTGTTGTTGCAATTCTCTCTCTCTCTCTCTTTCTCTCTCTCTCTCCATCTGTCTCCATGGTATAATGTTGTACCAGTTGTGGTTGCCTCTATATGCACTCATTCCATACTTTTGGTAAGATAGTTAAGATTTTCTAGACTGGCGCTGGGACTTGTTCAAAGGGTATCTTATCTATCTACCTATCTACCTCTCTATCTCAGCCTGGTATGCTGAGGTGGTTCTGTGGTCCGAAGGAAAATTTCTGAATTTTCAAAAAACATTTATTAGGATTATTGTGTTAGAGCAAACCAGATCTGAACTCTCCCTAGAAACCACAATGACTTAGCTGAAGCTGCTGTACATTGTACATGAGTCATGAGATGTCATGAGATGTCATGACTCATTGGGAAAGATGGCAATATTTGGTAAAATGGAGGACAAACAGGAAAGAGGGAGATTGTGCTACACATGGATTAACTCAATCAAAGAAGCCACAGCTTTGCGGAGGAATCTTGGAGATCTCTCATTCATAGGATTGCCATAAGCTGAAGTTGACTTGGTGGTAAAAAGTAACAACAACTAGCATTATGCAAACGTGCCATTTCACTACAATGCTTAAAACTTTAAAAAGAAAAAAAATATGGAAGGAAGAAAAGAAAAGAGAAGGGAACCTATGTGTCAGAATGAAAAAGGAAATGTGGAAATAATACATTCCAGCTGGTGCTAGGAATTGCCAGAAGGTAGTCCAGGAAAACAGAAACATTGTTTGGACATATATATTTTTTTTAAAAAAGCCCAGAGAACTATAGCAACAAATGCTGCAACCTCCCATCACATTTGCCCCATCAGAAGGAGCCCCAAATGATATTTCTGCTGGCCCAGTCAATTCACAGACAACAACAACAACAAATTAATTTGCTGTCCTTTGGTTGTGCCATTTCAGGTTACAGACAAGATGCTTATGAAGCAATTATTTGTCAGTAAATATATTCCAGCAGGTTAAAACATACCAGCAATAAGCTTCAGGCAGGCTAGATTTCATAGAACTTCTTCCTGGTAAGATAACCAGGATTCTTCTGGTACAAGTTCTCTCAGAGGTGGTTTTAAAGCAATGAAAATTTTATCACACAGATGAAGCCTCTATTATTTCTTTTATATCCTGTGACCCAAGGTGGCTCAATTAAGATCTAATAATAAGATTTTAAAAACAATTAAAATCATCACATTAAAAAGCAAACAAAACGTAAATATAAAAGAAACATCTACATCTACTACCTCTCTGGAAGTAATTACATTGAACAAAAAGGCCTTTGCTTGCCAGTGAAAGGAAAGCAGGGAGGTAGCCAGCCTAGCTGCTGAGGGAAGAATTCCAGAGGGAAACTCCCCAAAGCCTCAGACAGTATGGCCAATAGTCAGAAGTCAGGGAATTATAGTCCAACAACATTTGAAGACCCAGGTTTGGGAGCCATTGGATTAGAATCAGAGCTTGGAAGAGTTATCTTTGAAAAGTAACTTGTTTCCATTTCTCATTACAGTGCTTCAAAAGTACAGCCCCCTCACCCCACTTTTCAACAACTTGTTTTTCAATGTTCTACTCTTCCAACCGTTGTAAATAACAGACCTGTACTATTCTTCTGACATGGGGTTGTCATGAGCCAGGCTGAGCAGGCGGCTGCCGATTCAGACGGGGACTCTGAGTGGGACGTGGAGGAGGCCGAGGGAGAGGGGCCTCCTTCAGAGGCAGGGGAGGGGCAAGCCAGTGACTCCCCAACACCTACAGCAGAGAGCCCAGAGTCCAATGCCTCTGGCTCAACAGAAGCGGCTGTCTCTGAGTCCAGCCCGGAGTTTGCAGCTGACCTTCCCCCCACATTCCTCCAGAGGCGGCTGGAGAAGGAGGGGGCTCACAGATCAAAGCGCTTTCAAGAGAAGCGCTTGAGGTCTGAGGGCTTCCAGCTGGGAGCCAGGCCAACGGACATTTGATCAGCCCCAGCTGGGTTAAAGACTATTTAGGCAGATGCTGGGGAGGAGCTCAGGTACGGGGCAACAATGTCATTCATCCGTGACTCTCCATGGGCTCGCTGAATTCTCCGGTCTTCATTCATTTGGGTGACGCAACCTCCTAATTACTTTATTGCCTTCTTTATTGCCTCTGTTTGTTTTGGGTGCTGTAAACCCTTGATTAATTTACGGTCTGTTACTAAAAAGCCTTAAAAACTCCAGTTGGCGCCTCCGTGTTGCTTAGCTTCCGCCAGACATTGGCAGGGGTCTGCTCTTAATCAGTTCTCCTCCCCTTGCCTTTGTCCTGTAGGGAACTTGTGAGAATTACAGAGAATTGGTTGGGTCCATGCACACTTAGGCCCTTTCCATACGTGGGGCGTGAATTGGGCAGAAACGAGACTCACCGGATTTCTTCTCTGTCTGATCGAGTTCGTCGGGACGAGGAGCAGTGCGAGCTCGTCTCTCCGCACTGCTCCGGCATCTAAAATGTCGGCTTCCAGTTGGTGGAGGCTCTCCACCAACCGGAGAAACTCGCCAGCCTAAAGCCCGCCCCAGGCAGATGTGCAGGTATGCACTAGTGCAAGCCTGCAAATCTGCACTGGAGCACGTCGACAGAGCGATACGGGGTTGCATGCTCCATGCTTTTGAAAAACCTCTTAAAAGAGGCTTTTAAAAAGCACACTGTGCGACCAGTTTTGGTCGCTCCGGAGTGGACTGAAGTGCATAACTATGAAAAGTAGTCTGACCCAGTCCACTCCACGGTGCAGAAAATTTCCGTCAGAGGTCGCTGTGCACCATTTTAATAGCCCGATGCGGAAAGGGCCTTAGTGAGCTTTCATAATTCCCTCATATTCCCTACAGAAAGATAGTAAGAGGAGAAAAACTGGGTTCTGCTTTCCGTTTACCCAGCACAGCCTTAGCTTATATCTTCATGAAGGTATTCCAAAGATGAGAGCTCCCAATAGGTGGCACTAAAGACTAGAGTAAGCAACCTGAGCAAGACTTTAGGGAGCATTATGGAAGTGTGCCAAATGCCTTCATACCTGCCTAACTTCACAGTTGCCCAAAGCATTGCTTTTTGTCATTAAGTTTCCAGTGCAGGCAGTGCTTTTAGCTATTTCAGCCGTGAGTTAAGACTTTGAAATCTTCCAACAACCAGACACTTCCTGGGACCTTAATGGAGAAAGTGTAGGAGCTCCACCTAAATGATTTTGTGAGGTTGGCCATCACAGCCTCAGCAACCCCTTGCCAAATCTGCTATGGATGAAACCTTGGACAGATAATTTTGATAGTGTTGCTTTTAGTTCATCTTTACCCACCCTCCCAGCCAGTTAGATAGATGAGACGCAGTCCAAAAGACAGCTGCCCTCCCCCCCATTTCTTTCCAAAGGTTTTCCCTCAGAGTGGATATTTATCTAGTTTAATTTACACTACTATCACAGTATCAGTGGCAATGAGCCTTCGTGGCTTTTTATAGACTGAAATTCTTGGTCCAGCCAAATAATCGCCCAGTCAGTATGGTGAAAGAAAGAATCCGTCATATTTTTGTACTGAGTGTTCCTTTCCATTTGTGGCACTCAAGGCCTCTGTGGAGAAGTAAATTGTGTTATACTAAATTAGTTTCTTTCACACTCCATCAGAGGGCTTGCAGAAAATGCAATTAACCACTTTCATTGATGTAAACATCTTGTAACTTTCATGCAGAAAGCAATGAGTTAAACTGGAAACTAACATGTTGCATCTGCAGAGATTATGTGTGTGTGTGTGTTCTAAATTTACTGCCTGGCTCCTGGTCTTTTCAGTTATTTCAAGTCAGCACATTTATTGCTAATAGGAATAGATCTTTTACAGCACTTTAGCAAAATGGAACACTGGTACATTATGAGTGAAAATCTATACTGTCATTTGTCATTTTTTGTTATTACTATTTCATAATAATTAAGCAATAAATAAAACAAAGCATGCTGACAAGCCAGAGACAGTGGCATGAAATTGAATGGCATGGAGGAAAATGGACACCTTAATGCTATATAACCCCCCTCCAAAACAAAAACAAAAAACAGATACTTTATAACAAAATTTCAGATTGGTATGTGCACTTTTTTTTAAAAGGCTGTGACTATCAAAAAATACTTAGAAATACTTCATTGCATTTTCTACACCAGTTTAAGGACATCTGCTGGCATTATTTGGGCACAAATAATTAGATAAAGTACCACTGATTCCAGTGGAGAAGAAGGTCTTCCAAGATAAGATGAGATCTGGGTCGTTAGGGTCTTTAGGCCCTACCTCTCCCTGAAGTGCAAATCTCAGGATTCAATAGGATGAAATAATGGCAGTTCAAATAGATGCAAAGTGCTGTAATTTTGTAGTATGCAGAAGGCCCCAGTTTTGGCCCTTATTTGCCATTTGATTGGCAGGAGGATCTGTATGAGATCTCTCTTCCTCTCTCTCTCTCTATGTTGGTGTGCAATCATCTCAGCCAAATGCCAAAGACAATGTTCAGTTAGTGTACCAATTACGGTACATTATCCTATCACTCCAGTATTGCTGGAGTAGTTGTACCTTTCCATCCCAGGTGGAAATGCTCTCATATACAAGTGTTATTCCTGGTGATATTTACACCAATAAATACATTACTAAATGCATCCCAAACCTGACCCTCAAAGCTCAGAAAAATTACGGCTAAGAATATTATTCCTAGAGACTCCCAGACAGTGTTCCACTGGCTGTAGTAGGTGATGATTTCCTGGAATTGTAGTCTGAAAGGTAACTTCTTCAAGCTCTGTCAGATTTTCCAAGAATATCAGCCTCACAAAGATCCTGTTGTTAATGGCAGGTGGTGTCTTGCAGATGAAGGAACCGAACATGGAGTCTCAGAGGTTCTTGATGATAAAGACCCCAGCCCACAATTCTGTTGAGTTGCACATCAGAATAAGCAGCCATACTCTTTTTTTAAAAAAAGAATGACTAACCTAAGTTACTTTTGGGTGGATTCTGGGTTTTGTAGTCCAAAACCCCAGAATCCTATGCTGTCTGGGAAATCATGGGTGTTTTTGTCCCAAATATAATCTTTATGAGCTCTCTTTTAAAGACTCAGTGTCAGTTTTGCCTCCCACAAATCATAATTCATGCTGTTGCACATATATACCAGCTTATACATTATTTCATTTCCCTTGGCATTGACTCAAAAATGGAATGCAATTAAATGTGGAATCTTATTAAAAACAATGCTTTCAAGAGATCTATGCATTTACTTTTATGTGCTACCTTGGAGTATTTGTAGAGCTTGGAATGTTTTCTTTTACTTTATTTTTAGGCAAGACTAAAAGGTTTTAGCTATATGTGAAATTATGCAATTTGAGAAAGCACATCAAATTATACCTAGTTTAATTTATTCTTGATAACCCAAGGCTCTTTTCTTATAATATAAAGATGCTCAGCTTCAAATCAAGTATGTTCGTGGACATACTGTTAGCTTTTAAAAACTCTAAAAAAAGTTTTGTTATTACTTTTATTATAGGGATGAGATCTTCTTTGCATTAACACAGGAGAAAACTTGTGCACTAACCAGAGCTGCTGAAAAGGAACCCACTACAAATGTAGACAACCTCTGGGCATCAGGAGCAGTGTCTAAATCACCTGGACCACAAAAGTAATCAAAATGAGTGGGGTACCCATCCAGAGCAAAGCAAGCACCTCTCTCCCACATTAGATTTCCCAGAACCTGAAAAGTTATTAGCAAAATTTAAACAGCTGCAGTTACGGTGTCAAGTCTCCAAAGGTAACTTACTCTTAGAGTTATGTTTTGAAAAAGTAACTCTGTTTCTCAGAAGTAATTAAAGTACTTGCTTTTATTTTGTTATTTGTTTTTAAAAACTAAATGATGGTACAGACCACTAGTCTGTGTTCCGAAACACATCTCACTCCATCCATTGTTGCCTCAGCACCCATGCCTGAACATAAAGTAGCTGTAGGAAGCACAACATGCATGACGGATTGAAGAAGGTGGAAGTCTGCCTTTGACACTTAATGAAACCACATGGACACAAGTATAAAAGAAACTCAAAAGTTACAGTTACACCAAACAAGAGTGAAGTTATCCCTCATTAAGTTACAATCATAATATATTGTAGCTATACTTCATTATTTAGGAGGAAAATGGAATTTGTTTTTTGCAGTTAGTTGCTTCCAAACTCTGATTTAAGATACTGGCCATGGATCTTTGAATCCTGGAAGACTGTTGAACAGCAGAGCAGAGAAGGAGAGTGCCAGGAGAGAGCCGGTCCTGTCATTAGGCAGAGCAAGGCAGCTTGTGATAGAAAGTGATAGTTATTTAGTGTATTATATCCCTGCTGCCAGAGAGACAGAGAGAGAGGCATATGGGAGTTTGTGTGCTTCAGGTGCTAAAATAAGCTGGCAAGCCTGTGACACTATGCATCTTGACTTGAAAGGAGGACAGCACTATTTGTGGCTCAGATTCAGGCAGCAAAATGCACCAGATTAGTGACAGACAACACAAACATTTTAGAGAAAAGCACTGAACTGTCTGTCATGGGAATAACCTCACACATCTCAGGCCTACCAGAGCTTTCCTGCTGTTATCATCAAATAAGTCAATAGAGTTGTTAAATTTACCAGAATCAATGGCAAGAATCTGATGGATCTTGCTGGAAATGGGCTGATTAAAAAATGAAGTTGCTAATAAGGCTCACAGATCTGCTGACAGACTGATTGTGAAACTTAATTTCAGTGATCGTATCTAAACCTGTGTCTGTAGGTTTGAAAAAACAAACAAGTAAAAAGCCCAAAACAACAGCAGCAATCCCCAACCCTCCCCAATAATTATATAGAAAACTTCTCAAAATACAGTATAGCTTTTTTACAGATGAGCTCCAAAAGGATCAAGCTAAAGTGGATGAATGGATGAGGAAAATCCCAGTGTGGTTCAGTGTAAAGAAGGTCCAACGCAGGACTGGACAATCTGTGGTTCCCTGCCACTATTTTTGTTATTCCCAGAAGTTAACCTCCAAATGTATTTTTTTTTTCTTTTGGAAGCATGCTTCTCTCTTAATACTAGGCATGAGAATGGGATGGGTTTGGGAGAGAAATCTAGAAATGGATTTCTAGCCATTTTGGTTTGGAAATGGTAGTGGTCTTCAGGCCCATAGCAATTCTATAGGATTTTTTGGTCTTGATCCAATGGTCAGATATTGCTCTATGATCTCTTTTTATTGCAATGTCTTCCATTTTTATTGCATTAGATTTCTGATATGATGGAAATCTGAAAAGATCTCATTGAAAATATACATAGATATCCTTCTTTATTGTATAATTGTCCAGTTTAGTGGATGTCACAGGGTTTGGCAAAATTAAATAATGAGCCGTTAATCTTGGGAGCTAGATGTGATATTATTTGGTTGCAGAGTTTGGATTTTTTTTTTTTTGAGGGGGGTGCTATAACTCACAGAATCCAAGAATTTCACTCGCAGTGCTGGCTAGGGTCTTGGGGGAGTTGTAGTTTTTAAAAAAATAAACATTCAAAGCTCTCTTTGTCAATTTAGACTGGTTTTTAAGATTTTTTTTTAAAGTTCATATATATTACTACCATCCCTTTGTCATCACACTGAATGTAATGGTTGTGTTGTCTTTTAAAATTATGTCTATGACACATTGAAAGCCGGCATGGTGTAGTAGTTTGAGCAGTGGCCTATGACTCTGGAGGCCAGGGTTCAAATCCCTGCTCAGCCATGGAAACCCACAAGGTGACCTTTGGCGAGCAACACTCTCTCAGCCTCAAAGGAAAGCAAAGACAACTCCCCTCTGAATAAATCTTTCCAAGAAAACTCCATGAAAGGTTTTGAATTAGGATCATCATAAGTCAGAAATGACTTGAACACATATAACAATGGATGCATGTTGCTTCCTCTTTTCACAGTCTCTGAAGAAGGCCATATAGATATTTCCAAGCTTAAAAGTATTGGGCTACTTTTAGGTAGAGGGAAGAAAAATCATTTTTTTAAATATGTCCCGAGATAATGGCCAGGATCCTTTATGGCAGTTGTATACAACCTAGAGTTATGCACTTGTGAGTGTTATGTATTCATGATCCCTATGTAGTCTCTAGTTTAAGGACTTTGTAGGGATGATGAAAATCCCTACAGTCCCTGCTTACCAGGCTATAACTGCTGAGATCCGAGGTGAACAACTCTGATCAAATCTTGCCAATAAAACTCCTGAGAGGTTCACTGTAGGGTCACCATAAGTTGGAAACAACTAGAAGGCACACAACAATAACAACAACAGCAGCAGCAGCAGGTTATACCCTTGTTGCCCTCTCCTCTGAAAATCTTTTAACACTTAGGGCTACTAGAGATGCCAAGAGATAATATGAAAACCCTGTGCTAAACAGGAAGGTCAGAGCCTTCTGTGTTTCTTTCTTAACCAGGGCCTCTGCCCTGGCAATCATAACAATTGTTTATTTAAATAAAGTTGCAATTTGAACATGGTAAAAAGCCATCTGCCATGTAATGGTGGCAAAAATGACAGAGAGCGAGAAACTGCAGTCAGCACCATGTTCTGACACGAGTTCAACACTGCCAAATGTCTGAAGCGATAAAGGGATTATAGAGGAATTACTATCTCTTGAAGTGATGTCTGCAGAACCTTAGATTTGCTTTCACAATCAAGGAGTTAATCCAAAGCAATTTTAAAGCAAGAGAACAACATCGTAGTGACCCAACTTACTGTCAGGGTTGTTGATAAAGACCTACGGAAGGTGGTATATGGGCTACTTGACGTATACAGAGCACTTCTCATGTAGCTCATGAAGCACAGAGAGACCTGAGGCCCATTCATACTACATAGTTATAACATTAATGTTCCACTTTAAGTGCCATGGTTCCATACTATGGGATTCTGGGAATGGCAGTTAGAATTCTCATCCAGGGAGCTTCTCAGGTACTTCTAACCAAACTACAAACCCCATCATTCCACAGGATGGAACCATGGTATTTAAACTGGATTAAAAAATAGTGTTATAGCTATGTCATGTGAATGGGCACCTGTTCTTTTCCCCCCACAGTTCAGCCACTAAGCCATCAGCTGGTGGCCAGAGAAAGGAATGGTTAGAGTAATCTTTACTATGCCTAGGATCTGACATAGTAATCTCCATCAGGATTGCTAGGAGATGGGAGAAACAACATTTTTTGGACTAAAGTTCCCAGAATCCCAGAGGCAGTAGAGCCACACTAGCTCCACTGGCTGGAGAACTCTGACAATTCAGTCCAACTCTGGTAGTTGCTCTTTGCCCCTGGTCCCCACATGGCCAAGAAGGGGAGTGGCCTCTGCTTGCATTGAGATCCCACCAGAACAACTGAACTTTAATGGGAACAACATTTGATACAAAATGTAGGCCTGTGACTCCACTGTTGTAACTTCTTCTGTGTGATTTTTAACCATCATTTGCCTGATGAAGAAGCCAGCAGACCTTTGAAAGCTTGCATATGCATTTTGTGCATTTCGGTTGACTACTAAAAGTATCACTCTTTTGTGAATTTTGGATTTTGTTGTAGTTTGGTGCATGGCCACCTCTGAAAATATAGTCTAAAACATTTTTTTTCATGCTTTCTTTCTCTCCCTCCCCCTACACTAATGACACCAAGATTCCTGTCTCCACACTGCTGATTGCACTTCCACCCAGGAGGAAGCACTTTCATCTCCCCATCTTTCAGCAGTCCTAAGACAAAGATCATTTCCCCCCTTACCACTAAGAGTGACAGAATAAAAACAGTCTGTGCAGAAATCTCTAGCGGGTTTTAGAGCCTTTCACTCCTTACCCCCAGTGATATATGCCTAGATCTTCAGATCTATATTCCTCTGCACAGGAATATAGAAAAAATGTGAGTATGTCTGTGTATACTTGTATGTTCCTGTTTCCCTGGGCACGTCTGGTGGCTTCTGGGGGCCAAGAGGTTGTTGGCTCCTGCTGTGAGATATTGGAACATAGATGGAACTCCCTCATGGATGTTACCATACAAGTAGAATGAACATTGGAAAATTGTGGGGTGGAACACAACTGAATAGAGCCCTTGACAACTTGAATACAGCATAGGGATAGTCCCATGATTGTGGATCCTTTTCTACACTACATCTGAAGTATGCTGTCCAATGCAGTGATGTACAGTGGTGGTTCCCCAGCTCCCTTATCATCACCAGGGTGAACTTTTGAAAATTGCTGCAAGACTTTTGTTGTTCTTTTTGTTCAACAATCAAGCCACACATAACATAATTCATGTTTTAATAATTGTAGATTCTTGCCTTTCTAATTTGAGAGGTGTGTCTGTTCTTCATGAGTAAAATTCTGTGAAATCATCCGTAATGTTTCTTAGGTGAGGTTCAACGTTCATTCTGCTTCTCAGTTTGGAACATATTCTGGTTGTCAGTCTTCCTGCAAACCAACTGAAAGTTTCTTATGAACTGCCACTGGTTTGTGGAGTACTATTTGAGAAATTGTGGTAAAGAGGAATTATCACAGTGTCATTACATTCTTTTTTTTCTGGTTTCTTATTTACCAGAAAAATTTCCACCATTATTTCAGCCAAATACTTTATTGCAATCTATGTCATGTCAGCCATGGCAGTTTTTTCTAATGCCACAGCTTAATCAGAGGATTAATCAGTAAAAAGAGAGAGAAATAGTCTTGAAGGAGTCAGGAATGCATCTGTCTTACCACCGTGTAAGGCCAGATAGCTCCCACACATCAGGCATAATGCAGGAGAGTTTCCAAATAAGAGAATATTATATCCAGGCAGGCACTTGTGTAGGGATGGGGGCAAGAGGGGCAGTGTGCCCTGGGTGGCATTTTTTGGGGGTGCCACTGCTCCTTGACTGCCTCCTCTCACATTGTAGCCCTGTCCCACATGCTGTAGCTCTTCCCCCGCATGCCGTGCCCTACACACTGTAGTTCCCCACACACCATAGCCCTTCCCCCACATGCCATAGCTCCTCTCCTGTGCCCTGTAGCCACCTACACATGCTGTAGCCATGCCCCCATGCTTCCACCACCCACCGCCCCTACTCCACTCGTGCCAAATTATGCTGCTGCAGACAAGCCAGGGATCCAATATTTCTTCCATTCTATATCCCAAGCCATGAAGTTGGGAGTAATCCAGGCCATGCAGGACAGAATGAAACTCAGGCCCTTTTCGCACGGGCTTCCTCTAGTGAAATAGCCTTGCAGGAGTGGGAGCGTCGCTCTGCACGACACACTCCCACTTCCGTGGCGCTCACGGGACTGAAGCTGCGCTCGCACGTATTTTTTTATTTTCGGCTTGCAGCCAAAAATAAACGGTGTTTGCACAAGGCTCCCGGCAGTGTCTCGCACTTACCGGAGTGCAGAGCGCCGTCACAGGTGGGCCTCTCGCGCTTCCTCCCCGCTTCCGCCCCTCAGCGCCGCCTACAGCTCCCAGGGAGCGCTGCGGAAGCTGGAGGCATGGCTGAAGAGCGCCCGTTGCGGAAGAAGATGCCAGGTGTGGTAAGGAGGTGGGGGAAGCGGCGGCGTTTCGGGAGAGAGTTGTTGCGCGAGCCGCTCTTCTCCCTTGCGCAAGCGCTGGCACTGCGAAAAGGGCCTCAGTGTTGTATGAGTGAACTCCAATGATAGAATGGTACTTTCTCCTTCTCTCATCTCTGTGCAGACCACTAAAGTTCCTGAAAATCTGCTCAGAAGGGTACAGCAAACCTCTACAGCAGATTTTTAAAACAGATGTAGAGCTGAAGGGAGATGGGGTATCATTTACTGCCCATTCCTCTGACAGAAGCCCTTCAGTCAGTAGGAAGGTTTAATTGCCCATTACTTGGATACCACACATATTTTTGAGGAATACTTTCAGACATGTGCACAGGAAATAGCACAAGGTGCTGATGAGAAGGCAAAAATTATGTTCTGTTTTGGAGAAATCAGATGAAATCCTAGAAATTGTTAAAGATTGGAAGCCATGCTTATGACCTCGTAACATTTAGAGTTCATTTATGGCCACTGAAGACTGAATATGACACCAGGCACTGCCCCAATGAAAGGGTTTTCAAGGCATTGTGTACTGGGACACTGAGAAATGACATTTCCAGTGCTGTCCTGGTTGCTGGGTACATCAAAAACATGCAACTGGAGAACCTCTCACGGTCCTGTCCCAACTACTTGTCTCAGTGCATCTCATGATCAGAAGAATGCTACAGTCATCATTTCCCAGCATGCTGATCTGCAGAACCTCAGAAACCCTTTGCTTGGGATGCTGCCTGGCATTATCAGAAGTAGTTTTGATGAGGGAGCTCTGTCATCATAGTTACATCTGAAGATGCAAGATCTCAGGCAGTGCCTTTAAAGTTGACAACATGAATATTCACTGCTTTGTTGGAGGAACAAGAAATGATCTTTCAGGGTAACAGTATAATATGACCACATAACCCTAACAGAGACTACCAGATGGACACAAATAAAGTTTTAATTGTTTTTGAACAAACAAACAAAGATTTCCTTTTCAGATCCAAAGTATCATTCACAGCATTTTCAGAATTTTTGAGCCACATGCAGACTACTAGAAAAAAAATAGACTTAATAGGGTAAAGAAGGACTGTCTTTGCTGCACCATATTAACAACTTGTTAAGCATGCATCATAATAGATGCTAGAGATATATTTTATACACAATAAATCTGTAAGTCTTCTGTATGCTAGAAAACTCTTTCATTTCTTTGTGATGGAGGGCCTTCTAGTGCTACTGATCAAAAGTCATGATAAACTCAGTCCCATCTTTCCCTTAAGGAAAAACTGATGGAAAAAACTGATCGAAGCATGGAAAGTTACAAATGGAAAACATTACCAACTGGATCCCCATAAATTTCGATGCTTGACTCAAAATGATTGTACACTGTAAGCAGCATGTTATGTTATATGGTCACAATTATACTTGTTTTCTGAGATCCAGCATGGTGTTATGATTTGAGCATTGAACTATGACCCTGGAGACCAGGTTTCAATTCCCTGCTTGGGCGTGGAAACCCACTGGGTCACCTTGGGTGCATTGCACACTTTCAGCCCTAGAAAACCCTATGATAGGTTCACCTTAGGTCACCGTAAGATAGAAATGACTTGAAGGCACACCACCATCACTACAATACTTGTGCTGTACTGCTCCCAGAAATATCTTTACCGTTCTGCCTTCCTATTAAAATTATATAGATTAAAAAATCAGAACTGATTGCCTCACACACAAGATTTACTTTGCTGATTTGCAGACACACACACACACACACACACACACACACACCTTTGTAGTAGTAGTAGTAGTTTTATTAATACTTGGGCCATAGGCTATTTGCATACATAGTGATAAAATCAATAGATACATTCTCAAGATACAGCAATAAAAACACAACAGTATAAAAATGCAACATAAAATAGACATCATATAAGTCTTTCGGTACATATTGTAAGAAGAAGAGGCTCACACCTATGTGATTATCAAGGGAAAAAACATTTTATTATGTTGTAATAGCAAACCAACAAACATTTGTGAGGCACCTATGTGATTGTGGTATATTTAATATAAATATAGTTAATTATATATTACATTGAAGAGAGATGCTACAATAAAGGTGGTGCATGACTCCTAAAAGTATTAAAAGTACCTTCAAACCATTTGTTGCTGAACCAAAAGGGTATCATAGGAGAATCTCATTGATTCTTCTGTTTCAGATACGTGCTCTTCCCCCTACCTACCCCCATCATGTTCTCTTTGAGCTTAGAAAACTTAGAGCCAAAGTAACATTCCCAAGATCTGCTTTCTTTCTTTGTACTTCCTGACCTCAGCTCACCCACCTCCTCCATTTTCTGATATGGTTTCTTTCTTTCCTTCACCTTTTCTTCAGTGTGGTTCTTTCTTGCATACATGTTGCACCCTTCTCTCACTTGTAGTGTGGTATCATGACCATGAGTACAAGAGATCTGCATAATTTAAACATTTTGATGAAAACTCGGCTTGATACGGGCCATATCACCCTTTCATTCTTCTTGTGTATATATTCTACTGAAAAGACACCCAGTGGGTGGCTCCACTAATTATATATGTTACGCCTTAATGGTTTCTTTGCATTTTGACTTCAGCACAAATTTTTATAATGTGTCTGCTTGATTTTAATATCCCAAGACATTGTGTTATGAGGTTGAGAATTGTGTTTTGACAATTCATGGGTTCTCTCATGCTGTGCGTTTTACTTTTCATTGGCAAAAACCGAATTATATATAAATTTCTATTCTTCTCCCTATCTTTGTATTTATGGCTCAGCTTCTGAGAATTTTTACACATTAGGAATTATTATGTTCTTGTTAAAAAAAAATCTAGGCATATTTATACCTAGTAATGTATCTGGTAAAACTTTGAACACTAGGATAATGTGACAGGTTTTTTTTTTAAAAAAAATACCCCCTGACTTCTGTGTAGTAGGCCATGAATTATTTTTGTGCAGAAATGTTTTTGCTACCTTCATTCACCAGATCTACTTTAATTCTTTGCAGTCCTTCCTGACTGTATTGTGCTACCCTGTACTACCATTGGATTGTTAAAATTGTTAGTAGAAATCTATCTGTTGTTGAATAGTATGTGTGTATTTATTGGTATATTAGATTTATACCCTGCCTTGAAGCCAATAAACGGCATCAGTGCAGGCAACAGTGGTAAAATCAAAAAAACGTACAAAGTCAAAATGTTTTAAAAGCTTAAAAAGCACAACTCAAAAATGCATTAATAAATAAAACACAAAAATAAACCATGTAGTAAAAATCCCCTCTTAAAGAGAAGACACTTAGAGGCCAAAGACCTGAACAGAAAGGCGTTATATGGCATCCTTAAGCTTACTCCAGAATTTTTAAGTGAAATGCTCACCGATATGCTTTTTTTAAAAATGGGATTTTAAGTCCCAACCTTGACATAAGGACCATCTGCATAAAGATATCACAAATGCTGTGATAACATTTCCTGAGACTGTAAAATTTGGAGGGGGATATGTCCATATTTGCTGCATATCCTTCTTCTCCCCATGTATCAGATGATGTGTTTATATAGGACTAATACTGTGACAGATGTTCTCTTTTGTAGATGAGGAAAAGCACTATTTCAGGACTTTCTGGTCTAAATCATGTTGCTAGTCCCAACTACAGTAGACCCACCAAACCAATGGGTTTAATGTGAGTTCTGAATCATGATTCAATCTACTTTTGTTGGGGCTAGCAATAGGATTAAGGACTTTGCCTCATTACAATGTTCCAAACCATCTTGAGTTTAAAATAGTGATTCTTAAATTCTAGTCCTCCGAGCGTTTTGGACTTCAACTCCCAAAGGACCCCAGCTGTCTTGGCCAATGATCAGTGATTCTGGAAGCCGAACTCTGAAAAACAGGGAAGACCAGAGTCTGGGAAATACTAGTTTAAAACATAGAGCAGCTGTTGGCATGAGATGAGATCTGCCAGTGCTTGAATTCCCTAGTAACATGTATAAACATTATTTTTCCTATGAGCAGTGCTTGGACTAGAATTGCCTAAAAATGAATGAAACATTCCTTTTAGACTTTTTTCACTTTTGTAGGTGTTGATAGCATTTTCAAAATGCAGGAGTTTTTTCTTCTTCAAAAGATTTGCATTTGGTATGTGTTTAAACTATTTTGAAACATATTTTTTTCCTCAAAATATGCACTGTAAAATGTTCTGATACATTCCCCCCCCCTTTTGACCTAAGGATTGCTTCAGACCTATGAATGTAAAGCAAGTAGATAAATAAATTATAATCCACACAGTGGTCCGAAAACTGTGTGAATCAACTCAATTCATACTGAAATGGTCATACATGAATTCATCGATCAATTGATCCCTCTCTCTCTCTCTCTCTCTCTCTCTCTCTCACACACACACACACACACATTTATACATACCCACACACCCTTATATTCCCTCTTGTAAGGGTGAGATGTTTTCTAACAATAACACCTCAAATACTTTCCTACCTTACCTATCGATGTAAATACTATTGTTAAAAGTGTTGTTTTAGGAGAAATACCATTATTCTTGTAATCTCTCCTTTCAGATCTTGATACCCCATCCAGTTCACCAGGAAGCAGGGCTATCAGGGAAGATGAGCTTTCCTGGAATCTGTGGAAATGCTTAAACTACAACCTATTCCATATCCTACCTTAGCTTTGCATCTTTATATCCCAACCAGTGCTTTTCTCTACAAACTGAAGCCAGGGAGGCACAATTTCCAATGGAGAAAGGATCAGGGTGTCTACCCTTCCATATCCACTGTTTTAAATTTCTCTTCAACACATTTCTTTTCCCTGGGAGGAGTTGCATACCTTATTTCCAATGCAGTTATGGGTCTGGAACCTGGATGTGAACCCTGGGAGCAATGGTATTGGACAGTACCATTGTGTGTGTTTCTCTCTGCGTATTCAATCTAGAAGGTGAGCACAAACATAAAGTTTCTCGCTCCTCCATGATGTTTCTCTTCTAGAATTCACATTGCTCCAAATTGTAGAGAAGAAACTAGCATGTCTGAGATCACAAAATTAAGACAGATTTGTGAGTTCATTTGTTATATTTTAAAAAGACATGTAATCCACAAGAAAATCAGACAGAAATGTATAAGGAACGCAAAGTAGCTGAAAATACCAGTAGACAAGAAATACAAATTAAAACACCAGAAATGGGGAAACCAGCTCTGTAGGCCAAATGTCTATTTAGAGAAGATGTTTTTTTTTTTCTTTTTTGGCCAGTGTTTGGATGCTTGCCCTTCATCTGTTCTCTTTCCCCGCCAAAGTACAGAAATATAGGCTCTGAGGTCCAGTTCAGTTTGGTTCCTCTTCAAGATCTGAGAAGCATTGATGCTGATTCTCTGTAAGAGGTGGTTTCATATTCCATGATGAAATGGACAAGACAGCCCAGTTCTCACCAATCTTTCCAAATGCAGTTCTGCCCCCACCCGTTGCTGCTATGGTGCCTAGAATTAAGTGTATCTGCGGAGCTGCTGATACCTGTGATTGTAATGTGACTTGAAAATGAACTACAGCCAGACAAGGACACTCTAGCGAAATATGTTAGCCTCGCCTTCAGATCTCTCTGTGTTCTGAAGGACCAGGAAATTCTGTCAGCAAGCTGATAGATTAGAAAGTCCAAAATAATATTTATTTAGACATGAGCTCTCTCTGTAGAGAACGTAAGAAATGTTTGGAGCTGTGTAATGAACACCAGCACAAAATGCCTTCTTTTCCATTTGTCATTTAACACTTCAGTGGGCTTCAGCTTTTGGAATTCAAGTACTGTATGGTGATATCCAGGTACCGTCATGGCACTTTATTAGCTCTAGTGTAATCTTTCATGCTGTCTGTAGGCTTATCCAGCTGGTAAAATGCTGTAGCTTTGAAATGAGTTCTGCTGCTTAGCATTTAATATTCCCCTCTTTTGCTCTGCAATTAGCTTTCCTAATGCAATTTAATCTGTCTGAAACATTTCTTGAAAATCATGGCGGTAAACATGATTTCAAACTAAGCTAAATCTCTTGAACTTTTCCTCAGTGCTAATTTCAAATGCCAGCAGGGCACCAACTGCTGCGAAAATTAATGAATGAGCAACACCAGACTGTCTTTCATTTTCATTTGAATGATTTTGCACTCAGAGAGCATTTGTGTGCAACAAAAAATAATGCAAACAAGGCTGAAGCAACAAGAATTTACCTCCTGCTTGGGCTGGTAAAGGTAGAAAGCAGGCCGTTCCTTATTTTCTCTGTGTTGGAAAGCATTGATCCAGTAAGAGTAATATTTGTTTGTTTTAATTATTAGTCACATATTCACAAACACTGAAATGCAGGTTGAATGCATATTTTGTTGCTTCTACTGGAAAGTCATTGAGCCAGCTCAATATACTTTGGGCTATATCTTCCCTGCTTAGGGTTGTTGCTGCTGCTGCTGCTTTTATTGCTAATTCTTTTCTACGACACCTTTTTTCCACAACTGGAACTCAAAGCAGCTTTCAGGGTTTTCCCCAAAAGAATTTTTAAATTTCTTGGGGTTCCCTCATTAGGTTTGAAATTTGGTGCTCTGTGACTTGCTATAGAATTAACACTTGATAATCATTTACTATGGTGTTGATAACTATTTTGGACACTCAGAGCTCAGTCTGCAGTAGTGAGCATTTCTTACAACCTTTGAATTAAAATTGCTTGTTCTGCTTTGTTCATGTTTGTGCAAAGTGAAGGGCACTGTTAATGGCAGTTTTGTCTTTGGGACTAACCCAGGATGTCAACTGGAACACACAGACTTGGGAATGTTAAGGGTCAGATAAACTAACATGTGTACAAACTGTGACTCTGGTGATGCTGATGCATGAATCTTTTCTTTTATATAAGCATGAAAATGGTACAAAAGGAGAAGCATGGAAGAATAAAGACATCCTTCCTTATCACTACTGTTAGTAGGCTATACTGAACACAATTTTGATGCTTGGACAGATCCTCTGGCCACAGTTGCTTTGTGTGTGTGTTTTCTTTGTTTTCCTTTCCTTTCTTTCTTCCTACCTTGTATTTGGGGGTTCAATTTAGCTCCGTGTCCATCTGGGGATATGATGAGGTATGGTTTGTTTACCCACTCTAACACCCTGAGTTCTAATACGTCCCTTTTGTCTAGTGATGATGCTGTTTTAGCCACATCAAAATCCATGCTTGAGATATGAATTTTAGTATTAGCATAGAACAGGAGGGAGGAATATTCATCCTTCCAGATGTTTTAGACTACAACTCCCACAACCCCTTAGTATTGGCCATTCTAGATGCAAGTGGTCTGTCAAAACATCTGGAGGACAAAGCTTCCTTGTCCCTAGTGCATTGGATGATGAAGAAAATATGTTGGGATTTGCTTATTCTTGAGTGATGTTTCAGTTTCTGCTCAGATGAAGAATTTTTTCCTTCACAGTCTGCT
Organism: Ctenosaura bakeri; assembly: GCA_948474755.1. Lineage (NCBI taxonomy): Eukaryota > Metazoa > Chordata > Lepidosauria > Squamata > Iguanidae > Ctenosaura > Ctenosaura bakeri. The sequence goes on along the minus strand of CAOLHI010001219.1, from coordinate 380,489 downwards.
GTTTGTGGACTTCTGAGGGATGTACAGGCCAGCCCATATAGCTAGAAGTAAATATCACTAGGGAGAGGGGAGAGAGATTGAGAGAGAGAAGAGAGAGACAGGACACCACTAAGCAGTCAAAATGATCACTAGCTATTGAAATGTTCTTCCTCTTCAAATGGAGAAGGAATCCAGGACACTGTGAGCTTAAACCACACTTGGACCTCTTAGCACAGACTGAGTACAACATTTTAGGACAGAACCGTAAAGCCTTGCTTTGGGGGTACCTGATATCAGTATGGTTTGGATGGGCACCATTCCTAATTGGCATGATATTGGATTGGCAACTGTATTAATTGGCTCTGATATCAAAATCAGATCTGAAAGATGATGGAGAGGTCAAACTGAGCAATGGAAGGAATTTAACTGTAAACATGAGAAAGGATAGGTCAACTCGAAACTTCCTCCAGGTAAGACTGAGTCATTTGTCAGGCAAATACACACCATTCCTGTGGATAATAGGCTTAAACAGAAGCTGGAATTTTCCAGGGAACCCTACTGTGAGAAGCCCCCCCCACTGATTGACACCTGGACTGCTTCCTCTTTCCTCACAGCACCCACAATATACAGCTATTACAACATCCATCATGTCTTTATCAATCAAGCACTAAGCCCATCAACAGGCGAAAGACCCATTGTCCACAACAGGTTCCCTTTGTCTTGCATCTGGAACCTTCACTCCTGCAGGCTATTTTCAGGGTACAACTACCCCTGCTTTGAGGATGCCCAGTGCAGTCTCTTGAAGATCTACCTGTCACTCTGTCCATCTGGCTCCTGAATGAGGACTGTCCTTAGGTCATACCTAAGCCAAAACACATTTCTGCTCTTCACTACTCTTCTGGATGGTAATTATAAATCCCCCCAAATCCTTCAGCCTTTCTATACATAATTTTTCCCCTCTCTTTCTCCTTCAGTTACCTCTTGTGTGAATGTGTAACTGTTTGTATTTTGTGTGCATGGGTGAGTGAATTCTCCTCAATAAAACACATTTTTAGCTTACTTTTAAATCTTTGGATGGTTCTTTTCCTGCGTGTGCTCATAAACACTGGTAGAAAAGGTCTCGCTAAGTTAACTCCCTCTTGCAAGCCTCCTCTTTGTGCTAATTCATTCCCTACTTTGGCAAGGAGGCACGGGCATCTCAGGGTGGCCCTTGTGGCACCTACGTTTTGGGGCAAGAGAGCACTATGATGTTGTTGCTCTTGGACTGCACAAATGGCTGGCAAAAGAGCTGCTCCCATATACAGGTGACTGACCCAACCTGAAGTCAATTATAAACAACAACTTCAAAATTAGCATCAAGGGGAAGGTTTCTGCACCAGAAATTTAATGCCCAGGCAATCTGAATGCAGAAGCTGTAATGTTTTGTTTCATCATTAGGAGCCTATAAAAACAAGTGGGTGAAAATTCAGTCAGTGTGGCCATTAAAATAAATTCCATTTTTCAACCGACTGATTGAATCAGCTCTTTTGCTAGAAACGAGCTTAAATAATGAGATACCTAAATAATATATAATTGCATTTGAACTTGGAAAAATGCCTCTTCTCTGATTTCTGGCACTACACACCCACTGGTGACACTGAATAATCTTGAAAAGAAGAAAACCCAAAAAAGTCTGGAGTCCACTGCTGAAATGACAAGAATTCACACATTTTCCTCTGGCTTCCGCTTAATGCATAATGGACATAAACACCCATAGTACCATGGGATGATGAGATGTGAGTGAGCAATACAGTTTAATGGATATAAATTAGCAGAAAGTTCAAGTGCCTCTTTAAAAGACAGGGCATAAAGTCGCTGGTAAGCTGTGATCCTGCGGAAAAAGTCTTTGTACCTCAGCTACATGTCTTGCACTATCTCTGGTCAGAAATGGGCAAAGACTTCTCCCCTCCCTTTCTACTTTATGCAGGCAGTTATCTTTCACCTTCTTTTCCTTTTCTAAGTATCCTCCAAGGACAGGCAAGGTCTTCAGTTGTGTCATTTTTCATCACTCTCTTAGATAAATGGTGACATCCTTATTCTCCATTTGTTGTCAGACACCAAAGCTGTTGGAACCATAATTGATGAGCATGATTTATATATCTAAATACCTGTCAGCCTAAACTCTTTAACAAAATAAAGTTTTGAAGCCTGACAGGGCACAAACAGCATATTTAATCGTACAACTTCAGGCTCCTTTGTATAATGCAGCTTCTTTCCATTTGCAAGAATCCTCTAAGAAAAAGTCAGCTGTATACACTTAGAATCTCAGACCTTCACCCTGAAAGATGTGAAGGTTGAGGATGAAGGAGATGTATATGTGTGTGTGCGTGTGTGTGTGTGTACTCAAGAAGCATCTTCTGGTAGAAATATTTAGTGGGATATCTGCCACTAAAGCCACACTCGCCACTAGAGCCAGCATGATGTAGTGGACACTGGGAGACCAGAGTTCAAATCCCCAGTCAGCCATGGAAACCCACTGAGTCACCTCAGGAAAGTCACCCTCTCTCAGCCTCAGAGTAGAACAAAGGCAGTCTCTCCCCGCCCCCCAAATTCTGCCAAGGAACCCCATGAAAGGTTCACTTTAGAGTCACCAAAAGCCTGAAATGACTTGAAGGCATATGACAACATGTGCTTGCAGCCCTGACTCCTCACATACTTTGTACTCTCATGCATTCTGGCTGAATGATTAAAGGGAGCTGCTAGAGAATGGATATCTATCTACCAGATTGCTTCCACATCTTGAGGAAGAATAGCTGATCAAAAATACTTCTTATGTTTAATTCAAATAATACATTAACAGTGGGGGTGGGAAGATCTGTCAGTTTTGCTTTCTTTCACATCAGGTCCCCCCCCCCAATACCTCAAATTCAGACTATGAAGAACTTGGCAAATTCAATACATTCTTCAAAAACAAAATTAATGCTTGTCTTATTTGTCAAATTCAGCAAGTACACCTATTTGCAGTGTTGTTCTTCCACCTGACAGCTCAATAGGCATTAAAAATGAACAGCCTCTCAGAAAAGAAGAGACGGCAATTCAGGACTACTATAAAGACACAAGGAATGAAACCCTCAAAAAAGTTAAGCACTCAAAACCTTGGGCCTGGATGGATGAATCTGACAATTTCCCTTTCTCCTACACTCAAAATTTTAAAAACTTCATGTTCAAATTTGGGAAATGTTTATCAGAAATAATTTATGTTGTGAGCTACTTTGGGTCTTACATTGGAAGCAAGATGAAACAAATAATAAAATGAACTGAAATAAAATTCTTATTACGACAGCCTGTATTGAATATACAAGGCTATGGAAAACTGAGCAGATACCTACTATAGAGCAATGGTAGGCAACTTTTATTGAAAATCGGAATGCAGATATAGTCTCTCAGAGATTAAAAGGAAAATCAGATGATGACATTAACAAAGAATGGCAAATTGTTCTGGAAATGGGTTGGGTGTTGACAGGTAACAATTCTTAATTCATGGTAGCATGAGCAGTTAGAAGTAAAAATCAGTGGAATATCATGGAACATGTAAAGTAGGGTTGAAGAGCAGGATCTGTCTTGTATGTTAACAAGTGTAATGTGATGCATGATGTTGCATAATGTCAATGAAATAACAGTATTGAAATCCAGAGAGGAGTGGAAGATAGCTGTAATAGTTCGGTAAAATGTACAATGAGAAATGTTTTTTTATACAATGTAATCACAATAAAATTAATTTAAAAAAAAAGAAAAAAAATCTTATAATTCTTAGTTAACAATTAAAGGCTACTGATTTCTTTGTTAAGGAGGTGACATATATCACTATTTAACTTTCCTATGAAATGTAGTGGTTTGAGCATTGGACTATATCCCTGGAGACCAGGATTCAGTTCCCGCTTGGCCATGGAAACCCACTGGGTGACCTTGAGCATGTTACACATTCTCACCTCCAGAAATCCCCATGAAAGTTTTCCCTTAGGGTTGCCATAAGTTGGAAACGACTTGAAGACACACAACAAGAACAGTACAATAATGGTTGATTAGCACTGCTTTGACTCCAACTATAGCATTTCTTATTAGGTACAGAAAGGTAAAAGATGGGGGGCACTATAGGACAGGAAATGAAGGCATGGTCTCCCCAATAAGAATTCTACTCCCTCCAGTGAAATTTTCCTTCAGTCCCCACATTTCCAGCATTGCAGAAAGTGAGACACTGAAAATTGTCCACACCTACAAGTTTTCTGTTCCCTGTGTTCACATCTCCCTGTTAACTTTGCCTGCCCCCTTTCTTTAGATGCCTAAATTGAATTTCTAGAGGTTCAACTTAAGTTTTAAGTTACTACAATGCTAGCAATTTGGAAACTGAAGGAAAAATTCATGGAGGAGCAGAGTTGTTATTGGGGTGGGCTATGACTTCAATCCTCTCTCATTAACTAGATTCCTGATAAATAATCTGGGAGGTGAATAGGTGGTATTTTAATAGAAGGTTAGTACAGTTAGCCCTCCACATTCACAGGTTTCACTGTTGCAGATTTGACTATTCATGGATTATTTGCTGTCAGCTCTGCTGCCTCCCTATGCCATTTTTAATAGGGACTGCAAGCCTCATGAGACTGAGAAACTGAGAATTAAGCTTGCAAGTCTCTATTAAAAGTGGTGTGGGGCAGCAGTGGAGGTGGCAGTATATCCTGCCAGCTACCCACTTCTGCCTCATGAAGGAAACCTGAAGCCTCAAAGGAATCCATGGTGGATTGAATATGGTGATATGTATGTTAATATGGTTTGGGAGGGGCTAGAGTTATTCACGGTTCTCCCACTTTCATGGGTTTCCTGTGCCCCTAACCCTAGTGTGAATGTGGAGGGATGACTGTATACACTTTTTACCATCCAGCAAGTAGAAGATATGCAGTAAAGATGAGTAATAGCATTTTCCTGTTGTACTCAGGAAGCAACAGGCAAACCAGTTTTATGTCATATAGAGTTTGAGCGGGAAAAAACTCCTACTGATCCATTTTTTAAAATTCATGAATATTTTATCTGATCTTTTTGATTAATTTAAAATCATATTTCCTGAGCACCCAATTCAAAGTCAAGCAAAGATTAAATTTCAATTGGACACTAGTAGCTCACTGATAGCTTTTTCTCTTTGAAATCCATTTTGCAATGCTCCATGAGAAGACAGAAAAGCTATTAACAAAGCAGTTCTTCCTCTTGGTTAAGGGATGTGAACATTTAAATAGGCGATAGGCAAACAAGACATTTTAATTGGTATTAGCACACAACCATAGCTGTGGCTCTGTCAACATTTCTTTTATTAACCTTAATGTCCAAGTGCCTATGACTGGAATACTGAGATCCCCACCCAGCTGAATTCTGCTAAACTCTTTTTCAGTTCATCAAGATATTATTAGCTTGCTCAACCAAGGTGTCTGAATTTATTTAAATTCACCATCCCAGAGATTCAGAATGGTGAGGAGGGGAAAACATAATTAAAAACAACAACAACCCATTTGGGGCCTAAGAACTGACAAACAAAAAGGGTTAAAATAGAAGATCAGGCAGGCAAAAAGAAAATCTTGAAGTTCTTCTTTGTAAAGAATTGCATTTTGTCCTAACACACAGTTTTTCAATGAACTCACATGGCATAAATGCAGACAATAACAAAAATAGAAAAAGAATGAATAAGCAAGAAAGAAAAACTACAGCAAAGACTATACAATCAGTATTATACATGCAAATAAAGCATATGATGGATCAATGATAAATGAAGCATGATATTTTAAAGTTCTATTGATTTCAGTGTGGGTGAGTTAAGCATAGTCATAACTTCAGCTGGATCATTCTCTAAAACATTATATTGAATTACAAAAACTCTGTTCTTTCTTAACTATAGCTATTCATCATCAGACTCACAATGTCATTCAGCACTTTCATGAAAGGCCTGGGCCTAAATCCAATTGTTTGTTTCCAGGTTGAATAGTATTACTATTGTTAATTGATTAATTGATTGATTACTTTTCTTCATAGCCTGCTTTCCCCCCAATAGTGGGACTCAAGGTGGTTTACAAACTAAAATTATTGCAATTTATAATTTAAAACAGAAAAAAATAAAAAAAGAATTAAACTATTAACTATTAAACAGTTTAAAACATGCACTTTAAAAAAAATAAAAAAGTTAAAAGTAGAATTTAAAATATACATCACTCCCTTTCAGTTCTTTCCTTAAAAGCATTCTATTCTTAAAGCATGTCTGAATAAAAAAAGTCTTCACTTGCTGATGGGAAGACTGCTAGGGAGGGTCCATTCTAACCTCTCCAGGGAGGGAGTTCCAAGGGCTGGGGGTAGCTGCCAAGAAGGCTCTGTCTCTTGTTTCCACCAACTATACTGTCATCTTCTGCGTCCTTAAGAAAGATAGCTTTTACTGAGAAACAGGCAAATGATCAGATTTTTCTTTGTTCAAAGGCTAAAGGCCAGATTTATTTAAGTATGCTTGCACACAGTTTCGCCCCTCACATAGGAGGGCTAGCTCATCCTGTATCTTTGAACTTCAGGGTAGTTCTACAGACTTTTTGTTAGGTAGTGAATTACAGAAAATAGACGTACATTGTAAAAGACAGTAGAAACACAAAGCTATACAGGTAAACAAAACAAACATGATAAAAATACTCTTCACTTGTCCAAAATCTGGCAAATAGCTGGTAAGTCATAACCACCAATCTTCATTTCTCGGAGAATAAGTTTTTTGGATGTCACCAACTACCTTATGTAATTTACTCACATCCTCTTCGATTAATCCAGACTCATTAATATAGTGACAACAGATAGTGTTTGGCCAAAAACACAGTCCTGCTTCTTTGCTAAGCAGGTAATCCAGTGCCAATTTATGCTGGGCTAGTACACCAGCAAGCAAATCTACCTCAGTCTGTAAGACATTTATTCCCTGTGCAGTTGTATTGGCCAGGATTTCCAGCTGAGCAGAGAGTTTCCCAATTTGGTGTATATTCAAAGCAACTCCCACCATAGGAAACAAGATGGCTCCCAGTCTCTCTCCTTCTGTCAGGTATGTTTTATCAGGATCATACCCATAGCTCTCATCAAACACCCCTTTCAACCAATGCCACCCAAATTGTCTATCCCAGGCTACAGTGGGCTGGTAGAGGGGATGAAACTGAATTCCCCCAGGAGAGAGGGTACCAATAGTGCAGGTACCATTCCATATTGGGGGAAGTGCTTTCACTGCCCAATATCCACAAAGCCAATATATCCCAGGGGACAGACCATATATCCACTGACCATTATGGAAGCTGTTTTTTTCTTGGAGTTTATTTAAAGGGGACTGGCCCCTACGGTTCCCATATAACTCGATGAAAATGTCATGACAACTGAAAGGGAAGCTGATATTAGGATACCTTTCTGAGCTGGCCTGTGGAAATTCAGGGAGTTCAAAAATCTTGTAACAGTTAGGACAGTCTCCTAAAGAAATTCTCAGCAAGGAGAATTGCTGGTCCCGACCTCCCTGGTAAACAGCATAATATCTCTTATGAGAGGTATTCCTTCTGTGCACACACAAGGGGGCCAATGGTGGATCCCTTCGTCAGCTCAAGATAAACTGACCAGGATCTTATAAAAGATCTGGCTTATCCTGAGAGGACCCATATATCATAGTGCTGTTTCAACCAGTGAGGTTCATGATGGCTTCTGGCACTACGGGCCATTCCTGTAAATGGGAGGAAGGGTCATACAAGTAAGTGACATTGGTGACATTTGCTACCTGGGAAATATTATGAATTAGTTGATGGAATAGTACTCATGCCAGCCAGCATGAGTACTATCAGGCAAGAAGGTAGTCAATAGTAAAAGGAACTATAGTACATAATAACAAGAAATCAAAACTGTGTATAAAAGTTATAAATCGGTGCAATCAGTCCTAAAGCTACTCCAGTGGTTAACAAACACAGTTCAAAATCTAGTACTCTGGTCTCAGGTCAGTCTCCAGAGTGACTCTGAGAAATAAATTCTCTGAAGACTCAAGTGTTTGACAGGTTTCTTCTAAATAGCAGTCTAAGTCCGTCGCTGGCATCCTTTTGAGTCACCTTCCACTTTTTGGGTTCGGTACCTTCTTAACCCATCCAATACGCCGGATTCCCTGTTCTACAAAACTGGAGCCGTCCGTAAATCAGATGACATCTGGGTTTTGAAGTCTTTTTTTTGGAGAGGTCTGGTCATGGTTTGGTTTGAAAATCTATTGTGATCATGCAATCACGTAGTGGTTTACTGAACTCAAGTTTGGTAGGCTGAGGGAGATATTCTGCCAGATTATTCCTTTCTATTTTGAGCACGGAGACCCTTCTGTCTTCGAGTATGGTGGCTTGCCACTTCACCAGGCAGTCTGAAGTCATCCAGCTGGGTCCCGATAGCTCCAGTATGGAACGGAGAGCATGCAGGGAATATACAGTAAGTTGCCCTCCAATGGTCAATTTCAGTGTTTCTTTTATCATGAGAGTGGTCGCCGCCACTGCTTTCAGGCAAGCAGGCCAGCCTCGGGCTGTGTCTTCCAAATTTTTACTGAAATATGCAATCACTTTCAGTGCCAGATCTGAAGACTGGGTAAGCACTGCCTTGGCCACTCCTTCCTGTTCTGCTACAAAGAGGATGAAGGTCTCTGAAGGGTTGGGAAGATGCAAAGTGGGAGCAGAAGCTAGATGAGCTTTCAGTTGATCTGTTGCAGTCTTAATAACTGGATCCTTGGGGAGCAGGCTATGACCAGGCTTTTCAGACTCCATCATGATGGAATACAAAGGCTTAGATAAGTTTCCATAGTTCCAGATCCATAGCCTGCAGAACCCTGTCAGACCCAGGAAGGATCTGAGTTCCTTGACAGTTTGGGGTGTTGGTATCTGAAGGATTGCCTCAACCCATTCGGGGGCCAGGGCTCGCTGTCCTGCAGAGATGTCATGTCCCAAAAAGCGGATCTTAGGCTGGATTAACTGGGCCTTTTTCTTGGAGGCTCAGTATCCTCACTTGAGCAGAAAAGTTAGGAGTGAAACAGTCTCTTCTTTGCAGGTGTGCTGAGTCTCAGTTGCTAAGAGCAGGTCATCCACATATTGAAGTAAAATGGTGTTCTGTTTTCGAGGCCAGTCGTGGAGGCCCCGAGCTAGCGCTTGACCAAAGAGAACAGGAGAGTTCTTGAATCCTTCTGGCAATCTGGACCACATGGCTCTTTGGACATTTCTGTCTTAATCTAAGGATTAGGAAAAAGTGAATATTTTCTGGCTCTCAGGGTGAAGCAGAATGCAAAGGAATGCATCCTTTAGATCCATGACAGTGAACCAGGAGTGGGTAGGTGACAAGACGCTGAGCAACGTGTAGGGATCTGGAACTAATTGGGGCAAATCTTGGGTGGCAGCATTCACAGCGCATAGATCATGCACAAGACGAATGTCTCCTGAAGGCTTTTGGAACCCTAGAATGTGGGTGTTCTAAGGGCTACAATCAACAGGCCCATGGGTAATGATACTCCTCTCAACCAGTTTCTCTATTAATTTTGCCAGTACCTCTCTGAGGTGTGGACGGATTTTATATTGAGACAGGCAGACTAGTTGTGCTCCTTCTCTCAGCCTGATTTTTACTGGCTCTACAGTAACCACTAGTCCTGGAAGACCTATATCCCAAATTCTTGGAGGGATCCATGAAAGGACTGTAGGACTGATGCTCATGACTTTCGTGGAGGTGGCTGGGGGTGCTCGACCTCACCAAAAGTCTACAGGTGTTTAGAAAGTTACTGTGCTGGAACCGTCTTCTTCAAATTCTATGCACGTTCTAGTCATACATAACAGATCTTTCCCCAGCAGATTCACATGGGCCTCTGGGAGCAATAACAAAGGGCTTTTACTTCTTGATGTCCAATTCGGCATTCCAACTAGGGTATAGGAAACCACAGACTGGCTGCCAACAGTCCCCCAACAGCCACTTGTTTCTCTATAGGGGAAGGTAAGTGGTGTGTAACAGCAGAAACTGCTGCTCCTGTGTCTACTAGGAATTCTTAGTCTTTGTTGCCCACCTTCAGAGTTACCCAGGTCTCCGGGGGTGGGATGCCAGGCTCCTGACTCCCTCAGCACACCCAAGAGTCATCCTGAGGGTTCACAGTTGGTGCCAGGTGGACCACTTCATGTTGGGGTTCGAAAGGAAGGACTACGGGATTTGAAAAGGGGCTCCCTCTTCGTCTCCCCTTGTTCTTCTGAGGGCATTGTACTTGCCAGTGTCCAAACTGTTTACAGTAAGTGCATTGTGACTTTCCTAACCTTTTTTCCTCTTCCCATTCTGACACGAAATGTTCCTCTTCCGCATCCCCCAGGTCCCTGACTGGCAGCCGGCTGGACTTGCTGCATTATTGCCACCATCACCCAGGCCTTTTGTTTCTGCTTCTCTTCATCTCTTCTCACATAGACTCTTTGGGCCACTCTCAACAGTTTACTTATATGCCTTGTCTCCCAGTCCTCTAACTTCTGAAGCTTTGCATGGATATCAGGCCACACCCTAGTAGCAAAATGAAATATGAGCAGACTTTGGCCACTGCCACTGCCCACATCCAGCCCAGAATATTTTATCATCCATTCTTTTGGTCTCTGGAGGAAAGCAGAGAGTGACTCATCCTTTTCCTGTTGAATATCGAAAGCCTTATGAGGGTTCTTTGTGTAGGGGACCGAATGTTTAATGTCCACAATGATTAGGGTTTTCAGGTCTTCCATTTTCTGCCTATCTGCTTCCTCTTTATGGTCCCAATGAGGATCCTGATTGAGATACTTCTGTTCTGTGGGGACATATCCATCTCCACTGGGGGATGAGCCTTTTTCCATTTCAACATGGCTGCAGCCCTAATCATATTCAGTTCTACCCCCAAAAACAGAATGTTAAAGATGGCCATCATTTCTTTCCAGGTAAAGATATTGGGTCCTAAAAATTGCTGAAATTGCTCTGCCACTCCAAAAGGGTCTTCAATCAGGGACTTCATGGGCTTTTTAAATTCTCTAACTTCCAAGCTGGACAAGTGATGGTTAACATAACTGATTCCGTCCCTGCCATCCGGGACTTCACTCAATGGACATATTGGCACCGGAGCATGACCGACCATTGACTGGGAGGCTTTACTTGCTATCGCTACGCCCGCTGGTTTAGATTTAGTCCTATCCAGGGGAAGGCTTTCTTGGTCTTTTAGTAACTGTGCCAGTTCCCTCTGGAGAGATTTGTAGGATTTGGATGTTCCTGCAGCTGAGCCACTAGGGGGCATGGTTGGATCAATGGAGGTGGACACTTGAGCCATTCCAGCGGAAGACAGTTTTAAAAGAGAGTCTTTGTTCAAGCCCCCTCTGGCACCACCATCTTCGAAATCTGGATTTAAGGGAGTGGTGGTGGTGGGAACCAGGTCATTAGCTACGGGGTCTGGCTGTGGATAAGGAGGAGGAGGAAGATGATCTATCGGGTCCCAGCTATCCCTCTTAATTTTTCGAAGTTGGGAAAATTCTGGGGACTTAGCTGGGGCAAGAGCCATAACTGCCTTGGTGCTGTCTGGGAGGCTACAAGGGAAGGAGTGAGGGAACCCAATGCCTGCATTTTTAAATGCCCTCATGTAATCTTCCACATCAGTCTTCCCAGCAGAATCTAACCAATTAATCCTAGCCTGTAGTACTAACTCATCAAACATCCCATTTGTATCCCACTGAGATAGTCCCGGAACACGATACAAAGGCCAAGTCTCAATAAAGTACTTCACCATTTGCTTTTTAGACAATCCCCTTCCCACCTTTTTCCAATTCTGCAACACACACTGCAAGGGAGTAATGGGGGAACCCACCCCCAGGTTTTTATCTCTCATCTGTTTCTGCTTCAAACTGTTTGAACCCATCTCTTCTATCACAAAATGAATGCAAAACACACAAGAAACACAAATTCATAGACACACACCAAATGACAGACAGAAAAGACAGCATTTGTTTCATCTGTCTCCGGCTGTTTCTCTTGCGAGATGAACAGAATCGTTGATTAGAGCTCCTCACTCACTTCGTCCACGTTTGGACGTCTCAGACACACTCCAAGCACACTCAAGCACATCACAAAGCTGAAACAGGGGAATTCCCAAACTGAACTCAGGCCCAAGGTACCTATCTAGGGGCTGTCCCTGATTTTGGGACTTACCAGACTATGAGGTGGATCAGAGGCATGCTGTTCCGAATCTCAACCCTAATCAGATTTCAGAGCCTTGAATCAGGAAGGTTGAACTGTCCTTGCAGCTGATCAGGAGCACACCATGATGATTCCCATCATGTCACAAGAGGGATGTTGGCGCCTGACATGAAAAATCGATGTCCGCCACCAAGATCAGATGGTCTTTGGAGAGACGCCTTCCGGTCTGGCCTCCTGGGCAGAGGGACTAATGTAGGGCGAAATTTCTCAACCCCTTCCCGTTTCTCTCTCAGGCCCCATGTTGGGTGCCAGAAAACTATCACCTTCTACGCCCTTAAGAAAGACAGCTTTTTCTGAGAAACAGGCAAATGACCAGACATTTCTTGGTTCAAAGGCTAAAGGCCAGATTTATTTAAGTACACAAGCATAAAAAGTATAAAAAGATATAAAAGTCTGCTGCAGCAGAGTGCCAGGAGGCTCGGAACAAAGGCAAGGGATTTGACAAAGCCTTTTTATCCATGTCTACAGTATACACTCCCACTGTGGCATTTTTCCATCAATCACGTACCACCTCCCCCTCATATTAGATAATGTTCAGAAACTTCCATCCATATAAGGGAATGTCCAGAGAAGCAGGTAAAGTCAGGTTTCTTCCAATCACAAACTACCTTCCATATAAAGTAATGTCCTGAGAGACACTTCAGGTGAGGTAGAACCATGAGTTAGCAGGCAGGAGGGGCTAGAGCTCCTTTGTGTATGTGACGTCTTTACTAGCTTATAATGGAGATTGTCCTTCTCTTGCTCACAATACTTGTAAAGGTGGTAGGACTGAAAGAAGGGGCCCTTCTACAGATCTCAGGGACTGAGCAGGCTCATAGGAGGATATATAGTTGCTCAGTAGATCCAGTGAGTTAGTGGGAACATGGTAACACAAAACATATCTAAGTTCAATTGATTCAGTGGATCTGGTCTATAGTAGTAGTTGTTGTTGTTTGCCTCCATTTCTGACTTCTGATAACCTAGCGTATCACAGTGTTTTCTTGGCAAGACTTATTCAGAAGGATTTGCCATTGCCTTCACGGTCACCAGAAGCCAGAAATGACTTGAAGGCACAGAACAACAACATGATTGTGGGGGCAGCATTTGACCTTGAAGATCTGTGGGACCACATTCTCCCATACAAGCCTGGCTGTGTTTTGAAATTCCCTGTGGAGGAATTTATCTGTGTTTTACCACCCTCACAGGTTCAACAGGTATGAACACTGGAGAGGGCCTTCTTTGTGGTTGCTCTCAGGCTGTGGAACTTCCTTCTGAGAGCAGTTAGATTGACAATCTCCTTACTGTCTTTCTGCAGGAAGGTTAAGATGATGATGATGATGATGATGATATTATTATTATTATTATTATTATTATCATCATCATTATTATTATTATTATTTCAGTAGGCCTTCAAACCAGTGTGGTATAGTGGTTTAATCATTGAACTACAACCCTGGAGACCAGGCTTTGATTTGTGGTTCAGCCATGGAAATCCACTAGGTGATCTTAAGTGTATCACACACTCTCAGCCCACAGAAAATCCTGTTATAGATTCACTTTACTTGCCTTAAGTAAAAAATGGCTTGAAGACACACAGCAACAACAAGCCCTTCGAGACTGACTGCTCAAGGGACATTGAAGAAACATGCTGTACTGTCTGGTTTTTTTTTTTTTTAACTTTTGTATTTTGTGTATTATTTAGCTATGTTTTGTTTAACTGATGTAAGCCACTGAGTCCCAAACTGGGAGAAAGGTGAGGTAACTGCAGCAACAACAGTTCATTTAGATTCTGTTCTCTTCCTCACAGAAATATCTTCGGCTCGTATGCCTCTTATGTTGCAGCTGGAGCCGGGTGAAAAAGCTGATGGCTTCTGTATCTTTAAGCAGTGTGTTGCTGTTTTGTGCCTTCAAGCCTTTGCCAACTTATGGTGACCTAAGGTGAGCCTGTCATGAGTTTTCCTTGCAAATTTTTCTTAGAGGGGGGTTGCCTTTGCCTTCCTCTGAGGCTGAGATAGTGTGACTTGCCCAAGGTCACTCTGTGGTGGAAATGTTTAAGGGGCATGGTTACACATTATCCAAAGCCTTCTATGATGCCCCAGATAAAGAACATTTAGACCACCATCATATGATTGAAATAAAGTTTTAAAACAGGGGAAGAGGGATGATTAGGAAGTACTATTCCTCCTTCCATGCCAGCAGAAACCCAGCAGGTCTTTGGAAATATTGTCCACCAGGTTGTGTAGAGCATATATGCAGTTAAATATTTACAATAAATGTATCTTGTTTCTCCACCATCCAAGAACAACTGGGTATTGTATAATATATTCTCCTTTTTATGCTTTTGTTGAACATTTGTTTTAAAAAATAAATTATGATCCTCTTTAAAGCTAGACTGATGTGAATTCTCCTTAAATCAAAGTAACCCATATGTGTACATATGCATATATGTATGTAATCAATGAAAAACATTATACTGGAGAACACGCTTTGAATGTAAATGCCTCCCAGTTACTTCCATTTCTTGATTCATTTAGACAGCAATCTGTTCTCCATACTATTGTAAAGCTCCTATGAATCTCAACCAAAATAGAATAAACATATCAATAGATGTTCTGTCTACTCACTTCATTGTATGAATCCATAACACCCAAACTCAAGGACTGTTTCTGTTTTATTTGCAGTGAATAATGCATGAACACTAGTGGGTGTATTCTACCCATTAAAGAACCTGGAATCTGTTGTTATAGCAATCTGTATTTGCAACAAACATTGCAGTTGCTCTAAATATTGAATTGCTCAGAGAAAGAACAATCCCAAGGACACTCACAGGGTTCTGGTATTAATACTAGATGGACTCCACTAATAGTGAACAAGAATGCTGCACTTGAAATGCTCTTATCTTGCAAACTGGCATGCAACAGCCTCTAGCCTGATCCCCACGGTATGTGTTAGATTGCCACTCCCACCATCCTCTGCCAATAAGGAATGAAAGTAGGAGTGCAAAACCCATGGTGGCCTCCTGATTGAGGTCACTTGTATTTGTTGAAAGTGCCATTATTTCAGAAATCATAGAATCTTAAGTGTTGGAAGAGACTGCAAGGGCCATCTACTCCAACCTCCTGCCATGCAGGAATACACAACTAGAGCATGCTTGAAAGATGCTTATTCAACCCCTCTTTAAAGACTTCTAAAGGTGGAGAGTCCTAGGCAATCTATTCCACAGTCAAACAGCTCTTACAGTAAAAATGTTCTTTCTAATGTTAAGGTGGAATCTCTTTTCTTCTGATTTGAATCATTGAATCATAGCATCAGAGGGGTAGAAGAGACCACAAGGACCATTGAGTCCAACCTCCTGCCATGCAGGAATACACAGTCAAAACATTCCCAACAAATGGCCATCCAGACTCTGTTTAAAAGTCTCCAAAGAAGACTCCAAATACTTTATCACACTCCGAGGAACTGTTGAACTGCTCTCACCATCAGCAAGTTCTTCCTGATGTTCAGATGGAACTTTCTTTCCTGAAGTTTGAAACCATTGCTCTGTGTCCTAGGGCCTTTCCGCCCTACACTGTTATAGCGCTATTACCCCACTTTCAACATCCTGTGGAATTTTGGGGTTTGTAGTTTACTGAGGCCAAAGAGTTCTCTGGCTGAGAATTCTAAAGGCCCCTCCCTAAGTTGCAAATCCCAGAATTCCATAGGGTGTTAAAAGTGGAATAATAGCACTATAATAAGGTAGTGCAGAAACGGCCCCAGTCTTTGGAGTAGCAGAAAACAAGCTTCTTCCATCTTCCATATGACATCCTTTCAAATATTTAAACATAGTTATCATGCCATCTCTTAACCTTCTCTTCTCCAGGCTAAACATACCCTGCTCTGTAAGCTGCTCGTCATATGGCTTGGTTTCCAGGCCTTTTGCCATTTTGGTTGCTCTCTTCTGAACATGTTCAAGCTTGTCAATATCCTTCTTGAACTACGGTGGCCAAAACTGGACACAATATTCCAAATGGGGTCTGACCAAAGCAGAATAGAGTATTACTATTACTTCCCTTGACCTAAACACTATACGGTTATTGATTAAGCCTAGCATTACATTGACTTTTTTAGTTGCTGCATCACAGTGGTGACTCATGTTCAGTTTGTGGTCTATTAAGACTCCTAGATCACTTTCACATATACTGTGGTCAAGCTAGGTGTCACTCATCTTATATCTGTGCATTTCTTTTTCTTTCTTTCTTTCTTTCTTTCTTTCTTTCTTTCTTTCTTTCTTTCTTTCTTTCTTTCCTTCCTTCCTTCCTTCCTTCCTTCCTTCCTTCCTTCCTTCCTTCCTTCCTTCCTTCCTTCCTTTTTGGTCTGCCTAGATCAGTGGTTCTCAACCTGGGGGTCGGGACCCCTTTGGGGGTCGAACAACCATTTCACAGGGGTCGCGGCTCCTCAATCCTGCCCCTCCCTTTTAAAAGAAGGTGGCCTCACAGCCAATGGGAACAGTGCTTCTGAGACCCCTGTGCTGGGAGGAGGGGAGAGGAGGCATGCTGGGCGTTTCCCCGTCTTTCCCTGCCTGGTGGGAAAGCACTGGAAGAGCCTGAGGTGGAGCCGGAGATGCGGAGAGCGGGAGGAGAGAGCTGGAGCCTGAATGTTAAGGCGGAGGTGAGGACACCGAGAGGAGAGAACTGGAGCCAGAGCGTTAAGGTGGAAGTGAGGAGAGGAGACCCCGTGCAGGCGAGAGGGGAGAGGAGGTGTGCAGCCAGGTGCTGCTTGGACGCTCGCGCCTGCACCACACACACAGAGACACACACACAGAGGGCTTCCCCTTCAGTGTTCCTTTCCCCTTCATGCCGGCTTGCAGAGTCAGAGTTGCTTGCCGGGGTGAGTGAGCAGCCGGGCGCTGCTTGGATGCTTGCACCCGCACCACACACACACACACACACACACACACACACACAAACACACACAGAGGGCTTCCCATTCAGGGTTTATGGTGCTGCAGCGGTACGTCTGGGAGGTAAGACCCCGTCCCCTCACCCTCTTCGCCTCATGCTTATTCATGCCGGCGAACAGAGTTCCTTGCTGGGGTGAGCGAGCAGCTGGGCTCCGCTTGCTTCCCAAAGTGGCGGGGCTGCAGCAGCGGTGATCGTCCGGTCGCCCTTTCCTTCTGGGCACACTGCTCCATGGGAGTTGTTGGTGTGGCTGTTGCCTTTGGTCCAGCAGGCAAAGGGGGAAACTTTCCTGCGGCGGATCTGCCATCCGACAGGGGAGATCAGTCCCTCCAAGACCGAGAACTCAGTCGAGAAAGGAGCAGGGGGCATTAGCCAAGGGCTTCGGTTTGTGTAGCAAGAGCCCCCGAGGCTCCTTGGTTGGGTTTTTTTTTTTGGTTTTTTTTTTGGTTTTTGACCCGAAAGCGTTGCTCTGATCTGTCCTGTGGACTTTGGCCATTTCCACATTCCAGTGTTATAGCGCTATGATTCCACTTTCACCATCCTATGGAATCCTGGGGTTTGCAGTTCAAACTGCAAACCCCAGGATTCCATAGGATGGTGAAAGTGGAATCATAGCGCTATAACAGTCTAGTGCAGAAATAGCCAGGATGACTTTCTCCTCTTGCTTTTGTTGTGCGTGGACCCTTGGCGCTTGCCACACGCACGTGTTGTGTTCTTCGCCCTGACCGTCTTGCATTCCTCACTTTTTGTATGTCCAGCATCCGCACTCCCGTTAAGGGAGGGAGGGAGGGAGGGAGTGAAACAAAACACGTCTGCTTATGCCGCCGCCATCTTTCCTCTCTCCCTGTCCTTTCCTCCCTGCGCCTCGTGTAAAATGTGGGCTGTTTCGGCATTGCCTTTGGGAGTGACTGGCTTTTTGAACTGTGGAAACCCAACATTCAGAACTAGAACTACTGCCTTAATTCTGGCATTGATGGACGCTTTCCATGCTTAAAAAAACGGGGGAGGGTTACCAGTTTTTAATAATAATAATAATAATAATAATAATAATAATAATAATAATAATATTTATTTCTATCCCACCTCTCCAGTCTATCCAGAGCAGTGATTTAGGGCAGTGTTTCCAATCTATTTGATGTTGGAAATAACTAACTAACTAACTAACTAAATAATAAATAAATAAATAAATAATAACGAAAATGATTTTATGGTTGGGGGTCACCACAACATGAGGAACTGTATTAAGGGGTCACGGCATTAGGAAGGTTGAGAACCACTGGCCTAGATGGTCTACCCCCCCCTTTTTTTTGGTCTGCCTTAAGTTTCTTCCTGTTGAAATTAATTTTGTTAATTTGGACCCAAGCCTCTAATCTGTTAAGGTAATTTTGAATTCTGATCCTGTCTCTAGGGTGTTAGCTACCCCACTTAATTTGGTGTAACCTGCAAATTTGATAAGAATGCCCAATATTCCTTCATCCACATCATTGATAAAGATTTTTTATAGCACTGGGCCCAGGACAGAACCCTGCGGCACCCCACTAGTCACTTCACTCCAGAATGAAGAGGAGCCATTGGTGAGCATCCTATGGGTTTGGTCAGTCAACCAATTACAAATCCACTTAACAGTAGCATTTTTTAGCCAAGATTTTACTAGGTTGTTTGCAAGAATATCATGGGGGACCTTGTCTTACTGAAGTCAAGGTGTGCTATATCAACAGCATTCTGTTCATCTGCTAAGCTTGTATTTAAAAAAAGATATAAGATTAATCCAGCATGACTTGTTTTTGAGAAATCCATGTTTTAGTGATCACAGCATTTCTTTCTAAGTACTTACAGACTGTTTAATTATCTGCTGTAGAATCTTTCCAGGTATCGATGTCAGGCTGACTGGGCATCAATTATTTTGTTAATGTTCTAGAACACTGCTTTATGTTCTAGTTGTAGGAGCAGCAGCAAACAAGTATGTTCCATATTCTACATGACATTCCTTGAGTTATTTCAAGATAGCTATCAAGTCACCTTTCAGTCTTCTCTTCTTCACACTAAACATACCCAGATCCCTCAGTCATTCCTCATAAGAATTGCTTTCCAGATCTTATCATCTTCTCTGAACAAGTTGCCACTTACCTATGTCCTTCTTGAACTGTTGTGATGAGAACTCAAGCATCTTGAGCAACTGAAGTTTGAGTCCAGGTTATATAATGATCTAGAAAGACTCTGCTAATTAGAACAAGGAATTAGTCTGCAGTATCTGTATATTATATTATGTGTATATTATAAAGCCAGGCTCCATGTGATGTCACTCACATGCCAAAACAAGGTCCTGGAATAAAGACAATTTTAGGACCCTGATCCAGAATATGCTCCCAATTGGGATGCCAGGGCTGAAACATTTTGCTGGTTTTCTGCAGCAAATCACCCCATCCCAGAAACTTTTGCCTTTAAATATGCTGTTGGTGTGAAGAAGCAGATTGAATAGGGTCATTGGTGGACATCCTGAGGTGCTTGTTTTGCAAAAGGGGATTCCAAACATTCACTAGTATGAGGGGAAAAAAACCCTCCATATTGCATGCATGCAGTGGCTAACTATTGTGCTTAAGGAGCATCAACATCAATGGCTGTAGAAAATAAACCAGAATTTTTGTTATAGGAAGTCCATTAGAGATAAGAAAGCTCTCTATAGGTGCTGTGGTAAATTAAACTAAATAGTGGTCCCCCTAGGTTACCCAATGCACATGTCTTGCTTGCTTATTTTGGCCATGGGCACAGTGATATATAGCTCTTCCTTCACATTTGCAGGTTTGACCTTCATGAATTTGATTATTCGCAAGGCATGTGCTTGCCTCCCCCCACCATTTTCCTCCTCTCATCCCTTCATTCCTCACCCTAGGCTTGCAAGGCTTGTGTTTAAAGTGGACATTTTTTCCTTTTGGATTTGCAAAGAGCCTCCCACTGCTGGAGGCATGTCCTCTCTGCCATGTGGCTGCACATTCTGCTGTGTAATGGTTGCTGATGGGTTGGGTGCTCTCTTTGGTCCTACCCCTTTTTTCTCAAAATGGTCACCAGAAGTAAGCAGAATGCCAGAACTCTGCTTTTTCCCATCTTAGAGGAAAGTACCAGTTAAGCCCTTTACCTTGTGTTTTTTTCCTTCCCCCTGGGAACACCATAGCCAGAGGCAAAGGAAGGGAAGTGGGGAGCTCTGAAGGGGAATTGTGGGCGGGGGAGTTATTTGTGGTTTTTCTACTTTTGCGAGTGTTTTGTGCTCCGAATCCTTGCAAATGTGGAGGGGCTATTGTACTGCTGCTTCATATGATCCACTTCTCCACAGAATTACATACCTGAATACCTGTATCCTGACAGAGAAAAAATGGCCACTATCCCAGCAAGGCTTTAAAATTCTGCTTCTGGCCCTAGAATACTCTTGAGTGGCTGTTCCTCCATATTAGTGTAGTGCTATGTTTTAGCACTACAGAATTATGTTTCCACTTTCTCATAATCATCTTCCACAATGCAGTTGCATTAGTATTTAATGAGGCTGGAATTAGAAGGAGAGGAAAGAAAATGTCACCTTTCCTGTAAATTGGATTTCTGTTAATTGGATTCCAAACCAGGTCCCACCTCATTCTGTTTGCTATTGTGTTCTTTGAGACCCTCCCATCCCTGGTATTTTGCTGCTCATTTTGATTTGGATTTCTTGCCCCAACACAGAAATGCAGTCAGATCCAATTGATGATGCTACATTATCGGGCTGCTTGCTTTCTTGCTAATTATTTCCAGAATTCAAGGAAATGATAGTATAATTAGAAGAAAACTAATCTAAAAGTGTCCATCAAAAACACAAGGCTTTCTGATTTGGAATGTTTGTTCTTTGGTTCCTGTGCTTTCTTGTCCGATTACAAAGACCGACAGCAGGAAACAATGTGCTGAAACATAATTAACTGCACTGTCTATTTTATGTATGCAGGCAGCTTGTTCTTCATTCTGGGGGAGGAAGTGTAGCTCAGTTCTGAAGAGCTCATCATCTACATAGTGAAGATTCTGGGTTAATTGCTGGCATCTCCAAGATGGGCTGAGAAGTACTCCTGTCTAAAACCTTGAAGTATAGGCAATACTCAGCAGGCATACCAATGATCTGACTTGGTATAAGGAACGGTATGTGCCTTAAAATGGGATGATGTGCAGATTAGTGACCATGACCTTCCAACATTTTTGCTTTGCTGCTTAGGCCCACAGAGTGTGCTGAAGATTTTGCTATTCTAGTTCTGGGGAACCTTTGCCCCCCTAGATGTTTCAGGCTGTAACTTTCACAATCCCTTTGCACTGGCAATGCTGGATGGGGCTAATAGAGGCTGAGGCTAAAAAAATCTGGAGTTCTGGAAGGTTCCCACCTGGTGTTAAATGCTATCCTGGAGAAGGCACTCTTTCCTTGATCTAAATTGGCCTTATCCCTCCCCATAGCTTTTTAAACTTTGAGTGCATAAAATAAAATAAAATAAAGAATAGCTGGTGGATGAATGACAGGTATGGGAATTTTGTTGGGGAACGTGAGAGACAATAGTTCAGCTAACAAGCCAGAGTAATTAGTATTTGTAAGCAGAAAGTGAGCAACAACCAGTTGATTCCCACCCACTTGAGTCTCACAGAGAAATAAAGCAGACTTATGGCTTTTCTGAACTACATTTTTATAGTGCTATTATTCCACCTTCAACATCCTGTGGAATTGTGGGGTTTGTAGTTTCCTGAGGTGAAAGAGCTCTTTGGCTGAGAATTCCAAATGCCCCTTCCTGAACTACAAACCTCGGGATTCCATAGGATGTTCAAAGTGGAACGATAGCACTATAACAGTATAATGCAGAAAGGCCCCCTGTGTAAAAACATGAAATAAGCTTACCTTCAAATACTAAATGTTATGTAACCTCTTATGGTGAGAGGCACTGTTAACATGTGCTCTTCATACATGGATGATGGAGAGAACTACAGAATTCCAAAAGAGAGGATGAACAAACTTTAGACTAACTGCAGATTAACTGATGGAGGAAGAAATAGCTTATAGATAAGACCAACAAATAGGACATGACGTGAATACACGTCATGTTTAAACTCTTAGACAGACATGTGAACTAATAGCTACTGAATAGAGCCAGGCTGAGGCTGCTACCTCTAAGAAATGTATGGCAGACAAACAACATAGGCAGAAAGGATTAAACATCTTCTCCCTCAGCAGAACTTCCTCCCATTTCAAAGCAATTTTACGAGTCTGGTAATTAGTAAAACAAAAAGAATGGAAAATCCAAATCCCAGATCTCCCAGATTTGCTTTGGCTGTGAGACAAAGGTTTAAGGATTATAAAGCTTCCTTGATTGATTTCCTGCCTGTAACACAGTTGTTAAAGGCCTTCAAACTTTGCCTGACAAAATAAATGGGAACAGAGGCATGCGTTTCTAAATTTAAAGTAGGGTGAGTGGTTTGCTATTTGCTATTGATGGTCATTGGGCTGCAGCTACCAGCAGCCCTAAACAGTAGAGCCAATGGTAAAGAATGCTGAGAGCTGCAGTTGAGCAACAGTAGGAGCACCATATAATTGCTATTGCTGGTTCAAAGAAACAAAACTGGTTCAGTTGCTGCCAACAACTATATATTTGCCTTCTGGAAGCAACTCCACTTACGTATAATTTATAGAGCATTCCCATTTGGGAAAGGACCTTGATTCAATAGTAGAGTTTTGCGTACAGAGAGTCCAAAGGAAAATCTTCAGCATCCTCTATTAAATAGTCTAGTGATAGGGGCTGGAGAAGGTTTCTGCCAGGCATCATAGGGAGATGCTGCTAGTCAGGATAGATAGTCCTGGGCTGGATGAATGAACAATCTGACTCAATGGTGGGCAGGTGTCCATAGGTCTAATACTCTCATAGCCTGATTTGGACATTCTAAAACCTGCTTAACACATGTGAAGCTGCACTATCTATCGACTCCCTCCATACATTATGAATTTCTCCCTTCTCCACTGTTTGTGCTTTATGCTGCAGATATCTGGAGAAAGGAGTTATGGGTCCCATACTCTCTGACATTTCACAGATGAAAACTGAGACATACAGCCAAGAAATATCAGAGTATGATCAAGATGGCAAATGTTATTAATGAGGAAGAACATACAAGCTAGAAGAGACTGCAGCAGTTTGCTTTTGCCTGAGTCTACTGGGAAGGGCTAGCCAGCATGATATATTGTCTTGAGTGTTGAACTATGATTCCAGAGACCAGGGTTCAAATTCTCACTCAGCCATGGAAACCCACTGCATGATTTTGGGCAAGTCACATTCTCTTCACCTCAGAGGAAGACACAGGCAAGCTCCCTCTAAACAAACCTTTTCAAGAAAACCCTGTGATAGGTTCATCTTAGGGTTACCATAAGACGGAAATGACCTGATGGCACACGACAACAACAACAATCACAACCTGGGAAGGGTAAGATTCTGCCTCCTCTCATTTCCTTCTTGATGAATTAATTGAATGCAAATTACTTTCACACTTTGAACTCAGTTTACAGCAACTGCAGTAAATAGGAGGGGGCAGAGAAAGTGGAACATTTGTAAAGTAGGTGAAAAATGGGGGATGACAGAGGATTGATTGGGACTGTCCCTACCAGACCATGACAGTTGGAGGACAAGGTATCTATGCAGGTAAAGACAGAGAAAATGATAACTGTTGAACAATGCAGATTCATTTACTCTTTAATGAACAGAAGGGTACTTCCGTTTGGAACAGAAATATATAAGTCATGCATTAATTTCCCTCATTAGTCCTCTGTGTGAGCTCAGTTTTTCCTAAACTTCTTGTCCAGGAAGAATACTAAAGTTCAGGATGCTCTGTAGAAAATGCAGCCTATTACTTTTGAGTGACTGTAACAATTCAAGTAATTTTCAATATGGAGTCATGTAGTGTAACCTAATATACAATTAACATCTGTTAGGTAGCTTAGTCCTCTGGCATATCTCCAGTTTCTGCTAAGAATCTTAGCATGAAATAAGCCAAACCAATTTGTCCAGGCTGTTCAATCAGGTGATGGCAGCTTGCAAAGCATTAAAACAATTACGTATATTTGTGCAAGAGACATTACCTACAGCCAGTAAAATGAGCATTTTATGACATGGCAAAATATTCCAATTTACAGAAAATAAAGAGATGAGGTTGAAACACCTACTGCAGGCAAGTCTGTGTACTCAAGGCCTTATTTTAAAATTCATTAGGATGTTGTCTTTTGTGTCTGCTAAAAATTTACGGATAACAGAATAAGGAAGAATAGTTTGGCAGATTTTTATTTCAGAGTGGGGCTCTGTCATTGAGGTACAATATTTTCCCATGCTTTCTCTCACTCACCACAAAGATTGCAAGCAGAGGAGGGCTCTGATAATCCCTTTGATGAATAGTGCCCCCAGAATGTCCCAGGTTCATTGGAAGTTGCATATGCCTGTACATCGTCCCAAAACCAGCATCTGGAAAGACCTGCAGTGTTGTATAAACCCACCTCCTCCATTTTCAGGCCTCTGTTTTCTTTGTGTCACTCACAGAGTGCTTTTAGGATGTATTATTACTATATGGTGTCGTTATATATTTTCTCAGCCTCTCAAAGTTATTATGTATCAGCAATACCTGATGAACCCGAGTGCAGCATATGTGGCTCTCAGTGCTAGCCAACATAACAGATGGTGAGGATTGATGGGTGTTATGGCCCAACAGCATCTACGAGGGCCTCACATTCCCCATGCAAATCCCAGCTGCAGCCATTTCAGAGGGAGGAAAAGAGAATTTAACTCCCTCCCTCCCTCCCTCCATTTCTCCTGGGATCCTCCTTACCATGATATGCTGTTTTCATATTGAGGAACTAGTCCACTGCCTTCATTGAGAGCTTCTCTTAAATTTAAATAACAACTACAGACGAGAGATTTTTGTTGGGTCAGGGGAAGAGAGAGAAAACGTTAAAGTTTCCTGTTATACCCTTCCTAACAGCCCCACTTAGAGTTTGGAAAAATTGCTAATTATTTCATTAAAAGTATAAATTTGTCCAAACCCCACTTCTATTGTGTGTCTGAACACCATAGATTTACTGAATAGTGCTGAGGTGAATCCTGCACCTTAACAAATTAAAGTGCAAGATTCAATAATTAATAATCTGTTAATTAATCCATACTAAAGTTGTTGTTGTGTGCCTTCAAATTGTTTCAGACTTTCCAGGATCCGAAGGCAAGTGTTACTGCAGGTTAGGCCTCCTTGCAGATAGCATAAAGATATCATTTTGATATCAATAATTTGGCTCTCTTCTGCCACCCCTCTCCACGTGTTTGTGAGGCCCCCAGACAAGCACAGAACTAGGCTCGGCCTTCAAATGCTACAATATCCCAAGACAATACAGGCAGGCCAGAAATAGCCAGATCACCCCTTTAGGAGACCTCTCTGCAAACACCCTCATTATGTATGCACGCTGTTTACAAAGGACTCCCTGCCCCGAGCAGGCACCCTGGCAAGCTGAATACTCAACTGCCAAGCACTGAGTATTTGCATACTGTCTACCTCTTTGTCAATTTGGACTTAACTCAATCATGCTAAATTTTGACCTTTCCAAAGCTTTGTCTTGTGCCCAAAACTCATTGTTTTCCCCAAGTACGGAATAGCCTGCAGTTACATTTCTCCCTATAAAAACCCCTGACTTTGTGAGCTTCTTTGGATCGCTCCCAACTTCCATCCAGACTTGCTGCTGCTGTTTGGTGAGCTGTCCCCTCAGTCCCACGTACTGAGACTGCATACCAGTGAACTAAATCTGCAGACTATCCAGGCTTCAGGACAGGTTTTGTATCACCCAAATCTACTATCCCTCTGAAAAATCGCTCTATACCACTCCAACCTTTATTTTCCTTAGGTACTTGTGTGATTGTGTGCTGCATACACTGCGTGTCTGTATTTAATAAAATCTCAATTATTCTTAACTTGGTGTGCTGCTTGGCCTGACCCCGTAGACATTGGGTAAAAGATTCTGCTGCGTTGCCCTGCCTCTCGCATTGCTAACTTGTGCTCTAGCTAATTTCTCCAAACTTAGTTAATTGAGAGCGCATATAGGTATCCCTCCCGGGACCCCCAGTAAACAGGGTAACACAAGCCTATCAGGGGATTTTATTGACAAGATCTGTTCCAAGGGGTTTTGTCCTTGGCTGTCACTAAGACTGAAAGAGTGTGCCTTGCCCAAGGTCACCCAGCAAGTTTCCATGGCTGAGTAGGGATCTGAAACCTGCTCAGCCTAGGATCTCATCTTACAACCAGGCTTTTTGCTAGTCCCAGTGAATTAATTATTGAATATTGGGTCAATACTATGGAAAATCCTATTGATTTAGTGTAGGTCTACTGTAATTGGGACTATCAGTAGAATTCAGACTTTATCTAAATAACTCATGCCCTATCCATGTGAATCACAGCTAAGTGCCATTGAAATCTTTGTGGGCAGTGACTTATTGCTTACAATGGATGAGGGTCCTCTTCTTGAAGTAAACTCATTGTTCCTTACTAACCTTTAACATTACAAGTTGTTTGAAGGGCAACTGAAGTGCATATATGTTGGTGGGAACAGTAAAGGGTAGAAAGGAAAAAAGGAAAAGAGTTGCAGAGTGTTACCCTGTTTACTGGGGATCCCGTGAGGGACACCTAAATGTGCTCACAATTAAATAAGTTTGGGGAAATTAGCTAAGAGCACAAGCTAGCAATGCGAGAGGCAGGACAACGCAGTGGAATCTTTTACCCAATGTCTACGGGGTCAGGCCAAGCCAAGGAGCACACCAAAGTTTAAGAATAATTGTGATATTTATTAAATACAGACAAACAGCGTATGCAACACACTCACACAGATAACTATAGAAAATAAAGGTTGGAGTGGGACAGAGGGAATTTTCAGAGGGATTGTTGAATTGGGTGATACGACACCTGTCCTGAAGCCTGGATAGATCACTGCGAAGGTCCGAAGTTGCGCAGTCTCAGCCAGTATGACTGAAGGGAAGGCTCACCAAGCAGAGTGGCGGCAAGGCAGGATGGAACTCAGGAACGATCCGAGGAAGGTCTCGGAATCAGGGGTTTTTATAGGGAGAAATGTAACTGCAGGCTATTCTGTACTTGGGGAAAACAATGAGTTTCAGGTGCGAGACAAAGCTTTGGAAAGGTCAAAATTTAGCATGATTGAGTTAGGTCTGAATTGACAATGGAGTAGCCAGTATGCAGACGCACAGTGCTTGATATTTGAGTATCCAGCTTGTCAAGTTGCCTGCTCGGGGCAGGGAGTTCTTTGTAAGCAATGTGCATACATAATAGAGTGTTTGCAGAGAGGTCTCCTAAAGTGGCGATCTGGCTATTTCTGGTGTGCCTGTATTGTGTTGGAATATTACAGCAATTAGTGGCTGAGCCTAGTTCAGGGCTTGTCCGGGGGCCTCACAAACATGTGGAGAGGGGTGGTGGAAGAGAGCCAAATTATTGATATCAAAATGATATCTATGTCACCTTAAGTGCGGCCTAGGAACTGCAGTAACAAGAGTAATGACAAAACTTAACAAGTCACAAGATGAGATCCTAGGCTTTTCCAGCTGACAGTTTTCAGATGTTTTGGGCTGCTACAGTACCCAGGAAAAAAACATGGTAATAGACATTTTAGTCCATCTGGAAAACAATCCTATTTGGGAGAAAACAATAGAAACTATTTGAAAAACAAGTTTAAAGAAACCAGAAATAACATCTGACCCCAGGGATGGTGATAATTTTATGAGGGCTAGAGCTATATATTGGCAACAAGCATTTTTTATCCTATATAGATTTTAAGAGTGAAGTTTTGAGAAGAGGTGTATTACAAAGAGAAGATTAAAAATGTGAGAACTAGAACTTTGTTTCTTTAATGTATGTTTAATGGTCCCTTCTGGTAACTGGTTTTTACCTTTAGGCTATACTTTAGCCATTCTTATTCCATGCAGACAAAAATTTTGAGGATAGCAATAGTTGTAACATTTTCTGATTTCACTTTGAACAGTATTATATGGGAAACTAATATCTCATTACAGCCCAGATGTTTTGAGTGTAGCAAATGAATGATAGACTCATTGTAGTTCTGCTTTTATGATTTCAATAGATGCTTCATTCTTGTTTTGACATGTGGTGAATATAACCTGCTTTGGTTTCATTCCCACCTCTAATCTATTTCTCTCTTAATATTGATTGTGCTAGGTTGCCAATGATATGTACTGTTCCCAGTACTGGCAGTTCCAAGATAATAGGTTCTAAATGGAAGTATCAGTGGGAGTCATTGAGACCGAAGAGAATATGAATTAGAAATTCAGCTACATAAAATCCGTATTTATAAAATATGGCTTAACAGTACAATAATCTGCCTTCTACGCAGAAGTAAAATATTTAATTCAGTTGGATTTACTCTCAAGTAAGTAAGTATACATAAGTTGCAGCCCAAAGGGGCTAATGATGTCATTGTATAATGGGTGATTTGGATGTATAATGGGTGATAAAAGGTGTATAATGTAATGGAATGTAAAGGTGTATAATGGGTGATAAAAGGTGATTTCTGAAAATTCTATGCATTTTTGAGAGGTGTAATATCAGAATAAGTTGCTATTGTGATTTCCAATGTAATTTTTCATGTTGGTGAAAGGAAATCAAACTCAAAACTTCCTCTAGCCACTTGGAATTTCTAGGAGAGCAGAAATCATTTAAACAGTTGTATTGAAAATGCTGGCCTCAACAGCAGATGGATTGTTATGAACAGCAGATTTTGCCAGGTTTCATGGCTAATGTCTATAGAAACAAGAAGAGTTTTCTACCCCTTCTTCACTCTTCGTTCCTGTGTCATTAACCAAGACTAGTTTTTGTTAGTAAGAAGACTGACATATGGACTATATAGGTTTCTACTGTGTTTCCTTTTTAAAACTCTGGCACATCTGAACTATCTCTGAAAGGCTTGTAGTTCTGTCTTCGATGAAGATGTACATTTCCCCCTGCTGACTATACCATGAGTATGTTACATATTTTCTTCTTGGTCACCACAATTTTATTTCAGAATATTGTTGTTTCCAGGGTTTCAAAAGGGATCTCATTTTTCTTTAAATATCTGTGTGAGTGAAGAGTCAGGAAAAGGGACAAGCTTCACTGATATCCATTCTGCCCTGGTTGTTATTGCTAGTCCTGTTATTATTCCTTGCCATCTCCTAACGCAGAAAATAGAAAATAACTCAGAAAATAAAGAAAATGCTCATGATATCTTCTTGAGGTACAGCTAAAAGTATATTTTACTTGGACTCTTATTTCACCTCTTCTTGAGCACATAGACTCCAGAATTTCACAAATTTAACTTTTTGATAATTTTCTAACCAGCATAGTTAACCAAAGTTATTCTGAACTAAGTGCCCACAGAGACAATGTGCAAACCTCAAGGCCACATAGGAGCCTTCTTTCCCCATTTCAACATGACAATGTCCTTGTGTGTCATCCTGCAGCAGTCCTGACAGGGATGGGAGCGCGACAGGAACGCTCTCCTCTACATCTCACTGGCTCCTTGAGGAAGGGAGTGTGGTGGCCCTGCCTCTTCCTTCTGCAGCACAACTGGGCACTTTCCCATGCTACACTATGGAAGGAAGCATTGCCATCACACTTCCATTCCACATGATGGTAAGTACAGGAGCGCTGTGTGATCATAAGGGCAAAATGGATTTTTTCCATTTTGTGAACATGGCACAAGCATGACATGGCTGGCCTGCTGGGGATGAGATGACAGCAAGCTGGCCACAATGTGTGGAAGCACAACCAGCCAACAGCTGCCATCCTATCCCCAAAGTGGCACAGCCTTGTCGTGGGGAAATGGTATCTGTCTGTAAAAAGCAAAAATATTCCTGACTACTTCTACAAGTATTTGCTTAGAGTTAGCATCTTGTGAACAATGGAAAGGAATGCCACAGATCATTTTGAAAAGGTGACAGAACATGAATACTAGGCAGTTGTAATCTATGGAGAGATCATTGATCAAAGCTGCTATCATGTCTTATCTTCAGGAGGCCTCCTCAGATAAGGAAGGGGCAGAGGAAAGCTAAGGTAATAGTCCCCAGTTGGAGCCAGAGGAGACTGGCAGAAGCAGAGCCTGGACCATCTCATGCAACTCTTCATCTCGTGGAATTTTGTAGATTAAAGCACCATGTACACAAGGCAGGAAATGCTCTGATCTGCTTTAAAAGGAAAGCACAGAGCAAATTGGGTCCGCTGAGCTGATTTACAGCTGGCTTTAAAACTCAGCCAAGGTCATTCTGTTGCTGCAAGCAATCAGTTCCATCACTTTCTTTGTGACCTTGTCTGATGTTTCTCACTTTGTGGATCTCTGAACCGTATAAAGGCTAAGATACATGAATCTTGATTACTCTTTCAGGCAACTCACTTATTGGCATTGGACCCTGCTGAAGGCTATTTTTCATGGTTTCACCTTGGAATGCCTGGACCATGCATCTGCTTACACTGACACCCTCTGTATGGCATGGACTTGGCACTGTTACTGTGGGCTGTAGGTGCACTTACCTGGGCACAGCCTTAGTGATATGCTCAGAAATCTATTCTGCAGATGTAATGGCATTTAGATGTGCTCAAGGGTGCAAGAATAACTACTCCCTCTACGCAATTTTCCCTACGAGGAAATTTAGAAAATATATTGATGTCCAATTAAAACAAGGACTAAGTCAGATTTTGAGCAGAAAGGAAACTAAGCCTTCCAAGACAGACAGATAAGAGGGATGGGCCAAACAGCAGCACTCATCCATCAGCGTCATTATAAGCTACTGACATTTAGTTCCTTTCCTCCAAGAGTGATATCCATGTTTGGCCATTTCATCTGGCTTCCCAATAGTGAAAGTTCCTAGCAAAGTCTCTTCCATTGGTGTCAGAGGTGCAAGATCGGTGCAGCCTCAGGTGCCATTCATCTTCCTATCTCCCAGTTCATTGTTGAAGAATGAAAGTCAGATCCAAGTTTCATGATATATTAAAAAAAAATCTCTCACCTGAGGATTTTTAAAGATGAAAGATGCTACAAAAATACAATAAATAAATAACCACAGAAATAGCAAGATAGATAGATAGATAGATAGATAGATAGATAGATAGATAGATAGATGAATTAATATATTTTATTCATTTCATGTTACTATAATATATTTAGTTTAGAATTTTTGTATTCAGGAGACAGCAAAATTTGTACTTAGACTTGGCTGGGTCAGGAAACAAGAGACTTGAAACATGAATAGAAAACAGTAGAAAACAACTCAGTACGACAATACTGACTTACCCACTGAATGACCTTACTGAAGTCATCGCTGGGGACACTAGGTGTCCTAGCATAAAACTGCAGTTCATATTCACCCTGGGAATAAAAGGGAGGAGAAAACAAAAGATAAAAAAGGGATCACGTCAAATTCAATTTGTTGCTTAGCAGTGTTACAAGGTAATGCTGCTGCCAAAAACGGAAAATGCTGTTGAAGAATACAATAGTGGATTATGCTGAAAGAGCTTGTGTTCTCTGTGAGATACAAAGAATTTAAGAACATTTCATAAATATACCTCTTGATATATAACACTGAAAAATACCTGTTAAGATCTGGCCCTAACTATCTACCTAAACTTCTATTTTTTCTGAAATGGCCAAGTCACAAATACTAAGTTATTTAAGATATGCAGATGACACTGTATTACAATCAGAAAATAGCAAACAGTTAGAATGACTATTGGTAACAGTTAAGGAAAAATGTAAAAGCAGTTATACAACGATTTAATAATTGTGGAATAAATGGAGGTAGGTAACGAATGGAAGAAAAGGTCAAGGTATACTGATACATAATTGATTAAAAGATACTGTGTGGTAAAACTTGCAAATTTAGTTTGGTTATTACTATAAATTTATTTTATTTATTATATTTGTATTTCACATTTGTCCTAGACTGGGACCCAAGGCAGCTTCCAACAAGAAATTAAACACATTAAAATATTTTAAACAATTAAAAACATATAAAGATATAAAACCTAAAACAATATTCCGTTCATACAAAAGCCTGTTTAAAAAACTGTCTTTTTAATTTAAAAAAACCCTGGGATTTATGTATAAACTTTTCAGATGATCTACTATAAGTCCTTTCACACATCACAGTCATAACTTCATGCAAAGGCTAAGATGCTTCATTATTTTATTTACACATGACAAAGAACAGAAATGCTTTTGTTATGTGCGTGTGAGAGAAAGGGAGAAGAAAAAGGAGAGATTTACTCAGTACTAGAAGAAAGATATTCACCCTTGGCTGTAATATGTATACTTTCAGCCAAAGTGGATGCCAAATCCACCCAAGATGGAGCTGTTTTGTGGCCAGTGAAATGATGTATGCAGACCCTGTGGCTAAATGATGACACAATGATATATGAACCTGTGGCCATTCCAGATATTTATGGAGTTGTATCTCACACTCCTCTTCCACATGGTTCCCCTCTTGTCACATTTTTTTCCACGTGTCAGTCACTCAATGAAATCAGTTATGAGCAAGTTCTCTGTTTGCCCACCATCAGTGCTTCAGAGAAGTGAGAAAATATAAAATGTAGAATATGAATGCAAATAAAAAGAGAGAGTACAATGTGAGTGATTCTTAATGCAAGTAATTTTCAAAACTTATCAAGTTCACTAGGAAAAGGGGGGAGAAAGGATGGAAAAATGAAAATTACAGTGAACATCTTTAATTTGAATTGTCCAGCTGTCTAATGTTCAGTGTGTTTGACTAGTTCATTGCTTACACCACAATGACACAGTGCATGCGAAAAAAGTTAGCCAACCATTTGTGAACTGTCAGTCAAAAGCTCAAAAAGACTAAGCTTTCAGGGATCTGTTGTTCCCAAGCCTTCTGCCTTTTTGCCTCTAACTACAGCAATAGAAGAGAGCATCTGGTTGCTCTGATTCCTTTCAAAGTCATCCCAAATATGGCTTAGGTAAATTTGATGGGATATTTTGGCCCTTAGGATATAAAATGTGTTCACTGTCTCTTGTGCGGATTTGTATTTAATCCATCTGTTCAAGAATGTCTCATGTTTTAGGAGTTTATAAGTTGGCATTAGATCAAAGAAATGTCCATGAAAGACTACCCCCTCCTTCTCATGCCATTCCAAACTCTGCAAAGCTTGCAAACTTTTTCTAAAAACATTTGTGGTGGGGGTGGGGTGGAAATTAATTGACTAAACTTCATAATGAGTGGAGTTGAAAGAAGACAAGCACTGTGATTTCGGGCAACTCAGTGGGTTTGTATATGGTCTGAAGACACCTTGGCTAATTGAATCAAGGAAATGAATGCAGTTTGCATGCTGGATCTGAGAGCTGGTAATGGACTTTTGATTTTCATTGTAGAATCATAGAATCATAGAGTTGGAAGAGACCACGATGGTCATCAAGTCCAACCCCCTGCCATGCAGGAATACACACACAAAGCAGTCCCAGCAAATAGCTATCCAGCATCTGTTTAAAAATCTCCAAAGAAGGTGACTGCACCACACTCGGAGACAGCACATCCCACTCTTACCATTGAAGTTCTTCCTGATGTTTAGGCGAAATCTCTTTTCTAGTAGTTTGAATCCATTGCTCTATTCTAGTCTCTAGAGCAGCAGAAAACAAACTTGCTCCATCTTCAACATGACATCCTTTCAAATATTTAAACATGGCTATCATGACATCTCTTAATCTTCTTCTCATCAGGCTAAACACATCTAGCTCCCTAAGCTGCTCCTCATAGGGCATGGTTTCCAGATCCTTCACCATTTTGGTCACCCTCCTCTGGACATGTTCCAGCATGTCAATATCCTTCCTGAATTGTGGTGCCCAGAACTGGACACAGTATTCCAGGTGAGGTCTAACCAAAGCAGAATAGAGTGGTATTATTACTTCCCCTGGTCTCAACACTATACTCTTGTTGATGCAGCCTAAAATAGCGTTGGCTTTTTTAGCTGCTGCCATCACACTGCTGACTCATGTTCAGCTTGTGGTTGAATAAGACTCCTAGATATCTTTCACATGTACTGTTTTCAAGCTAGATATCACCCATCCTATATCTGTGCATTTCACTGTAAGTCCCAGCTGTCAGTTTTTCTTAACATCTTCCCTCCCTTCAAATGCTACTTCCACAACAAAAGTATTAAATGGATTCTTCCTCTCTCCTGATACACAACACAGAATATCAAAGCAAAAGGAGAGCTTACACATGCCTGTTGTTTTCCTAGTAAGGGTGAAGAGGTGAGTAAAAAAGCTGAGCAAAGACAACTTAGTTACTGTGTTGGGGGGTATATTGACTAGATAAAGACAATTAAAGTAGTGGCTAAATTGACTGCTTGCCTGGTAAGGTAGTGCCATCTAAACAATAGAGATATTTAATAAAACAAATATTTTCAGGGTTAGCCATGTTGGCTGTACAGCAAAATAAAATGAAACCCAAAGACTTGATTCTTTTATTGGCCGACTAAAATGCACAAAACATTATATCCAAGGTTTCAAAGTTTCACTGTCTTTTTCAAGAAGCAAAAGATGTGAAAAAATCATACAGGAGAAGGAAAAAACAACAACAAGTAGAGTCAGAGGACTACATTTTGTATGAGATGTTCACCCTTTTCTCACGGGGTAATTAAATCTTCCCAGGTCGACCTCGAACGGGGGCCTTTTTCACCTTAGAGAGAACCGGGTCGCATTTAATTTTTTTGATTCTCACCTCAATCCGCGCGGGGGAGCCACCATCCAGCATTCGCGCGCACTTTTAAAAAACCGGAAGAAATGTGGGTTTTTTCCTCCAATCTGTGCTCTTCGTTTCGTGAAAAAGCGACGGTGCGTACTGATTTGTGTGGGGGATCAAGAGAGGGAGGGATTTAGGCGTGGCCAGCAGAAGCGACAAGACCGCCCCCAGTGCTTTCCAGTGCTGCTATCAAGGCTGAAAGGACCGTCATTAGCGGGGCTAGCACCCCAGCAATGTTCG
The DNA here is from genome assembly GCA_948474755.1 of Ctenosaura bakeri. Classification (NCBI taxonomy): domain Eukaryota; kingdom Metazoa; phylum Chordata; class Lepidosauria; order Squamata; family Iguanidae; genus Ctenosaura; species Ctenosaura bakeri. Next base: position 345,283 of record CAOLHI010001219.1, on the reverse strand, counting down.
TCAGCAGCTCGTGCTCCATACACAAAACAGCAGAAAGCAAGCGAAAAGACGGGGGGAAACGTCTCCATGGCGGCTCCAAAGAAAGGCGCGGGACAGGGTGGGGGGGTTCGTTGGAGGATGTAAGTGGACGCACGTGCGTACTGACATCCGTGATGACACTCAGAGTGTTTCTTTTAAAAATTAAGCACAGCCAATCACTGCCAGACAGGGCGGGGAAAGGACACCTATGGGAGTGGCCATGGTAATATTGTGTGAATGCATTGATGCTGCCTAAGCCTTTTCTCTATGGAGTCGTGAGAACGCTCCTAAAATTTCAGTCCGTGTTAATGGGGATTAAGGAAAAACCCGCCTGGACCGTAGCGGCATGATTTCTGCACCCCGTGAGAAAAGGACCGTTGTTTCTGTTGTTCAGTTATTCTGGAAGGATCTCAGCACAGGGAGAAGCCACTTGACTGAGGTAAAGGACAGTAAAATTTAAACTCCATTAACAGCAGTAAATTAACTTCTGTTGGGATCCAAGGCATCTTGGCCTTTGATGAAGTGACAGGCCTCTTTCTTAAGCAGAGAACACTGGATTTCTTGAGAAGTCTCTGTACTGCTACTTCGGGGGGGGGGGACGGGTTCTGTGTAGGTAAAACTCAGCCAATCATAGTCCGAAAGAAAAAAGTTTTAAATCTTAACCCAATTCACTAGGTGATATGAAAAATCCTCTCTGTCTCCCAATCCAGGATCTTTGTTCCTGAAAATGGGAATAATAGTGATAGATCCCAAATTTCAAGAATGTACTTATAAGTGGGGAAATGGTCAAAGAATGACCCTAAAGCCTGCCCAGCAACATGTTTAAGGAGTAACAAGTAGAAAATAAAGATATACTGAAAAACATGTGGAGTTCATCTTCCACCCCTTCATTGGTCAGATTGGGACCACTCATGAGTTGAATACCTTCATGGCTGAAGGTACTCCCACACCTGAGGTCAATATGAAAAGCAACTGGCCTGCAATGAACAATAATGATTTCTATTCCTCTTCCTCATCCTCCTCATCCTTCCTCATCCTGCAGGAAGTGCAGGCAAAATGAGGTAATTGACCTTAATAAGGAACCAACCCTCCATTGCATTTTTCTTTCAGCCTCCGTATTTGTAGCATTGCAGAGAGTGAGACATAAAAAAATCCTTAATGCCTAAAACTCTTACATTTGTTCTCATTTCTTTGCCTGTTCGTTTGCTTTGGATGCATAAACAGTTTTAAGTTACTGCAATGCTAGCAATTTGGAAAGTGAAGGAAAAATTCATTAGAGGAGAAAGAGAATTCTTATTTGGGAATGCAATATCCTTTCTCTCCCCATCCCATAGCTACACCCTTTCTACCACTCCTACTGTTGCTGCCGTTCCTCCTGCTTTTCTATTCAGATGTTGTTTCAATCTCTTTGGAAGTGTTTCCGGACCTCCTATCACTACTGGAACCACAGTTGTTTTCTTTTCCCCAATCTCAATTTATTGGTCTTGATATTTCATAATCTTTTCCATCTTGTTGTCTTTGATTCTGCTGTTCCCAGGGGTTAGGCACATCAACAGTCCAAAATTTCTTCTCTTCATCCACTGCTACATCTGGCATATATTGTTCAAACGGTCTCTCATTTTGAATGTTAAAGTTCCATAAGATTTTTACTTCACTGTTTTCACTGATGAGCCAAACCTCCAGTCAGTTTCATCTGGTAGACTGTAAAAACAGATGATGATGATGATGATGATGATGATGATGATGATTAAAAAATTAATGCCATGGGCCTACAAGCAGTTCTCTGGGGTGTCGGGAAGCTTTCTGAAAATATATTCAGGGGTAGCTGGGTTGCCCATGCAGCAAAATCCCAAATTCACAAAACAGTGGTAGCATTTTGGTTCAGCTAAAAATCACAAAATACCAGTTACTCCAAGTCTCAAGTCTCTACCCTCAAGTCTCAAGTCTGGGAGCCAACTTTATATCCCAACCTATATTCCAGAATTTCTGGACAGAGTCAAATAAAGTCAGTTCTAACAATTTAAGCAGAGTCGGCCCTACACATTTGTGATTTTGCCATCTGCAGCTTCAGAAGTGGGGAATAGGATCCTTACTTCCCATTTCTGAAACTGGAGGATTTTTCAGAAGTGGGGAATAGGATCCTTCTTACTCCTCACTGCCGAAGCTTTGAAAGCTTTAGAAGGAAGGATCCTTCCTCCTCATATCTGTTGCCTAATACATTTGCTGGTCATGTAACCAGTAGGCAAAAAGAGATGGAAGTGTTGTTCAAAGTCATAAGGTTTCTGGGTGAATATGTTATGTTTCTAAGGGGTAGCAAGTCCGTCACTAAAAATATACAAGTCTTGAGTCAAATTGAGTCAGTGCATCATTTATTGCTGAGTCAAGTCACTGAGGCAACTTGAGTCTGAGTCAGTTGACTCAAGTCCACATCACTGCAAAATACATCATGCCAGCTGTTGAAGCTTCACTGGCTTCTTCATCAGGGAAAGATGTTAAAAATCAAACAACAATAAAAACAAAAAGGTTAAGATGCCTACATTTTGTCTCAGATGTTACTTCTGTTCTCAGCTAAGATGGTCTGGAATGATCTCAGTGTGGGCAGAGGCCACACCTCTTCTTTGTCAAGTGAGGACCAGGGACAAAAGACAGGAAACAACAGGCTTGCAAATCCATTAGCAGCAACAAAGGAACTTCCATCAAGATCGAGGCTATTATCTGTCCTGTATGAGGCTAACTGCCCCTTTCTCAGGCAGAATACATTGAATTTCTCAAGAAATCTCTATACTGTTGCATCTAGAAAAACTTTTAGGTACTGCATAGGTCGAACTTGCCAATTGTAGTCCAAATGAAAGAGTGCACCATTCCTGGAATTAATGCAATATCAGGTCAATGTGTGGAGTGGATGGAGCAAGCTTCCAGTGACATAATTCTGTGATTGAAAGGGTACAAAATGGCCAGAGAGAAATATGTTTTTTAAACAATCAAAGAAATACACACATTTGTTCTTTGTCCTTGTTCATGGACCCAGTTACTGAAATCAATGTGTCTGCAAATGTAACAGTGCCTCATAATTCATTAGGTGACAAACGTTAACAGTGTTGATGTGGTGTCATTATCCTGTTCAATTAAATTACCAACCAAGGCAATATTTTAACAGCACATTTTGCTTAGGACAATGTTTTAATGTAGTATGGGGAACAGTTAATAGATATGCTGTTGGCACTGTTAAACTAGATTAAAAGCTTTGAATAGAGGAGAGGCAAGTATGGAAAGTGGCTAAGAAAAGCGGAAGGATTGCACAGTCAGTTGCTTGAATGCTGTCATCCTGAAATACTTCAGCAGTGTAATGAGATGTGTATTTTAAGTACGCACATATAATTATTGCAAAATAAGATTAGGAAGCAAGTATTTGAGGTAGGTCCTTGAAAACGATTGAAACTGGTTAGCTGGTGCAGCTCATTTGTATTCCCAGTTCAGGCATGAAATAAATTCAAGATAGTGAAGTTTTCCAGGTGTGAACTAAGCTTGCGAAAGTTACTATTCTCCCAACCAGCATGGCCACTTTTAGTCTATAAAAGTCACCCTTCCCTGCTTTCCTTGTCCCTTTCTCTTATCATCCCCAAGAACTGTATTTTCATCATAGCCAGAGTTCTAAATATTCCAGATCAAATTCTGAAGCTATTACCAGGAGGTATACCTGAAGAGTTCAAAATCCTTTAGGGGTAAGCCCAAGGACAATTACCCATCCTTATCTTTCCTAGGTGCTTAGGTGGAAATGGATTAATTTCTGTATGTTTGCCTAAAATCAGATTGTCCATTGTCAAATATTAGCAAAGTTATTCTGCATTGCAAATTATACACATACTTTCCCTGCATGACCAAATATTCCATTACATTACAGAATAGTATTAATTGGTCTGGAGAATGAAGTCAGAAAGAAAGAAATTCTGTGTTGCAACAACCTTTAAAAAAAAACTGCCCAAGAGATTTATATGTCTTAGAGTTTTACGACATATCAGTACTATGGATACTTTAATTTCAATGTTCCCCCATGAAACTGAATACCATCCTACATTTTCCCGCACTGAATTGAAAATGTTGTTGTATCCTATTGCTGCAACAGCTGTATTTCATGGTAGTTCAATCTTCAGTGTCTCTGTGAGATATGATTGCATTTCTCTCCTTCTTCAGCGTCTAGTTTTGTCACATGCATTGATTTTCATAGTTATGCCATGTTTTCTGCTTTCTAATGGATTCCTGTCCATTTTTCCAATGTCTATATCAATGGGTTTTTTTGTTTTTTGTTTTTAAATGTTTTTTAAAATCACGGGCAGTGCCTTTGAAACTCAGCATCTGTGACAACTGTTGCATCCTTGATCCTGAAAGCATTTGGTATATCAGTTCCCTTCAGGGTATATGCATGTACATCACCTATTTTGAAAATTAGATTGAAAATTATTACCACAGTCTTTATACTGCTGAGTATGGAACAGATTCTTTTGCCTCAGGCATTCCTTCATCACTATTGGACTGAGATTTTTCCAGACAAATATAATCGGTCTAATGCCAAAAAAACAAAAAAATAATGCTATTTTTGCTATTTGTCCAAAGCTCCATTGGGTCTTGTGTGAATTTCAAACATTCCAAAATAGTTGGAAAATAGTCCAAAAATATATTTCCCAGTAACGAGAAACCCAGACTGATCAGAATATTTGGAGTTCAGGACCTGTTTAGCACAAAATTTGTACTTTTTTTAACATAGAAAACAGTAATTTATTTCTGTGTTAAATATTTATGTGAATTTTGCATAAAATAAGTCGTGAACTGCAAATAAACTTAGGAAATGGTAGTTTTCAAATATTTTCTTGCAGTGGAATGAAAATTGCTAAAATTACTTTAGTCATTTCTTCACGGATGAAATTAGCAAAGAATTACAGTATCCCCTCCACATTTGTGAGGGTTCAGGGCATAGAGCCCTTGTAAATGTGGAAAAACCACAAATAATTCCCCCCTGCGATTCCCTTCCTATTTCTTCCAGAACATCCCTACTCCCATTCCTTTGGCTCTGGCCTTGGTGTCAGGAGGAGGAGGGAGAAAAAAAAACAACAACCTAAAAGGCTTACCAGTACTTTCCCCTCAGACAGAGAAGAGGGGAGTTCTGGAGTTCTAATTACTTCCAGTGGCCATCTTGAGAAAGGAGTACCTGACCAATCAGCAGCCAATACACACAGAATGTGCAACCACATGGCAAAGAGGCCACACTTTCAGCAGTGAAACGGGGCTTTGCTCACCCAAAAGGAAAAAAAAAAGAGCATTTTAAACACAAGCCACACAAACCGGGGGTGAGGAATGCAAGGAATGGGAGGAGGAAAATGGGGGAGGAGGCAAGCACATGCCTTGCGAATAATCAAATTCACAAAGGTCAAACCTGTGAATGTGGAGGACTGTACATGGCTATTGTGTGCACAGTACTGTGTGCAAGTCAGCCAGTGTCACAAAGATGCCACCTCGAAAAATTCACTGATACACACTGACAAAACAGAGCATGTATTTGGAACAGCAAATTTTTTCTATAGGTGTAGTAGAGATTCTCTCCCTCCCCAGACAGGATCAGCTTTAATAATCCCTCCTTCCTGGTTTGATAGTACACTTTTGGTAGAGTTACCAACGATGATAATTTGGGAAACTATTTGGCAGCTGAAAAATGTGACTGCTCAATGTGTTTTAAATGTCAGAGGACACATCTATGTGCAACTTGTGCTGCTGTCTCTGTGTCTACTAGGACCTCATTTGCTCTGTGCAATTAGGCATACAGATGCAGGGACAACTGGTCAATCAGAAGGAATATTCACCTTTTGAAGGTACTGCCTCCTCTCTCTGTCTTCTTTGGACATGGAGCAACCTGTCGACCCATTCCATTATGCATCGGTGAGGAATTAGCCGATGCTTCAAAATATTACCTTTTTGGACTATAGCTCAATGAATTATTCAGACAGCCTATGTTCTGGGATTGGCTAGTTTATTTATTTGGTATATTTGCATGCCACCTTTTCTCCCAGACTGGGACTCAGAATAGTTATCTTCTTGTGGCTGAATAAGTGTGTGTGTGTGTGTGTGTGTGTGTGTGTGTGTGAGATCATCACATTCAGTACAGGGAAAAAAGTCTTCCTTGCTTAGTAATGCTGAGAGAAGCAATGATTTAGTATTGAAGGATCCAGGCAACTGGATGCATGCATACATCCTCATGGTAGGTAATGGGTATCTGAGAAGTAGTGTAGACAAAGAAGGAGGTGAGTGCTCTGAGGTGTCTTGTGGGTGAAGGATCACATACTCCAAGGAAAGGGGGCTGTCCTTGGGTTCCACAGACTGAATCCTATTGAAATCCAGTGAGGTGTAGCAGGGGAAAGAGGATGAGAAAAAGAAAAATCTATCATGGGAAAGGAGTGAGGATATAAGTGTATCCTAGAACATGGAAGGAGTGAAGCAGACAAAGGATGGGAGATGGGGAAGGGTAATACAGATGGAGGAAGAAGGCAAGGGATGAGTAGAAGAAAGAGGGGAAGAGAGAGAAGGGAAGGAAAAGATGTTTTGCCATGGGTTGTGGGTAAGGTGAGGAGGAGAAAAAAGATGATAGAGAAAGAGAAAAGAAGAATAGAGAAGATATTTAGCTAGAAGTTGTAAGTGGAGAAAGAGAACAAGAACAAGACAGAGAGGTGCAGAGGAAGGAAGGGGAAAGAGACAATGTTCAGCTGGGAAAAGTCGGAGAAAGAGGAAAAGAAGCAGAGAAAGAAGGAGACTAGAAACCAGGGAGAAAATGTTTGTAGTGGGGCTTGCAGGGCAGAAAAAGGATGAGGAAGACAGAGAGAAAGATTGTGGAAAAGAAAGGAGAAAACACTTGGCCAGGTAGAAAGAGAGAAAAGAGGACAAAGATACAGAAAAACTCTGTATGCTTCATGTATCGTCGCTCCCTCTGTGTTGACTTGTGAGATTGGCAATTGAAAAATCAGATCCTACTCTGTATTTTTCCCCTACATGATATTAGATGGATCAGAATGATATATCCCTTGAGCTCTGTAATGATCTGCACATTAAGTCAAAAAGATACTTTTACTTTATAAGGAAAAATAACACCTTCTAAAATTTCAGCTTTCATTTGGCTGGTTTGTGCAAAATACTTACTGATGATTTTACTAGGTGTTTTAATTGATTGCTATGCAATTCTGTTGCTTATATTTTAATTTTAATAGATAGATGGTTTTGGCAGCCATTCAGGAAAAATAAGCCACAAATCTATGAAAATAAATAAATCTCAGACAGAACATTTATATAATGTCTGTTTCTGGAATTCCTGATTAATGGAAGCTCACTTAGTTACTTCTTTCCTCTCTTCCAGAGTTGTGTTGAGCAGAACCTAGGTTGGGATCCAATGTAACATATCTGTTTGATTTACCATAGATAAGAAAAGAGGTCTAAGGCCCTTTCCACACGCGGGCGGAGAAACGGGGTAAGCCACACTAAAACAGAGCTTACCTCAGTCTGTCGCCACGTGGAGCAGCGCGTTTCGCTGCTCCACACTCGTCGGCATCCCGTGGCGTCTGGCAACGCCCAAAATGGCGGCTGATGACTGGCAGAGGCTCTCCACCAACCTCGCCAGCCGGAAATCCCACCCCCAGCAGATCTGCAGGCACGCCCTTGCACGCGCCTGCAAATCCACACCGGGCGCTGCGACGGGGCTGCACGCCCCGTGCCTTTTAAAAACCACATAAAAAGTGGTTTTTAAAAAGCACACGGCGCCGCCACTTCCGGGCACCCTAGCGTGGGCTGCGGTGTGGAATTACTCTAAAGTAATCCACCTCAATCCACTTTACCATGTAGACGACCTCCCACAGAGGTTGCGCTACCACATGTTATTTCCCCGTGTGAAAAGGGCCTAACTCTCCATAGCAGGAGATGAAAAGGGTTCTTCTGTGTCATTAGACCTCTGACATGAATCAGTTTGTGGATGAAAGAACTATGAGCTCAATGAGACTAGGAAAAAAGAAATCCTAGTAAGTATATGCTTAGAGGTGTCATATCCCTTATTTCTAAGTCTAGTTCAGGCATAAAGATAAGCCTAAATTGTTGTGATTCCAGGTTTACTTAGGAGCTGTGGGCTGGTGATCAATGCCTGATTGTTCTTGCTTAACTTCTCCTACGTGTGAAAGAGGCTGACCTAACTAGGGCCATTTCCACACTAGATTCCTATTATTCCACTTTCAACATCCTATGGAATCAAAGACCCCTCTCTAATCTGCAAACTCCAGGATTCCATAGGATGTTGAAAGTGGAATAATAGCACTCCTAACAGTTTAGTGCAGAAATGGCCCTGGACATCACAAGTTAGCATTGATGTCATCATCATCAGAGAGCCATCACATTCCTTGAATTGTTACAAGTGTTCGTAAATACATTCCTCTGATGACAGACCTGTACTTGCACTTGGCTGCAGGAACACCTCTTCTTCTAGTCAGGATTTTGAACTTCTGGAAATCTGACATGGTCTACCATACTGATGCATAAAATCTATTCCATTCAAATGTAAAAGTTGATACAACAATCACCAGCTGAGAAGAAGCCATATTAATATGTCATGAAAGAAATGTGAGAAGAGGGCCATAAGTAGCCCTCACAAATTCCTCCATGTGGATTTCCTGTTTGATTCAGCACATGCAATTGGTAATGTTTTCTTGATTTGTTTTCTACTGCCACAAACTAAAAACGTTTACATGATAAAGACAATTCTATACAATTGTAGCATTATTGTTCCATTTTAGCAGCCATGGCTGCACCCTGTGAAATCATAGTGCTTATAGTTTGGCCAGAGGCACTAGAGGAGCTCTCTGGCTATTAATTCTAAATGCCCCTCCCTCCCAGGACTCCTTAGGTTCTATAGCAGTTAAAATGGAATCATAGCATTATAATTGTTTAGAGCAAAAGGACCCAAGGTTCCTTTGATCTATGAAAATATTTGGAATATTTTCATGGCATATGAGACTAAGCCAATATTCTGTCAATTAATCCTTCTTTTCCTATACTTTTAATAATGGATGGTGTTAATGATTTTCTTGCTGTGCTTCCATCATCATCATCATCATCTTCATCTTCATCTTCATCATGATGTAGGAAGCTATCTTCTACTGATATTTATCATTGGTCTATCTAGCACTGTGATAATGGGGCTTCCCATTATCTAGACTTAGCTAAAGGGGGATACTTCCCTCTTCAGATAAACCAAGGGTTAATGAGGTGTTGGGATTAGATTACATTTTAGTGTGGGTCAGCATCATAGGTCACAGGGTGAGAACTGACCAATCAAAAGGTAAAAGGTGAGCATCTTCAAGATGCTTCGAGATGCTTCCAAGGAGAAGTTATAAAACTTCTTGCGAGGCCATGTGGCTGAGAGATAACAAAGGGACAACAAAGAAACAACAAAGGAACTGCCAGAAGCAGGCTGTAGGCCTGGCCTCGCCTCCTGGCTTCGTTCCTCTTAGAACATCTAAGCCTGTGAACCATCTGTGAGTACTAGAAATAGTTAGCTAGTCCCATTAGGGACTTTTCTGTTATTTTGGAGGCTGGCTGATCTAAAGAATGTATCTGTGCTTTTATATCTGTTCTTTTGTAACTACTTGTAACTAAGCGTGCCTGGGAGGAGGGAGCTTCCCATGTGTGTTAATTTGCCTTGTTTATTTGCATACCTTTAATAAATACTTTCTGTAAAAGACCCTGTTTCTCTCCTTCCCACACCAAGCTAGGTAGACTGGGGGAAAAGGAAGATCCTTAAGCTTAGGGATGTACATGGTTGGACAGAGTCCCACTGTACTGTCCAAGTGTCTAGAATTCAGTGGGTGGTGGCAGCGAAGATGAATTAACAGCTAAAATTAATAACAGGCTGGAATCTACATTCCAGTATCACAAGCACGCTATTGTAAACTCTTGTCTGGCAGCATGATTTCTTCAGTGTTTCAGTTGGATCCCTTCCTAGCCTTAGCTGGAGATACCAGGTATTCTCTTCTTTTTTCCCATCCCTAACCAGACTTGACCATTCCAGTCTTATGAAAACAGGTGTTTACCTATTGTACTCCTTGTACTGGTCACAGTTCCCTATAAACAGAAACATTTGAAGATTCTGGAGGATGAGAATACTCTTTTGATCCCATTCCATGAATTTCTGGTACCATTCAAACAAAACTAGAAGGGTTATGTTAAAGTTTTCTTTGGAGATCTATTTCTCTTTCTAGGCAGATTTTGGAAATCATGTGAAAGAGACACCTACCTATTTATTCTGAGTTCAAGTAATGAATTTTTTAGTCATATGTTTCTGTATTGTGAGTATCTAGGCATTTCATCCAGCAAAGTCAGAATTCTACCTACCTCTGTAAGGCCCCGCTTTGGGGGTCCCTGATATTAGTATGGTTTGGATGGGCACCATACCTAATTGGCATCATATGTAATTGGCAACACATTTTATTGGCTCTGATATCAAATTCAACCTTGAGAGATGATGGAGAGGTCAAACCAAACAAGGGAAAGAATTTGACTGTAAATGTGAGAAGGATAGGTCAACTCCAAAATTCTTTCAGGTAAGACTAAGTCATTTGTCAGGCAAATACACACCATTCCTGTGGATAATAGGCTTAAACAGAAGCTGGAATTTTCCAGGGAATCCAACTGTGAGGAGTCCACCAGAACACTGATTGAGAGATATCCATTCCTTATACACCTGGATTCCTTCCTCTTCCCTCATGGCACCCACAATAGACAGCAGTTACAACATCCATCATGTCTTTCTCAATCAAAGCACTAAGCCCATCAACAGGTGAAAGACCCATTGTCCACAACAGGTTCCCTTTGTCTTGCATCTGGAACCTTCACCCCTACAGGTTATTTTCAGGGTACAAATACCCCTGATTTCAGGATGCCCAGTGCAGTCTACCCATCACTCTATCCATCTGGTTCCTGAATGAGAACTGTCCTTAGGTCCTACCTAAGCCAAAACACATTTCTGCTCTTCACTACTCTTCTGGACTGGTAATTATAAATTCCCCAAACTCCTCAGCCTCTCTATAAGTTTTCCTCCCTTTTTCTTTCAGTTAGCTCTTGTGTGAATGTGTGATTGTGTGTATCTTGTGTGCATGCATGAGTGAATTCCCCTCAATAAAACACATTTTTAGCTTACTTATGAAGTAGCCTACTTCTGGCTGGTTCTTTTTCTGCATGTGCCTGTAAACACTGGTAAGAAAGATCTCACTAAGTTGCCCCCCATCTTGCAACCTCCTGATTTTGAGCTAATTAATTCCCCACTTTTTCAAGGAGGTATTTGGCATTGTAGGGTGGCCCTTGTGGTAGCTATGTTTTGGGCTAACACCTCAGCCAAGAGCAAAACTTAATATTTCAATATCTTCCATATTGCATCATGACAGAATGAACACAGAATGTAAATGTAGACAATACCTGCCAAAGACTTTGGCCATTTCCACACGGGCTTAAAGAAACGGTGCAGACCATCCTCCAGGGAGGATGTCTGCACCTGGGAGCAGACTGGGTCGGACCTACTTAATGTAGTTCCGCACCTCAGCACGCTCCGGAACGACCTGAAGTGGCCGTCCAGCATGCTTTTGAAAGACCGCTTGAAACAGGTCTTTCAAAAGCATGGAGCGTGCCACCCTGTGCCCGCGCTCCGGTGCAGATTTGCAGGCTCACACCAGTGTGAGCCTGCAATCTGCCGGGGGTGGGCTTTAGGCTGGTGAGGTTCAGTGGTTGGTGGACAGCCCCGACCAACCGGAAGCTGCCATTTTCGTCCCCGGAGCAGTGCGGAGCGGCGGCCACAGACTGCTCCAGACCAGCCTGGACCCAAGCGTGGAGCCAAGAAGTCCAGTAAGTACCGGCACGGGGCGATTCCCTCAGCCTGTTCGGAAATGGCCATAGAAATGATTTAGTGACATATAACAGCAGCAGTATAGTCCAAGAACACAAGCTTTCTTTTGTAAGTTTCAAAACTATCTACTGTCACACTGTACTGGAAAACAGGCATTCTTTGGGAAAAAAGTTACCTTTTTCTTATGTCTCTAAGAATATATATATCCTATTTAAAAATATGCATATGTAGTCAATGTGTTATTTTTATTCGTGTTATCAAGGACTGCTATGCTTTACTTATACACATTCACAAGACTCTCCCCAGCTTTGGATATAATGATTTTGTTTCTCAATAGCTTAGCTTCTTTTCAGTGTCCTTATGAAGCTGGCCTCATCCAGTGCATTCTTTGTTAATACTGCATCACAGCTTCTTAAAGCAACTTTTCAACGAAGGAAGGATTATTTATGAAGCTCAATGAATAGGATTCCTTTTGCATAGCGTGCATTATTGTTGCTGAAAGCAAGAAGTAGCCTTCCACTTTTTCTGTTGTCTTCAGGCACAAATGTCAGAGTTTTATATAGTTTGTCTTTATTACATACCTTCGCTTAACAAAGTTAAAAGTAACTGTGTTGCCTCAGATTGCATACAGCTCACAAAAGCTTTATGGGGTGGATGGAACTAGCATCCTGGGCATTGAGAAAATGATGTATTTTCCCCCAACTTCCTCTTGTATATCTCTGCATTTACTTATGAATGTGGGATCTGAAAATCAACAAAGGCACTAGCCAGGAAACTCGATGTATCTGGAAATAAATGGTCATGTAAAATATGGGCTATTAAATGAAATGGCTTCGTATTGATCAAAGACTTACAGAGGGCTCTTTTCCCCAACCATCATATTTCTTCAGTGTGCTCAGTATATAACTTTGCTGATTATCTGCTCATAAGGTACTGAAGAGTCTAAGCATTTTTACTAGGTCTTGTGTTCTTTTTTTTTTTTAAATGGTTCTTCTGTTCTTTTTATTTACCTGGGCCACAGCAAGAACTGTGCTCTGCAGACAACAGATATACATTGCTGATGTAATCAATGAAGATTCCCAAGGAACCTTTTTAGTTATTGTGATCTAACTGCACTACCCATTGTTGCTTGTGAATGATTATTCAGTTTCAACTGCTCCGGAGGAGAGCTGTCTATCACTTTGGGTGCTCAAACATTCTTTGTGTTGCACACTGGTTTCAGTTGGCCTTGAGAGAGCATATTTCTGCTGGTTGGCTGTTAAACATTCCTCTCATGCTCTTGAAAGAGCCTGTTGCTCCTGGTTGACCTTCATGCACTTATCCATCCCAGACTGACTTTCAGTGCAGAGCTAAGATTTGATGGTCTTTGTGAGACTGACTGGTATATTTTTTAATGTGTTCCTATAGTGAAAAAAGGAAGAAAAAATTTAAAAAATCTTATAAGGAGAATCTTATAGGGAGAACTAGGCAAACAGTACAATAACCCAACAGTGGGAGAGAAAGAAGCTTAAATAACCAGCTAGGAGGAGTGGCCCATGGTCTCTGGTGCCTCTACATGAATGCACAGAGTATGGGAAATTAACAAGATGAACTTGAACTCATAGCACAGCAAAGGAACTATGGTAAGCCTCACTGAAACCTGGTGGGATGAGTCTCATGACTAGAATGTAACAATAGAGGGACATAATCTATCTCTGAGAAAGAGATCAAACAGGAAAGGAGGAGTAGCAGGACTATACGTCTGCGATATTTACACCTGTGAAGAGATCCATGACTTAAATCATGCTTAAGAGGTGACATGATAGCTATATATAAATATTTAAAGGTCTGTAATATGGAGCAAGCTTGCTTTCTGCTGCTCCAGAGACTAGGGCCCTTTTCGCATCTTACCTTCTCCTGCGACGGGGGAGGCCGTCTTGCATGAGAAGCCTCTTTCGCAATGCTGCTGCTTCCCCCTCCTTCCTTCCGCAGGACGCTTCATGATGATGCGACCATCGCACGAGCGCCCCTTCCTTCCTTCCGCAGGGCACTGTGGGAGCTGTAGTCTCCGCGGGGAAAGGAAGCGCTTCCCGGCCAGCTCGCCGATGCACCGCATGGAGGTAAGTGCGTGAGCGCAGCACGAGCATTGCGTAAGGGCGGGCTATTTCTGGCTTCAAGCCGAAAATAAAAAAATACGCCCCCGCCCTGCTCCAGCCTCATAAGCGCCACACAAGTGGGAGTGTGTCGTGCACAGCGGCACTCCCATTTGCGCGGTGCTCAAGCGGTGCTCATGCAAAAAAAAAAAAAAAAATGCGAAAAGGGCCTAGGACATGGAGCAGTGTCTTCAAACTACAGGCAAACAGATTCCTTCTAAACATTAAGAAGAACTTCCTGACAGTGAGAGCAATTTGACAGTGGAATACACTGCCTCAGAGTATGGTCGAGTCTCCTTCTTTGGAAGTTTTTAAACAGAGTCTGGATGGCCATCTGTCAGGAGGGCTTTGATTGTGTATTCCTGCATGGCAGTGGGGTGGTCTCAATGGCCCATATGGTCTCTCCCAACTCTGTGACTCTATGAAAAATCAGTAGTTTTGAAAAATTAATGAACATTTGGATCCTCTCCTCAATAAATTATGGCAAACATTTAAAATTTATTTTTTTAATCTCAACTCATTGAAATCTTTCAAGTGATATGCCACACTACCCTGTTTGAATGAAAAAGGTAATAACAGTGACTTGGAGAGGTCTTCAGGTGAATTTTGTGTATGCTATATAGTCTATATTTTTAGTCAGACCATCCCAAATATACTGTCCAAATTTGATGAAAATCTGTCCAGCCATTTATGTGTGAGACAGTAACAGAGACTGAGACCGAATTTCTCTCTCTCTCTGTGTGCCATTACAAATGATTTTAAATAGTCTGACAACTTAAAAAAATCAAAACAAACCCATTAGTTCACCTTTTACTCACAGATCTGAGTGACATCTGTAGTCAGATTCCAATTAACCAAATGCAGACCATGGGTAGACAGAAATAGGAGTCATTCAAACTGTATTTTAGGCCACTAGTATAAGAAATGAAGAACAGGTGGGATGCCAGAACAGGTGAGTTTTTACTGTACTGTGCAGGTATGGTAACAGAATGAATGAATGAATGAATGAATGAATGAATGAATGAATGAATGATTATTCCAGTGTTTTTATTGCCTTGTTCTTTGGCAGTTTTTCCCCCGATATGGGAGAAACTGGTTGCTCGTACATGGTCATGGTGCAGTCATCTGGGTCAGCAACAGGACACCATGCTGGGCAGATGTGGTCTGCTGTGTTCAGTACAGGGTAACTATCTAAGTCGGCCTGCTGAGGTGCTTCTAGTATACTAGGGGAAAACCATCAAGGAATACCTCAGGGCATGGCACTGATTTTCCAGGCATCGGCTGACCTCAGAGTTACATGGAAGCAGTGACTGAGCGTACATCTCACTTGGTCTCAGCTGTGCCTAGATAACTTTAGAGCAGAGAATGAGATCCAGGCATAGTGACTTGATGAAGCTTAGAGGAGAATAAAACTGACTGTGAATGACTCGGTCCTTATTTGGCATACTTTGACAGCTATTTGCCTTACCTAGACAGCTGGTATTTAAAATATCACCAATATAGGTCACATGGGAGTCATCTGTCTCAAGTAAGAACACACACACATACACACAGAGATACAGTACCTATTTTGGTGGAGTGGCTGAAGAAGTGAGTAGAGGCTTGATATAATGTTCCAGCCCATATTATTCCAGAAAATACCAGCAGTGCCTACCTTCCCTTTGGGGACGTATGTGTATCTCGGAGCTTCAATTACATCTTCATGGGGACCCTTATTACTGCATTGGTTTTCTGAGCTCTTGACTCAAATGAAATTGTCCCTTATAAAAAGGTGTCTTTGGCATTTGGTTAATGCAACCCTTCTCTGAATAAGTTTTCACAAAATTTCTCATTATCCTTGTTGTTGTTGCCTAATAAGAGGAATGCAAGCTGCAATTTAGTTTGGTGTTAATACTGAGTAATTCTAAGGCATGCTAATCAGGTCATGTTGCTGAGGCTTGGAACAAAAAACCTTAAAATGGTGTCAAGAATTTGGCTTCATGTTTATGTGCAATATGACTAGAAAGATATTGTAAGATGTTGAATCAAGGGCTTAGGCTCTTTTTGCATATTTGTAATGGGACAGAAATTTGCATAGTACTCTAGAGTACACTTCACTGGTGACTGACGTTTCTGGGTTTGTTTGTTTTCTTGGCAGGCAGCTAAATATTATTGTGTATATTCCAACTGTTCTCTGTTCAAATATTTATTTACGAGTCTTCCTTGCCTTGCAAATCACCTTGATTTGCATTAAATAACAAAAGTAACTGCTAAACCATAAATGGAAAACAAAACTCAAATGACAATAAAAATCAGTCAGAGTGCAAGCTTCACTAACAGTTTAAATGCAGACTTGACACTTAAACTCTCACCTTCATGGAACAGCAAATCAATCAAACTGGAGACCCAAACATTTCATCCAACAGATCCATACATGGGACAGCACACAACAGCACTTTCCTGGAAGATGAGAGAGACTATTAATGGAGAAGCCCCAACTGCATCTGCTATTCAGGAATTCCAACTAATGTCATTTGCAGCATAGACTTGAAGCTTCTTCATGTATAGGTTTTTCTCCACTGAGATGGGTGAGCCAGAGAGGAGTTAGTGAATTGTGCAAAGGGCTACAAAATAGCTGCACTGTTATGCAGTTTTTGTGAGGAAAGGTTGGACAGAACCTAAGTCCAAATAAAATATACATGATGTAAACTAAGTTTGCACCTGGGAATGACAGTGGATGATGCAATCCCATGTAACACCTGCATGAGTCATTGGGTTGTGCAACCAAGGCAGGAAGGTTGCATCATACCTCTAGCAAGGGGTGCAAGAGTTGCATCAGCATTGGCTGTATATAAGGGGGGTGTTCTAGCCCTCTAAGCTCTCTTGATGTCTGGGGAGTGGCTGGAGGCTATGTAATGCTGAATACTCCGTTGGAGATTTGTATATAGTGTATGTATTGTAACTTAAGAGTAAAGGCCTCCTGTTGGAAGATAACAGTTACATGGGAGTATTTTTCCTGGCTTCAGGGTTTTTGCTGTTAATGTCTGCTGAGACGCTTCAAGCTGTGTGAGTAAACTCTGCTGTATGGTGATTTTTAAACACTTGACTCTGGTGAACTGTCTTTTTGCCAGAGCTCAGTGCTGGAGGGAAGTGCTACCTGGATTTTTGTGTAGCTCCCATCATCCACCATCCTTCTGACAGTTTTCCCAAGAAGATTGTGATGATTTGCCATACATAGAAGGCCTTAAAAAGCTACAATGTACAACATTTTCCATTCCTGTAATTGTCTAGTAAAAGAGAGATACATTATACATTTAAAAGGGTATAGTCCCAAATCTATAATCTGTACCCAATGAGAGCAGTCTCCTCCTCTTTTGACTTGCCCTGATCAAGCAAAAGTAACACCTTCCTCCTGTCACAGCAGTTGGTTTCCGTTGTCTGCTGCTACTAGTGGTGGAAAGGCTGTAGTCTCAAAAGCTGAATCTTTGAAGGACTGAGAGAGAGAGACTTGCCACATCACCAGTGATCTCAACCAAGATCATAGTTTTCCCATCACTACTATTAGCAGGGAACAGTTTTTATCCCTTGCAGACTAGCTAATCAGATCGGTTTCAGGAAAGGGTGGTGGGAGTCCTGCTTGCTTTGGAGGCTACACTTTGGGCAGCCAAGATGCTACACCGAAGGGTGCAGAGCATAAACACTCTGCAGCATAAGTCCATGTAACTCACACACTCACCCACACTTAAGGCAGCCTAGGGGATGCTATTGTGGCCATTTACTGGTCAAAGCTGGGAGGGAAGTGTGAAGCAACCAGGCAGTGCTGCAGGTGCAGGAGGAATAGGAATGAGGTTGCTGTCCCAGAGATTTAGGGCAGCAATTTCATTTATCTTCCCTACTTGAAACTATAACCAGGATAAGCACTGCCTGGCTACCTCCCGCTCTTTCCTGGCCACTGAACAGTCACTATAGGTCCCCCAAGGGCTTGACAGATGCCGTGGTGGAGGGGATTTTGGATGCTGCACAAGAAGCTAGTGAACAACACAAAAAGACATATGTGCACATTACCTTAACTTAAGCATGTGTATATTACCAACAGGCTATTAGCCAAGGAGTAGTCAAGGGCCATAAAACTTGTGCATAAACCAGTGAAACCAGTTTATGAGACTATTGCATGGGAGAGTCAGCCTATTTCCAATCAATGTCACTTTCACATGGGCTTACCCAAAAGTCCGTTCTGTCCTGTTTCTGAATTAACTTGTAGATGCCCCACAGAAATTCACAGAAATTCAAATTATATTGTGTATGTGTGTCTTCAAATGTGCATTTCTATATGGGAGAAAATGGTTCTGGCTACTTCATATCAAGATTGCTAGCACTATATACTCATCATTCAACTTACAAAACATCCATTTCCAAAGGGGCAGCTGTGTCAATCAATTGGAGCAAAGCAACAGAGAGTTGTATGGTGACTTTATCACCTCAGAGGCCCTGGTCTTGCTGCATAAGCAGGAAACTAGAGGCAGCTAGTGCTTCAAGGAGTGTACCCATGCTCCTCTTTCCTCCTTAACTTTACATGATGATTATATTTCATCTTTTCTGTTAATTCTGATATCAGACCAAGCCGCTATCAATTTGAGATTCATATATTTTTACTAGTTGGTTTACTTAACTGCATAACATGATATGCTGTGTATTTAGACTATGTGTGTTGCTCTCAGTCTTTTTAGCTGAGCTGTAGCCTTCCTATTTCCCTATCACTGTGCCATGATCTTTCCATGGTAGCCCTAAGAATAATTTATTTATGTATTTATTTATTTAAAATGTAAAGAAGAAGAAGATTTTAGGGTGAGTACATAAAAATTCTACATTCAGTACAACCCTTAAAAGATAAATACAGTCAAATCAAGAAGCTCAAAGTAATAATTAAGAAGCTTAAAGTAATAAAGTAATAACTTACTTGGAAAGATTAAGGTTTAATTTTTTAACAGATACACCTCACTTTTTTAAAAAGAAGACTGCAAAAATAACAAAAAGTTTTATTGTGAAGGGCATTTCAAACTTGGGATGCTAGTCCTATCAACTCTCTTTTATAGAATGCAAATGCCCTTCCTTTATAGAAGGCATACAGCAAAGCACCTCCTCTGTTGATCTAAAGTGATTGGAAATCATGCCATTCTCAACATGTCATTTGACTATGGGCTTTTCCGCACTTTGGGGGGAAAAGGGGGCAGTCCGTTACTCACCGGACTGGCACGCTCCCCCAACGATCCACGCTGACCCGGAGCAGCGCGCGCCCATGCTACACACTCTCCAGGGACGAAAATGGAGGCTTCCGGTTGGTGGAGGCTCTCCATCAACCGGAGGAAGCTCACCAGCCAGAAGCCCACCCTCAGAAGATCTGCAGACTCACGCTGGTGCGAGCCTGCAGATCTACACATTAGTGCAGCAACGGACTGGGGCGTGCCGGGTTATTGAAAGTCCTCTTTTAATCGGTCTTTCAATAGCACGGCGAACCACCAGTTCTGGGTGTTCCAGAGCAGGCTGAAGTCTGGACATTCATAAAGTAGTCCGGACCCAGTTCACCCCCAAGTGCAAACGTCCTCGCTGGAGGACGCACCGCCCCGTTTTAAAAATAAAATGCGGAAAAGGCCTATGAGTTCCATCAGCCCTAGGCAGCATAGTCAATTATGTGGAAGTTGCAGTACAACAGCATTTGAATGGCTGCATGATTCCTATCCCTAACCTAAACATGTGGGCAGATTGATATGGGAAGAGGTGCTCCTTCATATATTGCTGCTTCAGGTTTGCTCATTCAGGCATGGCCTTGATAATCTCTTCCAAATTTTGCACCATTTTAGAGATGTTACATTTTGCACTCATGAAAATATGAAATACCATACACACGAAAAACAAAGAGCATGAAATGTCCACCAATATCACATTGCTACGGTTTATTTCACCCCATGCTACCTCCATCACATCTGGTTTCCTACAAATTTAACCATCTGTTTCTTTGTTATCCATTTTCATCCTTATTTTTTCCCTTCTAATTTCCATCTCAGGGTAGAATATTAAGCCTTTCTTTGGAGTTTTAACTGTAATGTTCTCTCTTTTTTCTGAGTTTATAGAACTGAACAAACCAGCACCAGTGGCAAAGGATAAATAATTCATACATGTAAAATTAATGATAAGTTTGAAAATGGTTATCAAATATTTAATTTGATTGAAATAGCTAGGCTGGTGCATTATGCATTTCAGTTATGAGGGTTTCAATCAAACCATAAGACAGTTCCATTTCTCATGCTGTTCACACACTGTTCTCTAGTCCTCTTCTTTAATAAACAATTTTGGAATCTAAATTTGATCATTACATGAAAATTGTCATGGCTGATTATATCATTTTGGGAAACTGATTGCAAGAATAGTTGCTTATTTCCTCCCCATTTTTCTGTACTCAAGAGTTCTTCAAGGAAGACAAGTGGCTTTAGAAACAATATTTAAAACACAATGGGCAATTTACTAATGCAGAGGGTACTTCTGAGTATTCTGCAAAAATTCTAATGTGGCCAAAAAAGAGAAAAAGAGTGAGACCCACCAACAACTCCTAAACATCTCACACAAGATGGTATGAAATTCTTTCTGATTCAGAGTACCAATGAGAAAATCTGAAGTTTATATCAGATCAATGCCATCAGTATATCTAGGGCTTTCTTGATCTTTTTCAGAACAAAGTATCTGACCAGGTAGCTGCCCAGGGCTAAAATGGTGAAAGAAGTTTGTAATTTCAACAGCAAAAAAAAGATCGGGTAGTTAGGCAGGGGTAGAAGAAAGAAGAAAATTGAACTAAAGTTCCCAGAATCATTTCGGCTGTGAGATGCAGATTGCATCCAGATTGACTGAAAAGACCAGAAAGGCTCAGATTTTGTTCCTGTTCTTTCTGGTTTTATTCTGAAGTTCCATACATGTTTTGTTTATCCCAGAATATTTTCTGCCAGCTCCTAGTTCATTGTACTTTTAATATTAGTGTCCTAGGTTGGTTAATTTTAACCCAGAATAAAATTCGAGTGACAGCCAGTAATAGTGTACTGCTTTGAATGCTGAACTAGGACACTGGGAGACCATGGATTGATTCCTTGTTGGCTATGGAAACCAGTGTCTGACTGTAGGCAAGTCATATCCTCTCAGCCTCAGAGGAAGGCCATGGGAACCCCACTCTGAACAAATCTTACCAAGAAAACTCTAGCACAGGTTTGCCTTAGGGTGGCCCTAAGTTGGAAATTACTTGAAGGCCCACAATGACAACAGTAAAATCATACAGAACAGGAATAAAACCTAGGACTTTTCCGTCTGTCTGGATGTGCCAATAGTATAAAAAGCAATATAATTGGCCCTTCATGTTTGCAAGTTTGACATTCGTGAATTTGGTTATTTGTGAGGTGCATGTGTGCCTTCCCTCCCCATTCAGGCACATGACAGGGAGAAAGCAAGGAAGGGTGTGGGGGTGGAAGGCATGTGTATGTCTTCCCTGCCCACTTGGAGAATGATGGGGGAAGGCAAAGATGAGCACGGGAACAGAAGATACATGCATGCCTTCTCTCTCCACTTGGGAAATGGGGAAGGCAGCAAAGGGTGTGGGTATAGATGGCACACACAGAAGGCAATATAGTTGGCCCTTCATGTTTGCAAGTTTGACATTCACAAATTTGATTTTTGCAAGGTGTGCAGGCAGGAAGGCAGGCAAGGGTGTGGGAAGGAAAGTGTGCATTTGCCTTCCCTCCCTGCAGGGACAAAGGGCAGGGGAACCAGGGAAGGGCGTGGAGATGGAAGGCACAGGCACATGCATTCTCTCCTCACTTGGGAAACAATGAGGGAAGGCAGAGAAGGGTGCAGAGGTGGAAAGCACAGGCACATGCGTTCCTTCTCACTGGGGAAATTACAGGAAGTGGGAGGGAGAGGGTTGGGGAGGGAAGGAACAGGCGTACATTCCCTTGATCGCTCACTCAGGCAGGAGAGGGAAGATATTTGCAGTTTTTCCCTTTCACTAGTGTCCTGCATCCCAAACCCTTGTGAATGTAAAGGGCCCGCTGTATTCCTAGCCTCTGTAATTTTGTACCGGGGAGAATGTATAAGAGATACAAAGCTTTGAATGGGCCTCTATTGGCAAAGTAAAACTGCTGTGCTAATAATGTGACTTGAGTGTCTTGCATGGCATTCATTTAACATACTTTACTGGTGGAATGGGTTCCATTTTCAGAATGGGAAGAGAGTCTTCCATGCGACACCATGTGGTACATCCTCAAAATCTGCTCTGCAAAAATTATAAGGCTCTCTGGGAATTTCAGGAGTGAAAAGGAAATATAGTTTAGTAGGCAGAGGCTCAGACTGAGAGCCTTCAAACTAGAGTTTGGGAGCAGATAGAATGACGAGGAAAGGAGACAGAGAAAGGCAACAGCTGTAGTAGAGCCAATAGTAGTGGCAGCAATGCCATGTCCAACAAAGTAGGATATCTCCTAGACTAACTAGCTGGTTGACCCATGTTCTCAGTTCAATCACTTACTCTCAGACAATCAGTCACTTACCTGTCTGGCTCTTGCCCAGGCTTCCACAGCCACTTCCCTCCTTCTATTTCACTGGCTGTGAGAGAAAGAGAGCAGTTGCATATACAATTGATTGCGAAAGAGACGGAGAATGCATATTAGAGAATGCATATTCAGAACCTCCTCACACTTGACAAATTTTTTGGTGGGAAGGAGGTGAAAATGTGACTAGACAAGGGCTAGAGAAAGGGCAGGCAGCATCAAGTGGTCCCATTTGGTTCATGGCCCTGGAGCACTGCCCCGCCCTGCCCAGTCTAGCATATTTACCCCCTTGGGCACAATAGTGGGAAGTCATCTGTTGCTGTTGTTTTTACTGTCTACCAAGTTCCCAAGTTACTACTATGGAATATGGCACAATAAGGAAGAAACACAAGTAAATGTCAACATAGAGGGAAATGTCCATGTTGCTGGGACAGTATGTGGCCGTATCTCAGGTATATTCACCACTGAACAACATATTTGGGGCAATTCTGTGGCTGAACAGTGAAGGTGAATCACATAGTTTCTTTGTCTCATATTACAGTTTTCATGGGTCTAGCTTCATCTTCAACCAATCAACTTGGTTGTACAAACTGACCCCATGACTTTTCTGGAGAATTACCAAGCAAATGTAGCCTACTAATAACTATTAAGTCTACTGCTGATACTGCAGTATAATTAAACACTAAGTATGAAAAGAGGAGCATACAGCCTGACACTTTAAAAAATTGTCTGTGTTAAATGTAAATTTATAGCTCTTTACTCATGCTTATTCTCATCTAGCTGAGCAAATGTATTCCACTTCTCTAGAACTTCTGCCAATTAACAGATAAAAAGGCACTCTTTATAAGTATCCACAGTTTCATGATTTTGAGGGCACAATAATATTAACACAAAAGAATTCCTTAATCCACAGTTACCAAGGAGGTTTTATCCTAGCCCAATTGTTTTTCATAATTCACAGCTATTTTTTTTTCTTTTTGTTTAATGTCTTCGGATAATAACGGGTAAAACAGGGAGTAGAGCAGGAGGGAAAGGCTTCCAATATTAATTGGCATACTCAGGACTTATCTATGGATTTTTCTTGCTCCAGGTTGTGAGTGCAGCTCTTTCTGGTGCTTACTTGCCTCCGCAACCTGTTGTCTGTTCCACTTCTTACACGTGTGTTAAGCTATCAGTTTGCAGTGTCCAGAGGCAGATTCACACACAAGCCAAGTAAACTATAGTAGGCACAAGTAAGCTATGGCAGCTAACTTACCCCTCCATCCCAAATCCAACATGACTGTTAGAAAAACATACATGTGGGAAGGCAGGGAGAAAGCTATGCATATGTTAAACTTGACATCAATCAAGGTCTATGTACATCTTACTATGGCATGGCATACACTCTGGTGTGTAGCATTCATGGGGATGGGAGAGAAATTTGTTTTCCATTTTAACACGAACCTAATACATGAATAAAAACGCAGGTAACCGTTGGTTTTCTTTGAATTTTTGCTGTTTGACATTAAAAGCATACAAAATAAACATATTATATTATTGAAAACTATGAACAAAAATCTAATATTTTAGGGAAAAAATCTTACAAATGCAAAAGTCAGGTAAAACCACATTAAAAAATTGAACACAGGTTCATGAAAATGTGAACAATTTTTGTGTGAATTTTTTTTATATATAAAATGAAAACTATTGCAGAAAGAGAATGAGACCGAGATTGAAAAAAAAGGAGGGGACTGAGGGAAAACCAAAAATTGACAGATTTTCTTACTCTGGACATTCTGGAGCCCTGGTGGTACAATAGTTAAATGCCAGTACTGCAGCCACAATGTTGTGAGTTTGATCCTGCAGGGCTCCAGGTTGATTCAGCCTTCCATCCTTCCATAGTTGGTAAAATGCGTACTCAGCTTGTTGGGGGCAATTAGCTTGCAACATTGTAAACCGCTTGGGGAGTGCTTAACACTGATGAGCAGTATAGAAATGTAACTGCTATTGCTATTCATCGCATCAACCAACAGATTGTCAAAGGAAATATGTTCTCAGTATCTGAACATATGTGGCATGGTTTCCTTGAGACCACAAAGCCATAAATAGGTAGATATTACATTCTTTGCAGAACAGTGTGCAAATAAAATACCCATTTGTCATGTTAACTAGCCATGAAAGCATATTAAGAATGCAATGTGGAGACAGCAAATTTTGACTTAGGGGCCCTAATCTTGCCATCACTTTGCCAAACCCCGAAGATAGCCTGTTACACCTTAGAAACATAGAAGGATTGTGTTTGTTTGTTTACAGTATGGCTATCCAGATGGGGTCATCTTATAAATTCTGTCCTAAATCCAGTTTCTAGTCACAATTTGGAGAAATCAGTTGCTGATATCAACACTTGAGTAAGTTCCATTGA
Source organism: Ctenosaura bakeri (assembly GCA_948474755.1). Taxonomy (NCBI): domain Eukaryota; kingdom Metazoa; phylum Chordata; class Lepidosauria; order Squamata; family Iguanidae; genus Ctenosaura; species Ctenosaura bakeri. The sequence continues at coordinate 320,260 of CAOLHI010001219.1, read as the reverse complement.
TTCAACAGGTCTACTGCAGTGGACTAGAGGGTGGGTTTACTCCAGAGTACCCCAGGTTTTGTCCTTGGCCATTTCTGCACTAGCTGGATATTGCTATTATTCCACTTTCAACATCCTATGGAACCCTGGGATCTGCAGTTTAGGGAGGGGCCCTGAGGCTAGTGCTAGGTTAGTGCAGAAATGGCCCTTTTGTAGGTAGTCTTCTTTTGAAGGACTCAGACTATCAACTTGATAAGGTAGAATTATATGCTATATATCTTCTCAATATACATATTCAACATGTGAAATATATAGGTATGTGACGGAAAGCTGCAGTTTTACATTTGTTTTTGACTGATGCATTCTTACACAATAATGAGTCTTCCATCAATTCACAGGCATAAGAGAAATTACTTTCAGCAGCATGAATGTCATTGCTCACATTTCTGAAAAGAATTCTATATGAACATATCACAGAAGAGCAGTAATAGCCATAATCACAAAGTGTTCCCCATCTCAATAAGTTTCAAAAGGACAAAGGACTGTGATGAGCTATAGATATTGGAGTCCTTTGGTTTGTTCTCTACATTCTTCCAAGAATGTGGGTTGGGGTGGGGAAGAGGATAGAGAAAAGCTGATACTTAAGTCATCTTACACCCAAAAAGAAACAGTTCACCCACCTCACTAGACTTCCTTATTTTTCCACTACATTCTCTCCACATGTCTCTTTCTGTAGGAGCAAGTTCATAAACATCTCTCAAAGAACATGTCCTCTTGCAAAATTCTTAAAGCTGCAAGCCTTTTAATCTAGCTGCAAGGCTAGATTAAAAGTTACTGCTTTGCACATGAGGTGTTTTTACATATAATGTGAAAGGTACTTCTTAGATTAGATTCCCAGGGTGAATACATAGTTGTTTTTACATTCCTGAGTTACCTTACCATCATACACTTCAAAATTTCCTCCTTTGGTGTGTTTGGATTGATGATACTCCTTTATTAGCGTTAAGTAGCCAGCTCTAGAGATGTGACTATGTGGGGAGATTGATAAGAACTCTTTCCCCAATGACATTTTCCTTCTGTTCTCAAATTTTCAGCTTTATAGTGACTTAAAATTTCAGTTCAGCTTTTAGAAATATAGTCCAGGCATCTGAAGAAAAGATGCAGGCAGAGTTACCAAGGGAATACAAATATACTGGATAATAAGAGTTCTGGATGTGAATAATTTTCAGTCTCTGCAATGCCCAGAAATTTTGAAACTGAAGAAAAATATCACCAGGGAGAGGGAGTAGAATTCTTATGGGGGGACAACAGTTTCATTTTGTTCCCTCTGCAAATGCACATCTGCTTGTCTTCAAGTGACCTCTAGTGTACCCTCCCTGTATTTTAGACTTCAAGACTCTTAGGTAAATCCAGATTTTCCTCTGTGGAACTCCTCTAATTTTCAAGTGTGACATGTTGGACAGAATAAAATGACCATTTCCGCACTGGATTGCTATAGTGCTATTATTCCACTTTCAACATCCTATGGAATCCTGGAGTTTGCCTTTGGGGCCCCTCCCTAAACTGAAACTGAACTGAAAACCCCAGAATTCCATAGGATGTTGAAAGTGGAATAATAGCACTATAACAGTCCAGGGCAGAAATGACCAATTTGTCAAATGCAGAGTGCTCCCAAAATGATGAGATTGGCCCCAGTAAGCTTCATCCTTACCAGTTAACTAAGGACTTATTTGGGTATCTCAAAGTACACACAAAAGATGCAGAAAGATACTGTATCTCTAGATGAAACTCTTTGTGAAAGAATCTTTATTACTATTAGGAACATATTTTCTTGTCTTGTTATTTTGCTTCGGTGGGGAAAGAAACAGAAAGTGTATTGCTATTTTAGGGGTTTGATTGCTTCATCAAGATATTATTTTGCCTGGTGAATGAAGTGAGACAAGTGAGGCAATATCGTTGTAATGTGTGTGTGTGTGTGTGTAAATAGAAAGGAAGGAAGGCAAAAGGGACCATGTAAGAAAGAAGAAGCACCATTATTTTCACTATGTAATGAATGTGCCACAGCAGTGATGACTGTGCATTTTAAAAATGGTTGGCACTTTCTTTCTACCTTTGCTCACTTCTTCCTTTAGTCCATTAATACAAGGGATAATAGGCCAGTCAGAGGTTTAAACTTACAAGTGTCACAATTTTCCACACTCCAGCAGTAGTCACTCCTCTCCAGAAGTAGCTAAAAATGCCTCCAAATACTGTTTATCATAAGCGATCAACACTAAGTTCAGTCAAACCAACTGTAGATCTCAGGCTTAATCAATAGATTTTATTGTCACAACCATTATGAGATGTGCCTTGATGAGCTACAATAATGGCCTGGCTTTTCAGAAGCCTCCTCATTTGTGGATATCATTAGTATACCCTGTGCTCTAGAGTCATCTATGGTCTTAACCCTATTGTTATAAACTACTAGAGAAGACTCATTGAATCAATGGGACTTACTTTAAAGTCACCTCAACATCCAGTGATTAATTCATTGTTGCTCTAGTTGGCACTGATAAACAGAATCCAGCAGTTTACTTTTGCCTGAGCCTATGTGGAAAGGGAAGATTCTGCCCCTTCCTGTCTCTTCCCTCTTCTGAGTTATCTGAGTGCAGACCTCAGCTTGCAGGACTTAAAGTGAGCTGAAGACAAAGTGGGAAAATGGGAAGAAGAGACACACTGGAGCATTTTAAAAGTATCTGAACAGTGGGGTGAGAGAGGTTTAATCAGGAGTATCCCTGTGAAATTGCGGCAGTTGGAAGACAAGCAAAAGTGTGCAGGCTTCTGAGTTCTTTAGAGCTTTTCCTCAGATTAGGTAGTTCAAAAATAATGAGGACATAAGGGAAGAAGGGGCAAGGTTCAAAAACCATGCCAAAAGGTGTGGCCACCATCAGTTTACCAAATGCAATTTCATTTTGCGCCTGTACTTCCCAATGACCTTGAATCAGCACTGCATTGCCCAAACTTGACTTTTGTTTTGTCCGCACCTGATCATGACAGAACATCCAGCATTCCAATACATTTCTACTAAAACTAATAGCAGTGTGAAAAGAAATAGAGATCATTAGGAAGTGAGCTAATGGTTTTCCTGACCTCATTTATATGGTTAAAAATATGTAAATAATATTTTCACAATATAAACAGTAGGAGCAATACAGATCAATCTTTCAACAGATACTGCTTATGACCAGAATGAAGTTCTACAAAACAGTGTTCCTTGTTCATACTTTCTGGTGGTTAAATTTGGCATGGATTAAAGTTCCATTTATTTCCTAGCCTGGGTGAACATAATGTTCACAAAACTGAGACGAATTACAGTGGCTCAGTGTAGGTGCTGCTTTGACAGGCACCACATGCCAGTTTGAATCACTTCTGGATTGTGAGCATTATTCCAAATGAAGGAGATGATGCCAATTCTGCTGAACCATTTAGAGTGTTCTGGGTATTTGGATGATGGAACTAATAAGCCTTCCAGGGAGGTTACTGAGACCAAATGTGAATTCAATAGCTCTACGCATCCAGCTAATTATGATACTGTAAATTAGAATGGATACAAATGAAAATCAGAACCAGGATCTAGCTTTGAACAATTGTATGCTAATGTATGTTTATGTTTCTGACATGTCTGTCTAGCTGTTCCTCTCAGGCTGAGTCCCAGGGTGATAGCTGATGACAGAAACCACAAAAGCAGGCATTCAATCAACTTCATCTGTTGAAGCTTGTTGATAAATAAAGGTTGGCAAAATTGTGGGTATGAAATGGAAGTGTGTCCTGAAACAGCTGTTGAACAGCTTACAGAGGGCAAACCAGCTGTGACATTATTCCTGAAACTGGAGAGGCTAATCGAAAATGGGATCATAGGATGGGTATTTGTGGGAAGGAGACCTCAACTTTCTCTCCCACCTCCATGTGGCTCTAATGTGGAGCAGTCATTTTTACCAAGAAGTAAAATCCCATTATCACCAATGGAAGCTTGGCCCCTGCAAATGATGGTTGCAGAGATGTGTGGTCTGAATTAATACCACAGGAAGGGAAAGAGTTAAAACCTCTTTTCACTTATGTCATGGTACTGACCTTGATTGAAGCTCCCTGGCTGCTAATTGTATCAGTAATATAACATTTAGTTTGGCACTGTAAGAGCATTTTTATAGGAACCTCTACAGCACATACATGAGCTGAGAGAATTATTTAAGCTGAAGGCATGCAAGTGAGTGCCACTGAGGTAGTATATCTTGATTTCAGTATTGCTTTTGACAATATATTCCCATGATATTCTTTCAGGCAAGCTGGTGAACGATAGGCTACCTAGGAGAAGTCTAAGTTAATACTTCATTCCCACACTAGGAGAAAAGAGATGAGAAAATCTAGAATGGGACTAGTTTTCAGGTGTATGGCCTGTTACGTTCTAGACCTCTGACTGTTGAGAAGGAAGTGCTTATTGATGAATTTGAAAAATATTTTGTGTAGATAATTCACCAGATTTGTTCTGTGTGGGACTCCACATTGAAGATACAATTTGAGGAGGTAATTCAAGGACATACTTTTCCATTTATGATGTACGATTTTCAGTTTGTTCAAAACAATGACATGGGCAGGTTGCTTGGAGGCCACCACATGTTTCTTAGAGCCAAGCCCAATTGCAGCTGATTAAAGCTGTCAAAGAAGGGCTAGCCCTGGGATAGTAGAAGTTGTAAATACTACTTTGAAAAAGGGCTGTATTCTAATACCGCTAAAAGAAGGACTGTAGACATCTTTACTGGATCTCACCACACTGTGAGGTTAAGCCGGTAGGTGTACATGACAGGGCTTTCTCTGAAGTGACATCCCAACTGTGTGACACCTTCCCAGGGGACATTAGTCTGGTTTTATGCCTTCTGACTTGCTGATGGGCAGTGAAGATTATACAACTTTCCTTGGCCTTTGGTTCTTAAAATTAGGAGTGCTGCTTTGGCTATTTTTACCTGTTTTCAATTCTTGGAGGTTCTGAAACTATTATTAAAGAAGAGTTTTATGTTGCTTTTAACTCCTCTTAATCACATATTTAATGGTGTAGATGTTTTGACTCATTGTGAAACACCACTGGAGCCCTAGTGGGCTGAAAAGCAATAGACAAATGGCATGAACAAATAAACAGTTCCCAAAGATTATGTTTCCATCTTGCTAATTTATTATGGAAAACTCTGAATTACAACAATGGTATTAGCATGCAAGTTGGTGTTGAAACACTGGACCAAATAAATTCAGATTACTATTGTAGTGCAGCTTTTATGTTGTCTCAGGGATGAAACTGGCACATGGTCCTTCCTTAGGCAGATATCACAAATGTGTATCATTAAAATAGCAGACTTGGAAGAAGAGGAACAGTGTAACTAAGGTAAACTATAAAAATCTCCTTTCTATATCTGACAGAGAAGATAGACACATTCAAAATAACTAGAGTAAGAATACTACTACACAGGATTCTATTACTGTTATATTTTCTTACGTAGTACTGGGAAAACTGTCCTGTCGTGTCTTAATATTGATGAAACCATTGGCATGACAGTAAAAAACCATGACAACTGACGAGGTATTTTCTATACAAATTAATAGAAGCTTTATCAACATGAAGAAGAACAATAACAACCATCCTAGTGTTTGTGGGCAAAAACAATCTTACCATAGGACAGTTAAGATCTTCCTTCAATTCTAACTGTGTGGTTTTATTATAAATAATAAGTTTCTCATGATTTTTTTTCTGCTGAAGAATCCTTGGGTGTCTGCCACAGAATATGTCAGAAACTTACAGAATGCCGCTGAAACTTACAGGAATAGTCTGAGATAAAGAATGCTTCTGATCAGTTGTGAGCCTGCAAGTTGTTTGAATTCCAAAACCAGAGGCTTGGCAAGAGTTGCTTTGCAGGTGGCTTGCTTAATGTTTATTCCCCATTGTCACCAGGCCACTACTACCTATGCTGGCAGTTGGTTCTCTGACATAATTTATGAACCTGAATATTTCTAAATAAATAGATTTTCATAAGGAAGATGAAAAGATATCTACCACTCCGGCACTAGCGGGCCCATGGGCTTATGTGAGCATCTCATTTGTCAGTTATGGAAAGCACACTCTTTGGAAAGTGGTCTTTAGCTGTGGTTCTAATGTGTCTTCTTAGAAAAGCCCATTTTTGAAATCTTTTTTTCTCTCCTTTGGATAGGAACAATGCCTTCTAAAAAAGACAAGCAATCTAAGGGTCTTTTGTCAAGGGAGAGCAGTGACATTAGTGACGAAGAAATTGCTGTAGAAAATTTCATTCATCAGCACCACCGGCAGTTTAAATGAAGTAGTTAATAACATCCTCCCCTCTCTCATTCTGAATCATCTTTTCTCTTTCACATTCAGAAATTGAGTTGTCTGCTTCCTCAATCCTTCTCTTCCTGGACAACCCCTTCTTCTTCATCAATACATCACCGAGGCATCTCATTTGGATGATGCATAGTGATAATCCATAACTGAGATGCAATTACTCTGATGATAAACCACAAAGTGATGAGGGCCAGCTGCTGGGGGATGTCTTTTGTGAGTCTTAGTCACAGTAACAGAATTATTTAAAAGCCCTGACTTGTATGAGGGGTGTGAGGTGGGGTAGGGTGAGTGGAAACATAACTACTAGTTTGGAAAGTGCCAATATATTAAGGTTCTGGCTGGGAAATATTTTTCCTCCAACTCAGCTGAGCACATTTATTGTTAAAATGAAGGAAGTGAAGCATTTTATTGAAGAAAAGCAAATGTCTCCCCTTTTGAACTCTGGGTTAGTTCCAGTTCTTCATTCCTGGGCAAAGTATTCTCATAAAATGTGGCATAAGAAGCAGCCTCATAATCAGTCAGACTGTTTTGTCCATTAGGGGAGAGCCGAGTCTTTCTGTTGGTGCTGGTACAACAAATCTGCTTTTGGTTTAATGGGTGCTCTAAGCTGTAGCAGCCCTGTCTTAGCTCCTTTTCGCACGGCGTTTCTAAAGGGAGAGGGCCCCTTGAGTATCGCGTAAATGGGAGGAGTGGTCTGCATGACACACTCCCATTTATACGATGCTCAAGGGCCTGATGTGGACCGTGCACGCACCTTTTCATTTTTGGCTTAAAGCCCAAAATGGTGCGCGGTTGTGCAATGCTCCCGGGGCCCGCATGCACTTACCTGGCGTGCAGTGCATTGGGAGCTGGGCCGGTTGCACTTCCTGCCTCAGCGCTAGCCTGCAATTCCCAGGTTGCACTGCGGTAGGAAGGGGCAGGGCGTTCACGTGGCGCTTGTGTGACCAGGAAGCTGCTGCAGAACTGAAGCAGCAGGGAAGTGGCAGCATTCCTACTGAGGCTTTTTGCGCAAGAAGCCCCACCCAGCCACGCGAACGGGTAATGTGCGAAAAGGGTGTTAGTTCCAAATCTCTGAAGGGACTGCATTCCCATATGACTTGGAGAGCTCCAGGAGGGACAGGTGTAAAATCAGGACTGGATTTGCCACAATAGATCCACTGACTGCCACTGTCATCCATTGAGTCAGGTATTGTTTATTCTGTATGGTAGCTATTTCTCAGGCAAGGGATTTTCACATCACTTAGCACTCCCTGCTCATTGTTGAATTGGAGGTGCCATCCTGAATCCTGTTGTTAGTCCTTGCTAGTGCAGACTCAGTGAGGTCTATTCTGGTTGGGAGAAAGAACAGGATTTAAGCCCCTAGTGTTTGAAACTGAGGCCTTCTCCCTGAAAAGCCCAGGCTCTTCCATGGAATTACAATCCATTCTACATGACAATAGTTATAAGCATTATAAATGTTGAATAAAACACAGGTAAAACTTCATAGAAAGGAGCTTTCACTAGAACTGTGTGCTAAACTACACCAGATAAAGTGAGAGCTGGACTTTTGAGGCATAGGCTTCATTCTCTTAATCACCTAAGCTGTGCTAATTTGATGGCATGGCTTAAGATATCTAAACAAATATTGGACAATCTAATACCACAAGATAGATATTATCTGCTTACAAGAAACTGATATATTAAATTATACATCAGTTTCTTCCAGTAAGTTTACTTCTTCCTTTCTTTCATATTTTTTATCTTTATATTAATTCACATTTTTGCATTAATTATGAAGAGAAATATGTTTTACTGGATTGGAGAACCAGGGATTTTATGGCTTGTGCTTGGGCAAAATACTCGAGGAATAGTGAAGAATGTAAAGAGAAGGTTAAAATTAACATTTGTTAGAGTTAGCAACCTTTGCATACCTATATCACTAGTTTGCTTGTTTGTAGGCTTTTTCTTTTTTATGTATATAAAAATTTATTGGAAAGAAAAACAAACAACAACACTACAAAGCAACACAAAAACATACACAACAATACAATACAAATAAAAAAACAATATCCAACAAAAAACTATAAATATCAGACTACAGCTACAACTAACCAAAAGAAAACTACAAATAACTAAAAATTGGTTCCTGCCCTTGTTGCTAACAGCACATATTAATTAAGCAGTTACAACTAACTATTAAATCTTTAAGTCTGTAGATTTTTAATTTGCTTCACCACAACACCCTTCTTCCTATATCACTCTAACTTGTACCAATTTTCTCATCTCTCTTTATCTCTCTCCACCCTTGCACTATATATTGGACTATATATAGATATTAAAAGCAAAGCTACTTTATATATTTTACAAATAGACTAAACTTATTTCGTATCTCTACTAGACTCTCTCTGTGTGTGAGCATGTATGTATGTGTGGGCATGGGACTGGTTGTTGTTCAGCTTCTCTTCTTGTGAGACCCAGTAGTATCTCTCACACTTCCAATACTATTAAAATATGATTTCAGTGGGGTATGTGTTTCCACACTACTATAACTGGATGTTAAGTTTTGTCTGCTGTAAAAATTCAGTGCAAATCTAAAGGTTTGCTGCTCAAAGACATTTCTGAAGAATGCAAACAGAGTTTTTGGAAGACTACAGTTTTTTGGACTACAACTCCCAGAATGTCCCAGCCAGCAACTCCAGTACAAAAGATAACTTTTTCAAGCTTTACGTTTACTGATACATCACCTACAATGGTTGTTTTGTATTGGAAAGTGTGTAATGATATTCTTCACACTGAACATCACATGTTGGATTATTAAATTAGACTTGGGGACCAGAGCAATTCTTTATGCCGCTCTCATTCAGTGGGAACTTGTTTTGACTTTATTTTCATGTTAAAATTCTTTTTTTAAAAAAATCCATACCAAGACAAAATCAAATGGTTACATAAACATGAGAGCTTTTTACTCCCCCCCCCAGTATACTAAAAAGAACTTTGAAATACTGGAAAGAGCAGTATTTCTCATAATGTTCCTGTACCAAAAGTAGCCTAGAATTCACTATTCTGTTTTTTTAAATTGAATTTTCACCTAAAGTCTACATACAGACAGACTATCCTCTTACACACAAAAAGAGAGGAGTACAACAATAATAGCAGAACACAAATAGAAGAAAATGCTACACATACAAAACATATCAAAAGAAAAAATTTAAGTGAATGAATTTCAGTACGTCAGTGCTGTTTATTACACAACCCTCACCAAATGTCGACAAGGATGCTTGCTTGCAGGACTTACTAGACTTGAAAACCTTTTGTAAATACCAGTAAGGATAGATGTCCCTGCTTTGAGTTACCTGGTTTACCATCTGTTCTCATTCTTCGATGTTTTTAGAACCCATACTCCTTTAACAGCTTGTGTTGTGCCTAGTTTCACTGATTTTTGTCAGAGTTGACCCAAATGTCACAGTGCACATATGCTAAACAAAGGATGACGACAGCCACATTCCCATGTATTCCAGACGTGAGAGCCTTTTGAATGTTATCGTACATTTCAGAAGCTTTGTTGGCTTCAGCACTGAAGTATTTTACATCCTTCAACTGGCTTAGATGCTCATTTTAAATAGTTTTTCCTAAGCCTGTCCTTAACTCCATGCTTACTGTGAAATAATGCAGGTTGACTTTTAGAAACAAACCAGCCAGGTGAGCAGTAAAAGCAGTAAAGTCTAGTTAATAGATACCTAGTAATGCCAGATAATAAATTCTATCTCTGGTCTTATCTCACACAGCTCCTCCTGCCCCACTGCCCCCCCCCCAAAGTGTGGCTGTTCATCTTTGGCTCCAATACAAACTTATTTGCTAGAATTCATGAAACCAATACAGTCAAATTCTACATTGACTTATAGCATTGATCTGCCAATAAATAATGACCACTAATATTGACTCTTACCTACAGCCAATTAGGCTTTGTGAAATAGGCCTATTGTGAATTCAGGAAATGTAACATGGCTACAATGAAAAAAAAAATGAACTCATTTCCTGAAAAAAATAAATCCTCTGGCTTCGACAAGTAATCAGATGGAAGCACAAATGAATCTAAAAGTACAGATATTGCATGATGTCACTGAGACAGCTAATAGCCTTGCCTGATTGCACGTAGATGTGATGATTATAAAACACGTCAAGCTTCTACACAATAAATTCGTCTTTAAGAAGAATGTTTTTCCCAATATTCCTAGCAATGTTTTTGAATGGGAACATAAACATCAAGAAGAACCATACTTTTTGAATACAGAATAAAATGTATGGTCCCATCAGTGGAGACCCTATCACATTTCTCACCACCTGTGAAGCTAGGTTGGTAAGTATACATGACTTTCTCTGTAGTAGCACCCTGGCTGTGGAACTCCGTCCCAAGGAAGTTCAGAATGGTTCCTTCGTTTCTCAGTTTCTGATAGGCAGCAAAGACTGCTATTTCACTTTTATCCTTATCACACATCACTGTCATAGCACTGTATTCCACTTTAACTACAACATCCTCAGGAATTTTGGACTTTGTAGTTTAGGGAGGTTCAAGAGCTCTCTGGCTAAGAATTCTAAATGCTCCTCCCTAAACTGCAAATCCCAGGATTTCATAGGATGTGGTGAAAGCATTTAAAGTGAAATATAGCTCTATAACAGTGTAGTGTGATAAAGATAGTGGTATTTGGCTCTTAAAATTTGGACTACCTATACTGGCTGCTTTTAACTGTTCTTAATCATTTGACACTCTGGAACTATTTTAAGGACAAGTTTTATTATGTTTTTAATAGTTTTTAGTCATGTATTGTTAATATTTTAAATTCATTATATATCACCTCCAGATTTGTTTGGTTTTAGAATCAAGATCAAAGAGGAGTTTGAATGTTTCTAATTTTTAAAGCTATTTATTTAATGTGTTTAAAGTGTTTTAGTCAGTTGTATATAACCTCATGGACCCTGGTGGGTCAAGAGGTGATTAAGTAAATGCACTGAATAAATAATGAATGCACACAATGTTGTACAAAATGATAATTTGCTACAAAATCTGTGTAGATATTTTGACTGTCCCTATCAACAGCATTGTGCATCCATCACTTTAGATCAGATAACTGCATAGCCTCCTCAATGAATTGTACATCTCCAAATGTGAGAAAAATAGTGATTTCAAGCCATGTTCTTGATGACCATGAAGGTATATACAAAGTCCTGAAGTACCTTAGAAGTTTAACAGCACAACCCAAAGTATTTTTGCTGAGATGTACAGTTGGATTCAGTGGATATTTCTTCTTAAAAAATGTGCTCAAGATTGTGGAATGAAAAGTATAGTCACATTCTTTTTCATGGGATTGAACTAGAGATGGGGAAGAATTTTGTTGATTCACATTTTTAGACAAACGAAACTGCCTTGCACATACTTGACTAATAGGCAGTTTGGAAGATAGTTATCCTGCAGGCTGTGTCTGTCCTTGAATGTTGATCACTCAAGGTTAGAAATACACTAATCTTGAAAGGCAATGTTAATCAAGAATATGTTGCTAGTGCAGCTAATTAGACCCAGGATTGTCCTGGTCTGTGTGGAGGTGCTGCAGGCCCCAATTGGTCCTGCTAGTTTCTTCTCAAAATAGAAATCATTCTTTTTATCCTTCCCAAAAAACTGCTACTGCTGAGATATTCTTGGCTTGCCTCTTTAACAAAGGTCCAGGCCAGGACACAGTTTTAACCCATCTACAGTTGCCAGATCAGGAGCATCCTAAGTCTGAGTTCCTTTCTGCACAAGACTGGTGAATCGGTTCATGCCATTTCTTACTGGATTTTCTGGTCTTGAAACAAGGCGGACTTTTTCTCATTTCCTTCCATACAGCAACTGCGTATGTTCCATTCTGATTTGGAGGAGTGCGAGTTCATGAATCCACACTGCCTCCGCTGTAGCCACTCCTGCTACTCCCCTCACCCCCCTGTTGGCTGTGATTGGCCCCTTTTTTTTGTATGGTTTAGTACGTCATTGTGTATGTGCATAAGTCCATATTATCTCCTGGCCCCTCCCATGAGCCCTCCCCTGACCACCAATTTGCATTGGTGCAAATGTATGTGTCTGTACCACTGTGAAAGTATGAATTGGATCAATGTGGAAAATTGGAAAACCAATTTCTTCTGGTTTTCAAATAGCGTGCTTTACCACCACATGGGGGTGCATTTAGTCGGAATTACGTGCAGAACGAAGGTAAATAAACTGAACCTAGTCTGCTCCAAGGTGGAGAAGACCTCCGTGGCAAGACACATTGGCCTGCCTTAACTGTGTGCAGAAAGGGCCTGAGTCTTCAGGGCCAAATTCTAAGACCTCGAATGGACCCTGGTGGTGTTTAGGGACTGGGTCCTGGTCATGTCATTAAGTATGATACATTAAGCATCAATCAGAATTGCCCAGAGCATGTAATTCAAATAACAAATGCTGATAAATGAGAAAATATTTGGATGGTTGAAAATTAAGTTTTTAAATTAAGTTTTCCAAATTAAGTTTTCCAAGTTTGGCACTAAATAGGAAAAAAAAGTTTTCTCCCTTTTGTTTTCAAGCAGCTTTCTAAGAAGTCTTAATGTCACATGGAGTTGTAATCAAAGAAAATTTCACAAGCTCTGCTTTGAACAGAACAAATAAAACCTGTTACGAACACTTTCACAAGCTGACTTGACACAAGAGATTTGTATTCCAACCAAGGAATTTTTTCCAACTAACAAAGTGTTTTAAACTTTGTTTTTAATGGGTTGCTCCTTATAATCAGTGCCCATCACTGGCCACACTTTCATTTCAATTCTTTTCAAGATAGCACTCACACCTCGACATTTCCTTCCCTTGTCCTTCCCTTGAGGACCAGAAAAGATCTGAGGCTCTGCTTTGAAACCATGTATTCATGTCCCAAAAACATCCAAATGGATAAGTGTATAGTGCTGGATGTAACATCAGCCCTACTAGTCTTCTCTCACATTTTCCACCATGCTGCCTTGAGTTAATGATGCTGGCCTTTTCAGGAGCATTTTGGGAAAATTCTGGGGACACTGAGCCCCCAGAAAGGTCTAGGACCACTGCCTTTATTCATGGTGGGAGGAGGGGAAAATAAAGGCTATCTTTTACTGGGCATTGAATGTAAGGACTCCTACTATGGTCAAAAATTTATTTAGAGAACTGAGAATTGGGGATGATGATGATTCCTTTTAATTCTCTTCTCATAATGTGCCACTCTCATGCTAACAGAATTTTCAGCATGTGTTTTGTGATTGCTGAACAGAGGCTCAAACTCATCTAAGAAGCTGAGATGGTGCTAGTCAAAAGCAGCACCACAAGACAAAAGCCATTTCTGCACTACACTCTTATAGCATGATTATTCCACTTTCAACATTCTATGGAATCCTGGGGCTTGAAGTTTAGAGAGGGGTGTTGAAAATGGAATAATCGTGCTATAAGAGTGTAGTGCTGAAATGGCCAAACAAAACAAGCAATAAACCAAAACCACAGCACATTTAAATAGCGAAAGTTGCCTATACCTGCTGTAAGAGCTCTTCCTTTAATTGGCACACCTTTGTTCAAGCCTAAAAGGTGCCTTAAAATTACTTCCACAAATGAATAAAAGCACAGGATTTCCAATAGCATTTGTTTCCCTCCCCTTACTTACTCTTTTGTTTGTGCAGGCAATGGAGAGAATGGGAGGTTACCAATGCCCCATCTATGCCTTCAAGCAAGATGCTCCAAGCATAGAGAGGAAGGACTGGATGGAGATATGAGAGGTGTTATAGATAGACATATCATCTCCCCTAATGTTTCAATGCTCTCAGCTTAAGTACCACTCCTGTAGTATAGAGAAATCATACACTGTTTTCTAAGTGTTACTTAGATTTTTAAGGAGGAATGTTAGATTACACCACTCTTTTTCTCTCTGTGTATGCATCTTCAAGTCACATATCAACTTGTGGTGACCTCCCATGAGTCATAGTAACCGCCAAATTATTGGACTCAGGTACTGAGAGTTCCTAAGTATTTCTGGGAGTGAATATTTATACTGTGTTACAGACCAAGGGTTCATCTCATCTTTTCTCAAGGGATTTTTTAAAAATGGTTTTGTAACAAGAAGGTGCCATAAAAGATTAACTTTTCCAAACTCTGGCCTGGAGTTCAGACAGGAGGTCACAGCCATCCATCTGGGAGCAGAAGAGCAAACCACAGAAAGGTATGGAAGGAAAAGCAGTGTCAAAAATAGAAGAAAAGAAGACAGAGCCATATGAACCATCCACTATTTGGTTAGCTATGTCTAGAGTATCAGTTAAATAGATATGGATATCCCAATGTGATAAAGTATTTTTTTCCCCAATATAGATGATTTGTATTGAAATTCTAAGGCTGAAAGAAACATGGCAGAAAGATTATTTCTTTAATCTCACAGTCTTTTCAGTCATTACAGCAGTAGTGATTCAATTTTGATATGTACAGTTGCACCAACAGAAGTTTTAATCCATTCTGTCTGTATTTTTTCCTCAGTCTAATTAATCCTGAATATTCTTTTAGCTCCACAGCAGAAATAAATATTGCAGGGACACTAGAAAGACCTATAGTTTATTCAGGGGGCAACAAATTAATACCTTCAGGAATTTTGATTAGGAAAGGTCTAACCCTGATTCCATTGCTCCAATCAAAACTCCAATGAGTCCAATCTGTCAAAAATGATTTTTTTTTAAAGGGAGACCTAATAATTGTATCTGTTTGACTCTTAATATTTTATATTTAAATATAAACGGTAGATTGCAGAACTTTAAATGTGGCTACATGCTGTATAATCAAAATATACCCTTGACATTAAATTACAGAAACTTTAAGGAATCGTCTGTAACTGTCTGAAGTTTGCTACATTTACATCAACTAATTCAGTGAAAGCCAAATTGGTTACATTTAAGACAGACCTATTGAAATCAGTGAAATTTAAATTAGCCATGATTTACAGTGTGTGCATACCATTGAATTCAATAGGTCTTCTCTAAGTGTGATTAAGTTTGGAACCAGTCCATAGGGGCCAAATCTGAATAATGTGCAATCATAGGCACATTTCAAATTTAGGTCTGTGATAAATTCTGGCAATCTGCAGATTGACTGACAGCGTTGGATTATCTGGAATCTTTCATAAATGCTGAAGTGTGACTGTATCTCAAATATGCAAATTCAACTGAGAATAATCAAGTGTCACTTTCTCTCCCATTATAACATCAAACTGACTTATCAGCTCGTAAGGAAAAACAGATGGGTATCATGTAATCAAGAACCATCCAGGCTGAGATAAATACCAGCATATTTAATAGTCTCTAATCAGGAATTCTCTAGAAAATAAAATGACCTTCTGACAGAGGATCAAGGTTCTAGAAAGGGAATATTTGCTATTTGGATAAAAAGAATATTCATATAAGAAGGCAAGGACTGCACCTTGCAATTATCTTTTCATGTTTGACTTTGAATAAGAATTTTCATTTCACTCCCCAGCTTTTGCCTCTTGCTTAATCCTGAAATTAAACCTCTATTTATGGCATCTCCATCTGTTGCCATGGAAATGAATGTTATGATCCAAAATTATGGATTCACCAGAGAGGACAGTAGGAGGGTAAGAGGGCTGGAAAAGAGCAAACATTGGCTTGTACATCTTTCTTTTAGAAATAGGAATGAGGGAAGGGAAAAGGAAGCAAAGGGAGAAGTAGAAGAAGGGGTTTATCTAATGGTTTGTATTTTAATTGTGATATATGGACTATGGCTTCTATTTTTGTGTGAGAAAATGTCCATTTGAAGACCTGTAGCAAGACAGAAATAATAAATTGAAGTCAAGGTCAAGGCATCTGCACAGTGTGCCATGATCATTGGTGAATCATAGGACCTCTAGTTTTTCAGATGAAAGAACTCAGTATGTAGCCCAGGCAGCTTTGTAGAAGATTCCAGGAATTAAACTTTCTAAAATGTAGGCCAGGTATCTGCCTCCCAGTTCCCCTCAAGAGCAGAGGATGCAAGCAAGTTGCTGATCTCATATCTCTTAAGTTCATAACCTTGGCCGGTGCTAGTGGTGGTCTTTGTGGAAAAAAAGAGAGATAGGGAGAGGGAAGAAGGGGGAGGATAAGAGAGAAAGCTCTTTTTAAATAAAAATATTGTTTCTTTGTTGCTGACTGACAGAAGCCTTGTCCCAACCCTTCACCCCTTTAATTTGATTTTGCAGTCATAATTTAGAAATGAAAAATGGAGAAACCGGTAATAAATACTGCAAAAGAATTTCAGGTTCATATTTTAACTAAGGAAAACATAATTTGAGACATATGGGAAGAGAGGCTTTTCAATTATCCCTATTATCTATTGATGTCCCTCTAACTTCATTTCTTGCTAAATAAGATATGGCTGTTCATAAAGACTTCCTGGTGGTAACATCCTATGTCTAGGCTTCAGTCATGTAAACTTAGGTTTTCTGTGAATCCTTGGGAGATTTCAGTTCCCAGAGAGTTAAAAGAGTCAAGCCTGTCTCCCACTCCTGTAGACATTTTGGCTTATTTTGGCTTAGCCAAGATTGTAATCAGACTCATGAGTTGTATCATTTCTACCTTCCCAACCAAAATTGGGTGGTTCAGCAGTTAACTCTTTTTATTTAATTATTTTTTGGCATCATCAGAATAATCACACTGCAGGAAGTGGAATTCTCTTTTAGAACAAAGCATGCGGTCTCTGCTGACCTTGTTTTAATTTTACCTTTAGAAAAAAAAAATTCACAGTGTGTGGCAGCATGTGATGCTGCCTGCAGCATGGGGTCTGGACCACCAAAGTTGCTCAATACTACCTTAGAGACTTTTTCACCTCAACCCCTTTTGATGAACAGGAAGTGGCATTCTCTGGACTGGCTGGGGGTAATTGCCATACTGAGAGCCAGCTCAGTCCTAGAAAACCCCATGATAGTGTCATCTTAGGGTTGCCATAAGTCAGAAACAAAGGCTCTTAACAACAATAGTCATATTAGCAGCTAACCTCTTGACACTTCCTGGTTAGCAGGAGAGGACTGGGACAGCCATCTATTTTTGAACAAAGGAAAAAGTGAACTGAGTGAAGGCATTCTGCTCATTTTTTTTCCTCCATAAAAAGATTCCCAGGTGAAAAAATGTATATGAATAGGTTCATTGTTTGTTCTTTTTATTCCTATTCATTCAGCCTGTTTATTACTCATTGAGAGGAGAGCTTGTGTGAGCAAGGGAACTTATATTCTCCAGTGGTATCAATGGTCCTCTTACTAGCTGCCTCTTGTTGACCATGACTTTTCCCAGAATTCCCCGACATGAGTACTCTTGTGAAAAAAATGGAAGCTGTTGCACACACCACCCATACACAACAGCTGCAATAGAGCCAAAGGATCTAAAGAAAGAAAAAAAGACATGAAAACCATTGGCATAGGGATGGGGGGGCAATGAGGGTTGTGTGCCCCCAGTGGCAATTTTTTGGGGGCGCTGCTGCTCCTTGCCTTCCCTCCCCTACATGCTGTAGCCCCGCTCCCACATGACATAGCCCCACCCATGCATGACATAGCCCTGCCCCCCCACAACATAGCCCTGCCCCCCACATCCCTTCATGTACTCCAAGGTATGCCACTGTTGAAAACAGAAAAAAGACATGAAAACTGAAATAGGGATGAAACAAATATGAAAAAAAAAGACATGAAAACGTCTGTTTTCACAAAGTGATGTGAATGAATAATGGAACAAATATGATCTTTAAGGAAATAATAATGAAATGAATAAGATATTTATTAATAGAAAAGAATAGAGTTTTAAAAAGCAACACAATACAACTTCTTTTCTAGTTCTGCTTTTTCACACCTTGCCCTTCAGAATGAAGACTTTTTGCTTTCCACCATGACCAGGTTTTCTATTTTCGTCAGCTTGAGGTCTAGCACAAACTTCTTGCTACAGTCCCAGCTATTTATTTGAAGTGAATCCCAATCATTCAGCTTAACTGACCAATGGGGTAATAAAAATGATGCAGTGCGTCCTCCACGGAGGACGTCTGCACCTTGGAGTGGATTGGGTCCGGACTACTTAGTTTAGATCTGCACCTCAGTCCACTCCAGAATGACCCCAAGTTGTCCTCCAGCATGCTTTTGAAAGACCTGATTTTTTCGGTCTTTCAAAAGCATGGAGCGCGCCACTGAAAGCCTGCTCCCTTGTGCAGATTTGCAGGCTCTCACCAATGTGAGCCTGCGATCTGCCGAGGGCCGGCTTTAGGCTGGCGAGCTTCAGCGGTTGGTCAAGACCCACGACCAACCGGAAGACACCATTTTGGATGCTGGAGCAGAGCGGATCGATGACTACACACTGCTCCAGAACAGCCTGGACCAGACCGGGGAGCCAGAAGATCCGGTAAGTAGCGGCATGGGGTGATTCCTTCGCCCCGTGCGGAAATGGCCTTAGATTCATTTATGTTTTTTTTTTCACAGCTCTTTACAATATCCTACAAGTCATTGTAGAAGCATATACTTTTCAGCAAAGTCTTTAACAACCTTCTTTGCTGTGAATATGAAATGACACTGTAGTGACTTCATGACTTTGATTTTATAAGGTTTTTATTGGCTCTCTGCACTGTGCATATTTATCCTCACCCACATAGCTCACCAGCAAACCCACACACTTCCCAATGGGTAATCCACAATTCTTCCATAGTAAGCAATCTGATGCAGATGGCTGCTTGATTTGATAAACTGCCTAATCTACATGCTGATGGATCAGACAGACTAATCAACTATTGATTGGGGTTAAATAATAGATGATATATCAATTCAATTCAATTACATCCCACTGATGCTGGGTAAGCTGAGTGATAGCTAGCTCTTTTTCTTTTAAAAATATCAAACTGAATGATCTGTCCTGGAGACTTATAAGAACAAAAAGCAAGTTGCTTGAGTGTAATTAAAAGCATTAACAATGTTTAAATTGCACAGGAAATTAAAGACAATGATCATATTTTATTTTCTCCATTATAAATGTATTGGCAGTCCTTTTAAAATAAAGGCATCCTATGATCTGTTAATCTTTACAGGAATATTTTATAGTGCTTTGGAAATACGACTGGCAGGAACACTGGAAGAGAAGCCTGGGGCACAGTCCTCCAGTGTACTTATAGCTGGTGGTCCTTCATCTCCAACCAGCCAGTCAGCAGAGTGGTGCAATGTTGCTGATCTGACATCCTTTAGAATGGAGTTGGGGGAAGTCTTTGTCTGAATACTTCCTATATTGTGAAAGTTCCTTGTACAATAAAAGGAAAATATTTATGTCTTATACATGCCAGTAGCATAAGCTTGCACTGAAGTTTTAAGAACTTTAAAAACAACAACAATCAGTTCTAAATGTATAGAATTACTTGGTGTGGAACATCTTGTATGTTGCAGAGCATTCAAATATACAATACCCCACTACAACTCCATATTTAGTGTGACAAGGTGCAGTTCAGTAAGAACTGTACTATACCATACGATTTTGCAGATCATCTAGTTCAGCATCTGCATTGATATATCTGTGCCAGGAATTACGGCTTAACTTCTCCTACTATTATATCACTGAGGATGAAGTAACTTCTGTGTTAGCAAAACCACACCAGAAATCTGTCTCACTTATGCTAGTGGTCTGATTCATCACATTTGTAAGGAAAAACATTCTGTATCAGACCAAGGAGGAAAAAAAGGTAAAATATAAATTATGTTACAGTTTTTTTGTTCTCTAGAATGACAAGCAAGAACAGAACCACTACAACACAATGTCCCCAATATCCAACTCAATCTGCCAGTTATAGGAATGCAGTTATTCTTCACTATATTTCTTCTTGAAGGAAACAAAGAGCATTTTTAGCAATTTTCTTGCTGATGAGGTTTCCCACAGTTTTCAAAGCCTATTCAAATTTGCCACTTTGTGAGAAACTTTTTTTTAAAAAAGACAAACAAAACACCCCACATCAATATTATTTGTTGTGTGGAAAATGCAGAAAACTAGTGTAACTGGGGTTTACTGTGTGCAAAATTTGCACATGGTTCTTTTGTGCAGAAAACAGAATGTTCTGCACACAACAAAGCGGTTTTTGTACAGAAAATATTTCTATGCAGAAGTATTATTTCTAGTGCAGAAAAAGTTGTTTCCTGCAGAAAATAAGGTTTTATATGCAAATCAACTCTGTGCAAAATTTGTGCAAAAGTCTACAATTACACCGTTTTCTGCACAGGAAATAGCTTTTTATTCACAAGAAAAACTATTTCTGTGTAGAGAAATTATCTCCTGCACAACAAATGCTGTTTCCTGCACTAAACAACCATATGTGAACTTTGTATAGAAAAAGTCCCAAACTACGAAGATTCTCATTAGTCCAGCACTCTTATTATCAGGGTTTCTGGACACTTGCAAAACATGGAGGGATGGAGCAATATTTCAAATATTTTCAAATATACTTTTTATCCATAGTCTGTACAGATACCATTGTTGATGGCACTGAAAGCCTTTGAGAGATCCAAGAGAATTAATAGCTTCACACTGATCCTTTAACATTTTAACACTTTTTTTCCAAAGTGTCCTGAAAATTTATCTCAATGTGCTAATGAAAGTTGTACCATATCCATCTATGAGCCCAGAAATCTTTAGAGAATACACGAAGAAGATGCAATGGCGGTAGAAAGGCAGTGTTTGTTTGTTTGAGTCTAGCTGTCACTTGGATCTAAATACTCTGCAGACACCCAATCCTGCCTGTTTTTAGAAGCTAAACAGGGTCAGCCCTGGTTAGTAGTTATATGGGAGAACACTAACAAATAGTAGGTGCTGTAGGCTGTATTTCATGGGAAGGAACTGGCAAAAACACTTCTGAATATTCCTTGCTCTCCCCAAACCCTATGAAATGCATGGGGTTGCCATATATTTTCAGGCCACTTGAAGATACATACACACAGCCATCACTTGTTCTGAAAAAAATGTTGGCAATTGTCCTCTAGTAAATTCTTAATTCATACATTTAAAAAGTGTGCTTCTGAGTGTGTGTGTTTAATGAGGGCCTTGTAAGGCTTATGGAAGAACAGACATAGATATATTGAGCCAACTGCATTCAGCTACTGATATTGTAAAAACTAACAAGTATGACTTCATGTTTAACCTAGAAAGTCTAATGGGGGAAAAAAGAAGAAAGGACAGAATGGTGGCAATGAGTTTTGAACACTTCCATCTTTGCAATGACATAGCAAGCTTATCTTCCACAGCCCTAGTTAAGTTGCAACTGATTATACATCAGTTGGGGTGACACTGGGAATAATATATATCAACGGATAAGTCTTTGGATGATATGGAGTGATTGCTGCCTAATGTAGGTTGCAATTACTCAAGGGCAGACAGCTTTGAAAAATGATCCCTCAAGCCACATGCGTGGGAAGGTCACACTGAGCAATTATTTTGCTTTAGCATAACCTTTCACTGGAATGTGATTACCTGCCAGTATAATATATATTGCTGCAAGCAGACTGGTACTTATGAATCCTATGGTGGAACCAATGGCAGCAGGAAAGTGGAAGGGCCCAAATACTCCAAAGGAAAAGGAGGGTATAAGTATGTGTGATGAAATTGATTCTTTCTTGCTTTCCTTTATCTGACCTAAGAGTAGTTTTCTGTCACCTTCTGAAGTACTCAGGTCTCATTTAGTGTATGGCCATAGAGAAGGTTTATTTCAGCCTTAAGACAGCCATTTAATGTACCCCATCTCCCACAACTTCTTAGTAGCCATACATAGCCTACATGGAACTTCTAATGTTCTATCTGTCTGTCTGTCTGATGGCCTGTCTATCATCTATCTGTCATTATCATCCCTCTCTCTCTCTCTCTCTCTCTCTTCACATGACAGAAGGACAACCTTTGCTTTTGTTTCTGCTTAGGAGCATAAGAAGACATCTTGTCCCTCCCCTTACAACATCTACACTACCAATATGAACCAGCAGGGCATGGGATGTACCACGCTAGTGTGTCTCCGCCCTCCAATCTTATTTAAGATTATTTATCTGATTCATGCCCATCTTTTCCCACTCCCTATGTCTCACAGAGCAACTAATAATGAGATCAAAAGAAAAACAATTATAGCATAAAACAGATACATTAAAACATAAGACAATGAAATGTATTGTAGTTAAATAAATAAATAAATACTTTATTTTCTGGAGGGCTTGAGGTCATTAGTTTTAAAACAACATCAGCACATTCTGTAATAATGGCTGTCTATAAATGTCTTCATCCTTGGCTTCATCAGACTCCTTTTTGCTTGTGTTGCCAGGACTTAGTCTGCAATCTTACATATGTACACATGACTGAAACATTTACTTTTGAATAGACATGGCTAAGGGTGCACTGTTCATTAGGACATTGATGACCTGAAAGCTTTATCTGATTAGCTGGTGGAGGTCAATTTTAATTTGTCAGGATGAGAAAGGATTAAAGACATTTTTGACCTTGATAAGGTGAAAGCCACTGTAGTGTAGTGGTTTGAACTTTGGACCACAGCTCTGGTGACCAGGGTCTGAATCCCCGCTTGGCCCTGGAAACTCACAGGGTGACCTTGGGGAAGTCACATTCTCTCAGCCTCAGATGAAGGCAAGGGCAGACCTCCTCTGTATGAATCTTTCCAAGAAAACCCCATGATAAATCCACCTTAAGTTCACAGTAATTCAGAAATGGCTTAAAGGTACACAGCAACAAAGTATGCATCTTGCTTCCTGAAGCAGGCCATACAAATATTTCCAAAAGTATTGGTCTACTTTTGAAGTCGCACAATTATTAAAGGAAAATAGTACAAATCAATTTTCCTTCTAACAATAACATATAATTTTGTTTCTTTTCTTCAATTTTCTTCAAATTAATCTTAAAGGAAATATAGAGACAGGATAGTACACTTCAAAAATATAATTTTATTTTGTTTTTAAAAAACTGAAGTTCTTCAATAAACTATTGTTGACATCCATACCTTTAAATCAAAAGCCCTTTGTCTATTGCCTATTATTGTAGGAAATTGCTTATTCAAAATAGATAGCTTCAAAACCACAAATGCTTTACAAGTGTGATTACTTGAGCCTCCATATAATTCTTATAATGATTAGTTCAATTTTCATCTCATTGTCTCTTTATCTATGACATAAGCATTCTACGTTGTTGAAGTTCTCTTCCTGTTTAATTAGCAGAATATACAATACGATTCATGTCTAGATCATTACCCTTACACCAACAAAGATCTAAGGCTATATTAATGTAATGAACTCTTTTGCTCATCTTTGTCTGATTAACATGTGAAAAGGTAGATGTCTTCACAGTAGATCACAACTTTTTGGAAATCTCCTTCAAACAGTACAACTGATGGATTATGATTCAAAATTTACATTAGTTTTTTTCCCCTTAAAAATCATTTATGATGCAAAAACAGCACCCATTATTCTACCAGGCAAAATGAAAACATGTAACTTATAGCTCAGCATATAATAAATCAAAGAACTGAGACTTAGTATTAACTTGTATAAAAAGACCCAAGAACTGCAGGCATCAGATAAATAAATAACATACACTGTTGACGAACTTGGTGTATGAGTTGATTCATTAGATCTGGAAATAATAACTCTCATTGCTCAAGTACAATATTGCCAACATATCTGCTGCTTGGCATACCAACTTCTGTACCATCTCTATAGACTAACCACTGGAGGGCAACATCACACACCTGTACATGTTACATCAGATATCTACAGCACACTGCTCTGAGCTGTATTGATCATGACTTCCATGTCTAAATGTCTGCACAGCACTGAAAAATCCCAAAGTCCTATCTGTAGTATTCATCGAGTCTGGAACTTCAACCAAAACAGTGTAAAATATAGGATAGATTCTCAGCGGATTCCTGCTTTCCTACTCTTGCTTGTTAAAAAAAATCTAGCTGGGAACTTGGAAGAAATATCCTTATGGACATTTTGGTCCTCAGTTTCAAATATGATTGGCAACTTTAATTGGATATCTGCAGGAGAGATCCTTTTCCCTGTATTGGATATGTAAGAAAACAATGGGAAAAATCTTGAGAACTGATGATAGTGCATTGCAGTGGCACATGACGGGAGGAAGAATTTGTCCTTTAGGATGGCCGTGTGTCCTGCTCTAGGATGCAGTCCTTTATTAGAAGGATCATTACAGGTAAGTCTCCTGTTTAGTGGTTGGACATCTATTTGAAGGATTGTCCAGCCCAAGTTTGCATACAGTAAAATATAAGAATGGAGAGAATGGACCATCATGTCACTCATCCACAGATATTAGCAAGTGGACAGCATATATCACAGAGATCTTCTGGTCACAGTCTTCCTCATTATGGCAAGACATATTATGCTCCTATTTAAATGATAGCAATTATTTATACAGCAAGCATGGTGTAATGAGTTGAGTTTTGGATTAGGATTCCAGGGAACCAGGTTCCAAATCCTTGATCAGCCAAGGAAACCCAGTGAGTTACTTTGGGCATGTCACATTGTCTCAGCCTTAAGGGAAGGCAACTACAAACTTCCTCAGAATAAAGCTTGCCAAGAAAATCATATGACAGGATCACTTTAAGTTGGACTTGACTTCAAAGCATGTAATAACAAAAACAATATTTATAACTGTGCATCTATACATACACAATGACATATTCAATTATATGCAGATCTCTCTCCCTTTTGACCCTCTTTTGGCTATGCATTTCCAGTTTTTGAGGGGTGATGTCTAAGTGTCACTGTATTGCTCTCCTAAAGCTCACATTTACTTGACAACTGTTGTGAGATTTACTAGTGATATCTTTACTTGTAAAGCAACTGTTTACTGTAGTGGATAAATGAAGGAAGCATTATTTGAATAATGCCACTTCTGCACTCATTGGCATTCAAACCATAATTTTGCATCATCCATCACTCCATTATGTCCCTGGATAAGACAGTATCAGAATATATTAGAATAAATTGAATCCATTTGATGTGTTTATTTATTTAATTTACAGCTCATCTTTCCTCAGAATTTATAGCCCATCTTTCTTCCAAGGTCGCTAACAATAATAAAATGCAGATTAAAACAAAATCTTGATTAAAATATATAAGTTATTAAAAATGTAAAAACAAAACAAAAATCCAATTAAAGATAAAATAGTGACAGACCTAGCCAGGACCCAAGTGCTTAGATCTCATTCAACAGTGATCTGATTTGAATGTCAAAGGACACCCTGAAAAAACATGTCTTTGTCTGCAGGCAGAGAGAACCCCCCCTCCACTTCTGGTCTATCTCAACAGAGAGCTTCAATGTCTTGGTAAGATCACGTCGGAATCATAGAATCAAAAGACTGGAAGGGATCCCAAGGGCTATCTAGTCCAAACCACTGACAGTATAGGAAGCCATTGTATAGAATCATAGAGTTGGAAGGAACTCCAGGGTCTTTCAAACAGATTGGTCCCCACTTGCATATGGCTTCATAGGTTATAACTAGCACCACTGAGTCCAGAGACAAACTGATAAATAGAATCTGACTCTATGCTGTACAACAGTTATTCTGTCTCCTCAATGTTATTATAAGAAGCACCCATGCAAACTATTACTGCTGCTTTTGTTTCAGAGATGGATCCAGACTTGCCTTTTTGTGCATGGAAGATCTTCTTCCAAAGACCTTTTCCTCACCCTTTTTCCAAAGCTGACTGATGGAGATCCTAGCAGTGGATCTGCTGGGAGGGGAGCACAACAGGGGTGTTCCCCTCTACACTGGCTGCCTCCCTGCAAAAGGGAGCACGATGGCCACGTTTCATTCTTTTGCAGTTTAGCTGGGTACTTTCCCAGGCTTCAGTGGGGCAGGAAGCATGGCCATTGTGTTTCTGCGGCTTTGCAGGACAGGTAAGTGTGGGATGGTGGCATGATCATGTGCCATTGCATTGATGAGGAAAACCTATCAATGATTTATTCATGATTGCACTGTCTGGGGATGGGAGAAGGACAGGACCATAATGATGTCATGCAGAAGCATTATCATGGTCCCATCCTTCTCCTGTCCCTGTTATGGGATGGGAGGGTGATGTGGAAAGGGCCATACTTAGAAAAGACTGAGATCTTCCTGAATTTTCTATGAGAGAAAATTAATGGAATTGATTCTCACCAATTCTCCTTCTCATTGCTTTGTCCCAGTGCCCCCTCTCACAGTGTTCTGGAGGGACACTCAGCACTTGGGGAAAGGTTTTTTTAGGGAGCGCAGAGTGAAAAAAGAAAACCACCTTCTTCTTGTCTTTCTTCTTCCCTTGCTCTTCTTCTTCTTCTTCTTCCTCCTCCTCTTCCTCTTCCTCTTCCAATGAGAGCATCTAGATCTTGTCAAAAACGTTAACAACTATAACAGTGTGACTGGTGATTTACAGAGCAGAAGAGAACAAGTCCCTCCTCCAAGATGCTCACTACTAAAAATACATTACAAGGTATAGAGGTGGAGCTAGGAGTCATCGTAGCTAGGAGATATCATAGAAGGACCATGTGCGTATTTGAATGCCCATACTTGTGCTTGACTACAAGCTTAGAAATAATTAGAGAAATAATTACAGCAACTGTAGCAGGTGGAAGAAGTAGTTCTTTGATAGAGTCATTCTCAGGGGGCCATTATCTGGAACAGAACACAGGTCAGTTGAATGCATCAAAGATGCTGCCTAAAGGGATATTTGTGTCTGAGAGCGTTTTCACAAACTGAGAGGAGGAGAGAAAACTCTGCATTATCATGTATAGTAACAATAAGTTTTTTGACCTCTGGAAATAAATAGAAATCACCATCTCCTATGCAAAAGCAGTTCAATCCCCACCATATTTTGTAGGCATACAAGTGGTCTTCTGGAAATATTTATGTGTTTCAGGAATGGTAGAATTTGCCCCATACAATGAAATTTTGCAAATCAAGCCTGAACAAACAACTCAGGACAAACATTTATCAAATGTTTGTTAGTGGCAGAAAAGAGCATCCTGAGCCCTTTCTTGCTCTGTCTTCCAAGGAACAAACAAGGATGGAAAGTTAATGAAGATAGTGGGAGGGGATGGAAGCAGGTTCCTTGGGAAGGTGAGAATGTCAGAAAGGAATCTGAGACAATTCTGCAGAAGGAATGATAGAAGTAGAGAAAATCTTAGGTGGAGTGCCTACATAAAGAGACATTGATTTGTTCTTCTGAAGATAGTCACATGTGGGTATTAACAATGCAATTTCCAAATAGGAGAAAATTAACCGATAATATTCAACATTCTGTAATGGGGAAGGAAGGTAGTAGTAGGTTATACACATTGAGGGGTACTCATGGACACTGACAGATGAAGGTCAGGACACCATCTTAACAAGAGGTTGCATCCATGAGTGATTAAGCACCCTGTTCCAAAGACATTATGCTTCTATGGAAGACAGATGGCACTAAAGTCAGGGGAATAACGGCAGGCATAAGAAAAGGTGGGGCATCCAAACTTTACCTTTCACTATAAGGAATCCATTTTCATGTAGAGTCATTAAACAAACCAGACCGACAAAAGAAGATGACAAATATGTATAAGAAAAACAACTTCCTTTTATTTTCCCTCACCAAACTTCTTGTCAGTGTGCTGAATGGATCCCTATCCTTTTGTGAATCACAGATGTCTGGTATGCCAGACGCTTGCGCTGAGTCATTTAAATTAACTTTGTCAAGACATTTTCCAATTTATGCTGCCTATCACAGCAAACTATTTGATATATTGTATAACCTGGGTTCCTTATGAAAACCTTGGCATGATTTATAAGTGATGGCATCCCGCAGATTAAAAAATGTGTGACAAAAATTAGAGTGATTGTGACATTACGGGGGGGGGAGATTGCTTGATGAGAGGGCAAATGGTCTGGCATCTCCTTTATGACCACTGGTGAATAAAGCATCTGCTGTAATAATGATTTGAGGGCGTTTTTCAAATAGTTTCTTGCTCCTCGGCAATCAGAAATAGCTGTATTTCAGCTTAACTTTTAGAATAATACAGAGCAGGTTACCCTAATAGCCTTATCAGCTGGTGTTTGTGGTGATGGGGAATTAAGACGTTGTTGAGAAATTTCAGATAAAAGAGATTGCTGCTAGTATACATAAGGGGCTATTGACTCAGATAACCATCCAGCTTTGATGAACCTGGAGATCCTAACATCAATCCTTCATTGTACAGAGTTTTGTCATGGTACCTCCAGAGGAAAGTTCTTCTGACACCTGACGCCCCAAGGAGCAAAAATGTGAGAGGCAAATAACTTCTTTTTTTAAAAAATGTCAACAAATAAATACTAGATGCTTGCTTCAAATGTCAGTGCAAATGCTGCAATCCATACCAACAGTGAGGTATCAGAGAAGGAGGCTGTGTGTGTACTAGTGTGACTGTGTGCTTTGTCACTATAAACTAAGGCCATTTCTGCACGTGGCAATGGAATCGCCCCGGTCTGGTAGTTACCAGACTTCTTGGCTCGACGCTCGGGTCCAGGCTGCTCCGGAGCAGTGCGTGGCCATCGCTCCGCACTGCTCCGGGGATGAAAATGGTGGCTTCCGGTTGGTGGAGGCTCTCCATCAACTGCTGAAGCTCACCAGCATAAAGCCTGCCCCCGGTAGATCTGCAGGCTCACACTGGTGCGAGCCTGCAAATCTGCACCGGAGCGCGGGAACGGAGTGGCATGGAGTGGCGTGCTCCATGCTTTTTAAAAACCTGAAGAAACAGGTTTTTAAAAAGCACGTTGCATGACCACTTCAGGTCGTTCCGGAGCAAACTGAGGTGTGGAACTACGTAAAGTAGTCTGACCCAGTCTGCTCCCAGGTGCAGACATCCTCTCTGGACGATGCTCTGCACCAGTTTTTTAAGCCCGTGTGGAAATGGCCTAAGGAAGACACGAAGACATATGCTAGTCTGAGAGGAACAGCTATCAGTTCCCTGTAACAAAAACCTTTTGTATATACTGTTAACTGATTTACTTAGGAGGCTGCTCAGAGCTTGGTCAGATGAGTACAAATGCAAAGTACAATTTCTTCCACAAGCCTTGGAGGAAACCCTGGGCTTGCCTACTGGCCCAGGGAGCTTGAAAGATCTGTCCCGAGTGTGTTTCCTTCCATTTTCTTGCACAATAATTGGTGTCCAAGGCTTGGACTAACAATAGATAAAATTTTGAAGCATTTTCTATATGTGTAGAAACTTGTTTTACATCCAGAGCTGCAGAGTAACTTCTGAGAAAAAAAACCAGTTTTCCCATGTTTCCTAACTTTTCGTATTTTTGATAAAAAAATGTTGATAGCCTCCCTTCATGTGATGGTAAGATTGATGCCATTTTTGGTTTATCTTTGGGTGTTTCCAAGGTGTCAGAAATCACTACATGACTGTATTTACAGGCATCGCTCAATATTTCAGCTTCCTATAACTGGAAGTTGGATGTACACACTTTCTTTGTGGAATTGAATATAAGGTGGCTTAGTGATGGGAATGTTCTTTCTGTGGTGGTTGATAGTTGATAGCGTTCATAAAGCCCTACCTGTTATTATAGACTAGTGATGAGTATGTTTGTGTGAAAGGGATCTAGAAGAAGGAGGAGGGGGAGTTTTTCTTTTTTTTTAAGAATTATATGCAAGCTAGTTGGCCAAATTTATTTAGCACCTTTTTTAAACAAAGAGTTTCTTCTTTTGTTAAATGAAATATGGGATTTTTTTTTTTACTGAGAATGACATATGTATGGTAGGTGATGAAGCTAATGTATCTGGTCCAAATTCTGGTTCTTGCCTTATCAATGGTTATCACTCTGATCCTAATATGCCAAAAATTGATTTCTCCTCTCTTTTTAACCTTCCTCATTAAATTTGATACAAAACAATTACTCCCTCCCCTCAAAAAATTGTTCAAACGAGAAGAAGTGTTTGGAGAAATTCTTATGGGGAAAGTTCTTTTGCTGACCTGATGGGTGTCTGAAGAGTGTGTTGGGGCCCTTCTTTTACTGAAGTTATTCTCCCTCCACTCTGCGGCATGCTATAAACTTTCCTGGCTTCCTACACTTCAATTAAATCTCAGGGGAAGACATCATGCATGAACTCTTCTCTCACTGGGCTTTTAAGTTTAGGAAATATGGGCAGCTAGCAAGGCTGGTTAGTACTTGAATGGGAGAGTGCCAGTGCCAGTGAATACCAGGTGCTGCTGTAGGCTATATTTCAGAGGAAGGAACTGGCAAAATCACCTCCAAGTATTCCTTACCTAAGAAAACCCTGTGAAATTCATGGGATCATTGTAAATTGACAGGTGATTTGAAGGCGCGCACACACACACACACATCTTCTATTACCATCCTACAGTGCTCTGGAGCAACATCAGCTATGGGGCTTTGTGGAAGTTTCAAGATGGTGGCCAGGCTACCAACACAATCATTCAGTCAGTTAATCATTCAATCAATCAAACAAACAAACTTTTATTATGTGTTCATACCCAAACAAATCAATACAAAGAGAATTGTTGAAGCTGACACTATCTCTGCAAAGAAAACAAAACCTGTTAAGCAAAAAGAAAGAAGCTACATTCAGAACATTGCTATACTGACTTCTTCTTTCAAGAAACTATTAAAGAATATTTTCTTTTCTATGAGTAAATTTAGTGAAATCCCTCTCTCCTTTTTTATCAGTCAACAACTACGGTGGAGAATTGAGGGACCATTTGTACACAGGTATGATCTGTATTTGAAGTCAAAGTCAAACTTTATTTTATGGTCCATAGACCCAACATAGCAAAACCATCCAATGGTATAGTATAGATAAAATACACCTACTAAACATAGGATACAAATATATAAATAGGATAGACTATAGACAGGATATAAAAGCATAAAAATAGGACATAAATACATAAAATAGTATGAAAAAGTACATGAAGTAAATTAAAATCATAGATAATATGGATTATTAGGTAAAATATAAATAGGCATTCATTAAGTCCTTCTCATTAGAACAATAGAATTGAGTTGATCTTAAAGTGCACTGCTGATATCCTGGCATATTTTTGATACTTCTCTCTCTCTGATCTTAATAGCTGATGACAGAAATTTAGCAACTGATAGGGTTACATTCGGACATATGTCCTCCAACAGGACTTTTACCTAGAATTTTTCCAAACAGCCCGGCAAGTTCAATAAGGGAGAGATCCAATGATGGGGATTCTGACTATAGAAAATACCACATAGCAAAATATGCAAAATTGATTCGACATCTTATGACCTACTAGGATAAAGTCTTGAGGAAGTGGGCAACTCAGCAAATCTGCCAAAAAGTGATTCTGAGGGAAAAGCATTGCATCTGTCCTTACTAAATAATATATCTGTATTTGAAGAATCAGGACTAAATGGAGCTTTTTTGGTCAGATTGAAAAGTGGGACTCCTTTGGAAAAGGTTGAGTCCAACTCTGAACTTGCTTGAAGATATATTCGCAATTTGGATTGGCGGTGGGTGCAAAGACAAAGATAGCTCTTCTCCAAAAAAATAATACACCAGTTTCTACTTGGCAGAAATGGTGTTAACAGAGCTTTCCAATATGAGCGCTTTGTGGGAAAGGATTTTGAAGTAATATATTGCAGGATGCAGCCAGTGTTCATTGATTTTTTATAGTTCTCTCTCACAAGAGCAGGCATGTTAACACTGTTTTAGGTGGCATCTGTGGGACCTGGGAGGGTGAAGAATCAACTGCTTGCTTGTTAAAGGCTGGATGTTTACATTCTTCGGCTTCTTTCGCCATCCTCTGTATCCATTATCCATCTATATCACACCATACTTTCACTTATTTTAATACTTCTTGGGCAGGTGGAGAAAAGTCTTAAACTAAAAATAGCACGAATACTGCTGCTTGTATTTCGTATTTGGCAGACAAAATATCCCCAGAATATCCCTAAGGTTAGAATTCAGGTGGTGCCCAGCCTGACACCTCTTTATGTCCAGGTCTGAACAGTCAGGGAGATTTCTGGCCAAGTCAGGGCTGTGACAAACAGATCTGCTTCTATTCTTCCTTCCTGAGAATGCAGCACCTTTCTCACTCTTGTCCCCCACGGGCTACTCTTCCCAGGGTTATCTCCCTCTCCTCCTTTCCTTAAATCTTCCCCTTTTCAGATATAAGGACAAGCAGTGATTTCTCTCTTAAATGAATGTGATGCTATTGGTACTATGGTAGTCTGTATAATCCAGTCCAGAGAAATTACACTGTCTTGAGACTTCTATATATGAAAATATAAACAAATCTTTATTAAACACACTGTCAATGTAACACGTATTTTGGAATTAAGGATTCATGAATAAGCACAACACACCTCTCTCAAATCCAACACTCAGCTCCCTCTGTGGTGGGCACTGTTTCAGCTTAGTCTAGATGACCTCTGGGTGTGAGGGAAAAGCAGTTAATTTTCTCTGCAGTTGAAGTCCCTCTGTGTTTGAAAGGAATACAATAGAACTCTGTAAGATAAAATGCTAGGGAGGATGGAATGTGGCACGCTACGCTTATGCTTCCTTTACTTTGCAACATTTGTAAGATTACGCTAGAGAATGGTGGGAACTTATGTTGTTTCCTTTCTTGAACATGTGATGATTGCACTGGAAATGTATAAATTGCTGTGAATGTCTAGGGGCGGGGCCCAGTCTTTTGGGAATGATCCCACTGGGACAATAAACAATTTTCCTTAAATCCGTGGGTCTCTATCTCTGTTCTACTACACCTCCATCCAGTCTCTCTGTTCTCGCACGAACTCTGTTCTGAACCTCCACTCCCTGGTTTCAGTTAAATTTCTGTTATTCCTTTCCCCCATCTAGCCCCTCCTTTTGGCTACCTGAGGTTCTATTTGCTCCAGCCAATCATTTTTAAATACTCTCTGTTGTTAAGGAGGTTCTGTTATTATCCTCCCCCCGCTCAAGTTTGTCACAGTTTCCACTGATGTAACCCTTGATTATATCAGTGTAAGGACTTCTAAAGATGTGGCAAAAGGAGGTCTACTGTACCTCTTTGTGCAATGCCTTTGCTCCCCCTCCCCATGCACAAGGATAGCTAGAGGTGCCTAAGGGCAGCTCCTCCTACTGGCCGCTGTTTGGCTCTGTGTGTGTGTGTGTGTGTGTGTGTGTGTGTGTGTGTGATGAAAACCATCTTTGCCAATCCAGGAATGAAGGAGAAGCTTATGCCCTTGTCCTGGCTGTAATGGCTGCTGCTTCTCTACAGGTTCATAAAGACATCTGGACAGGTCCTGAATAGAGACTCACTAAATGGAGCCAGGGCTCGGATCCTCCAGCGGTTCCTATACAAGGAAAAGCAGCGTCTATCAAACCAAAGCACCCATGAAAATGTATGCTCCATCATCATTCTTACTAGCTCTTACTTACTAGGTCTCAGCTATAGCCTATATATATGTCACCCACCTCTCTGGAGTGGGTGGGGAAAACTGTGTGAATCTGTGGGTATCCAGTGCTGGTTAAAGAGGAAGATTAATATTTGGATATTAGAATTGGCTCAAAAGTCAGAGTGATCACCTTTCACATTTACAATTTGGTGTTCTATCACTACAAAGAAGCCAAGTACTAGCCAGACAGAGCAATATGTAGCTTTTAAACAGGGATGGAGATAATATGCCCTGAGGCTGCATGTACTTCCACCCAACTTGTTTGAGAAATCGTCAGCACCCTCAAACTTTCTTTTTCCTGGCAAAAAAGGTTGATTGTTTCCCTTGGAAGCTTCCAGGAATACTGATTCACAAAGTCATCAAAACTTCCCGGGTTTTTTAAATTGGAGTTCCAGTTACTTCCAGGTAGTTTGTGTAGCCCCAATGGGGTCCCAGTTGCAGAAAATGAGTTCTTGCACCTGCTCCATTTGCCCACCCAAGTTTTACATAGCCTACTGTAGGAAATGCCTGCAGACCATTTTCTGCAATATGATTGGCAGTTTTGTGAAATCAGCAGATCATTTTTCAACATAGAGAGCCCAAACATAATCTCCTCCCAACACATTTGTTGATGTTGTTCCTTTTCCACCCATTCTTTTTTTGTTCCAGAAGCAAATATCTCAAGACACAAATAAACTCTTTGTTCTTTCCCCCCTTCAATGATCAAAAGCAAAAAAAAGCTTCAGGAATACAAAGAAAATATGACTTTTATGATGTGACTTTCATTTTGTTAGGGTTTTTCTTTCTTTACACCAAAGTCTTAAAAAGGCCACATGAACACTTGGCAGCTTATGCATACCAAATCCAAAGACAAACTTTGTATAGTATTTTCATTCTTCTTCCATAAATTTGCCAAGTTAGACTTCAGGTATAACACAGACTTTGCGTGGCTTGATTTCAGGCTGTATTAATCATCTTAACTAATTTCTCTTTCACACACACAATTTTTGGAGCATTCCAGGAAACAGGAAATTTCTTGAGCCATGTTAGTTGCTACATGACATATTTTTCATTCTGAGCACTGTCTTGGTTGAATGAAAGATGAAATGGTAGTGGGCAGGATCTAGTGTTATAACTTCACTGGCAGAAGTGGTTAAGTTAATGGAAAAAATGGAAGGGAAGTAGGACGCACTGGATTTTTTTTAAAAAAATGTGTGTGTATGTGTGTGTGTGTGTATTTTTCATTTGTTAGACTTCATGTTTTTATTGGAATGCTGTACTCCTGAAAATGGAAAGTGCCATGCATTTGCCATGCATTTGTTCCATGTGGCCCCAGGACCCCTAAGTGCAGCCCCCAAACCTCCCAGAAGTCCCAACCCCCAGACTCCCCAGATTTTAATTTGGAGATACTGATTTTGGGGCATTCCCCTCAAGAAAAACTGGCTCAAAGCCCCCCAAACAACCCACAAATGCAACAGTTTGCTTCCCCCAACTTTTCCCCAAAACCGAAAAAAAAAGACTAAAAATTGGCTAAAATGGCAGTTGGAAGTGATGATACATCAGTTTTTGTGTGCCAACCTGCACTGGTGCAGCAGGCTGAATGAGTGCAGGGGAAGATGGAGCATTTGGGGCAATGGCAACTTTGTGCAACAGTGATTGATGCCTAATATACCATGCTTAATGACGTCACCAGGGACGGCTCCTTGTAACATCAGACTTACAATGTCATAAGGGCTTGTCCCTAGATCTCACATTTTGACCTTGAAATCTAAGGGTCTAGGAACAGTTCTAACTGTCAACCAAATAAGAGGATAGAGATTCCTGTCCCCCCTTGACAGCCATTCACTTGCCTTTGAAACTGATCCTGGGAGCTTAGAAAATCTTTGGAGCAGCTTAGTACGTGGCACAAATGGCTGCAGTGATAGGTAAAAAAGTCTTGTTGTATTAGGGGACATCTGCCATCACTACATGGGATTTAGTGTAGTGAATCCTCTTGAACTGGAGTAAAAATACGCAAGATCAAACTGCACATCTGATGAACATATAGGATCTGTTTGCCATGGCCTGGTGAGCAATTCATTTGGGTTTTTGTGTTAATGTGAAATTACCTCTTTTTGTATCTCATGAATCTGAATAAAGACTGCAATACAATTTCTGGACAGAAATCTGTATATTTCTATACTGGTGTCCTCCCCTCCCCTCACCATAAAGCCATTTGAAAGAGTGCACAGAAAATGGGATTAGTTTGAAAAATGTGGAGAAACATGCTTTAGTAAATAAGTAACTAGACAGAACTTTGAAACCATTTTACAAAAAAAATCACAAAAAATATAGTCTCTTCGAAAATATGTTTATGGGAGAGGAGGGGAATGCTTTCAATGTGATATGTGCCTTTCTGTTGATACAGTTGAAAGTGGCATCTTATGCTAGGAAGCTTGGAGGATGAAATTCTATTTATGGCACTATTTCTAATGTTAGTTTTGTAAGAATGTTCAGTCTGGCTAGGGCTGTAATAGCTGAGATTAGTGATGGATCAAAAGCTCTGTGCTCCCTTATTCCATGTCTGCCATACACCCAGGTCATGAGGACCAAGGAGGCAGCTTTTTCAGGTGTGACAGATGGAAATATCAATTTCAATTCAATTTCAATTTCAATAATTTTATTACGGTCATAGACCAGCATGAAACATGGAAATGGCATATCAGCACTGGCAAACTAACAGACATTACACTCCAGTCAAGCAAAGCAAGTGACATGAATTATGGAGCATTTCAGAAGTACATCTGGGAATTCTGGATTGGGGAGTGGGGTAAAATGAGCCCTAGAAACAGAAAAGGTCCTTTTGGAAGCTGAAACATAATGACCACCAATTTCCCACCACATGTAGCCACTGTGGGTACCTCAACAGGCAGACATGGCCAGTTATATCTCTGTGATTTATCTATATGGTAAATATACCTTCCATCATCTGTTCAGTGTATTCATATTTTAATATTTTAGACATGGACTTGAGCAAAACCTATGTGTACATTTAAATAATATAATATGGGGAGAGAACCTAAAAGAAAGTATCCCCATTGTTGGTCATCAATGGACCTATTTTGGCCTTCTTTTTTCCAGCCTAACTGGGCTATACTGTAGACTGGGCTGAATGTCATTTTGATACCTTCTTCATCGTACAGAATGTAAGATGGATAGAGCTGACTGCACTCATAACAGCTTATGCTTTCAAATATTGCTCTTGAGTCAGCTGGCAAGAATGAGATACCAATTAGAAAGTCAGCACCATGATAGACTATTTGTTTTTAACATCAGCTACCAAGTATGACCATCATTCTTGGGCAACCTGTCATGCTTGTCAGAAGGAAAGATTAAAAACTGAGTGATTTGAAGTGATGTCAGGGGCCATACAGGAATAGAACCAAGCACTATAATATAAGTGAAAACCAGTTTTGGAGCAAGTTGTGGGTACTTGCGAAATGTTACTAAACTGCATGCAGTTAGATATTATGAGATGGTATTAATGTGTTTTGGTTGTATACTCAGGCTATTCAAATGAACAGTTAGTTGAATTAGTAAATAATTACCTAAAATATTGGTTATTAAAATAGTGAACTTAAATTTGAGGAATGAAAGTTTGATCTTGTGAGATGACATGCAACTCTGAATGTTACTTATAACTCTGAATGTTACTTGAGTTGTATCATAGGTTTATAATTTCATCTTAAAATAATGCCTATTATGAGTATCCCTCAAAATCAGCACTAGATTTCCTCATCCATAACTGTTTTGTATTCACAAGTGCTATTTGTTAATAATTTTAACATTATTGCCACAATTATAACTCCACTCCAACTTACTTTACCAGAAATCAGCTGCATGGGGAAAAGGAGGTCCATCCTGCTGGTGACTGAAGCCCAGGTGAGTGATGTTTCCATCAGGTTTGGGGGGGATTCGGCCAAGAGTAGTTAATTAGTTAACTCAGTAGCTGTTACAGAGTTATGTGTGTGCAAGTTCGTTTTTTGGGCCCAGTTGCCCTTGAACTCCATTAAAAAACCTCCCAGGCCTGGTAGCTTCCAGGCACCCCAGGGGTTGTTTCTCCTGGTTTTTTCCAGAGAGATGGTGAGGGGCAAGCAAATCAGGCTATGGAGATCCAGCTGCTCTGAGCTCTAGGGAGTAGGAAAAGGTGGACCCTCCATTTGAGAGCATACCCACATTTCTTTCTCCCCAACCAAGCTGAGACCAGCTGCTTCTCTGTGGCATGAACTGCCTCCCCTCTCCCTCTCTGCCCCTCCATTAAGTGACAGCAAACAGGGCCACTCTTGGGATTTGGCAACTGCCAGGTGGGAGAGAACACGTCCAGGTAAGATTTTGCCCATTGTTCTGTATGTCATTTCTGGCACTGAATTTTGAGCAAAGTATTCTACTTGAAGGTGCTAGCAAAACAGTGATGAAAGCAGGGGGAGAAACAAATATTGCGGTTCACAGTGAATGGTGATACAAATGTCTCCTGACTGTAGTCTGTTGGTCCTTCATTTAGTATTGTCCAGCTGGTTTCAGAATTCCAATCAGCTTGATTAATGCCCTTGCAGCTTTCACAGTGAGATAGCGATTTGCATGATAGAGGCTGGCAAGGAGTGGCCAACATTTTGTAATTTAAAAGATAAAGACAAGTTCAGATTATAGCTTGTACCACCCATCCCTTTCTCTGAGATTAAAGCAGACCAATAATGGAATACATTTATTTTGTAAATGGCCTACAACCACCTGCAGATCTTGTATTGCTCTGAAGACGAGGCACAGCAAGAAATTGAGGCATATAGCAGCAATGCTAACAGACATATTTGAACTCATTTTGAAAATAACAGTGCTCCAAGCAAGGAAAGAAAAACTCTGGGTTACCTTCTTCATTTCAAATGTTTGTGCCCTGCGGAATTTTTTTTTTTTTTGTAATATGAAATTATACCTACACACTCTCTTTGATGGCAAAGAAGATTAGATATCAAAGTATTCTTTATGCTTTATGGAATATGGGCCAGTATTCTGTATCAGCTGCTTTATATACAGAAACGTTATTCACCCTTGCTCTGAGTGCTAACAATGGACCTCCCATGCAAATGATGCTT
This sequence comes from Ctenosaura bakeri, assembly GCA_948474755.1. Classification (NCBI taxonomy): domain Eukaryota; kingdom Metazoa; phylum Chordata; class Lepidosauria; order Squamata; family Iguanidae; genus Ctenosaura; species Ctenosaura bakeri. The sequence continues at coordinate 281,343 of CAOLHI010001219.1, read as the reverse complement.
AGTAAAGAGAGTTACAACTGTGGCAATAGTGTCACAATTGTGACTTAGTAGTGATCATGACTACAAAATAGCTATCTAGATGTACTCAACTGAAGACATAAGATCCCATCTGACCTTGGAAGCAAAGCAGGGTCATTCTTGGTTAGTACTTGGATGGGAAACTGCCAATGAATACCAGGTGCTGTAGGCTATATTTCAGAGGAAGGAACTGGCAAAACTACTCCTGAGTATTCCTTGCCTAAGAAAACCTATGAAATTCATGGGTCACCATAAGTCACAGATGACTTGAAGGCACACATACATAGAAGTGTAAGGGTCTAAATACTCTAAAGGTACCAGATCCCATCTGATCCTGGAAGTTAAGAAGAGTCAGTGCTGGTTAGTACTTGGATGGGATGACTTGCCTATGAATCTTTCAGGATCACTATAAGTCAACAGGTGACTTGAAGACACATACGCATAAATGTTCTGTATGCATGATCACTACTTATAACATTTCCACATGACATTCTTATAGCGCGATGATTCCACTTTCAACCTCCTATGGAAGCCTGGGGTTTGCAGTTCCGGGAGGGGCCGGCCAGCCCCTCCCGGAACTGCAAACCCCAGGATTCCATAGGAAGTTGAAAATGGAATCATCGCACTATAAGAGTGTCATGTGGAAATGGCCTTAGTCATGATTGTGACTCTATCACCATATTGTAACCCCCTCAACCTACTTTACTAGCCATCAGCTGCATGGTGAGAAGGAGCTCCATTCTGCTGGTAATCAGAGCATGGGTAAATGACATTTCCATCATGATTGAAGGGATCAGGCCACAGTACTACCTGTAATATGTTATAAAATTTAAGGGAGCTTGTTTAGGTTTCCTGGGAGAAGAGGAGGCTCACCAGTAGGAAGTTATACCTGACACTGAAGGTACTGCCTATGTTGTGGCAGGAAGCTCCACTGCTGTTGTGGTTCTGCAAATGGTTAAGGTGAAAAATGGGACATATTGGGGCCATCTCTGGAATGATCAAGGATCCTGGGATTTCTAAGTCCATTCATTCTCATGAGGTTCTGAAAATACCAGTCCCCAAGTTGTATAATATGGCCACTTGCAGGTGTGGGCAAACTCTGGCCCCAGGATGTTTTTGTGACCCTTGACACCCCTAGGATCCCTGGGTTGATCTTTTGCTGGCCAGAAGAATAAATGAATTGCTGCTCCTGAAAGCATCCAGGTGCAACAATTTCCCTTCTAAATAGGTTGCAATGCCTCTCTGTGCTGCTTTAACATCAGAAATATCCAATTCTGGGAACCAGAAGTGGATTTCTGGCCACCTTGAGTTTGGTTTATTTTTCAGTAGTCCATGTGGACCCTGGAGTGTCCCAAAGCATTGAAGCCCCCCCCCCAGACTAGCCTACTCCTGGCCTAGAAGATGTCATTGGCCTTTTGGAGGCCACATTTTTGATGACATTGGGGTGAGGGGGCTGCATGCATCCTCCAAGTTGTATGTTGCCCACCCCTGTTTAGAGAGCATAGAAGGTCCATAATGAATTTCACAAATGCATTCTCAGGCAAATCTCCAAGTTTGGGACCTCTGTGTGTTACAGTCTTCTATAAAAGTATATTTAAGGAAACCATCACCAACAGCAAAGAAGTTGGGCATCTCTTATCCATGAAATTTAAGTTCCAAGAGAGAGACAACAATGTTGACCAAAGATGTTTTGTTGCCTGAGATTAAAGTCACTGTGTCCTGCCATTCCTATCAGCAAGCTGACTCACAGTGTGACCTTCCTTTAGCATTGTCAACCAAACAGTGTTTCCCACTAGACATGAGCCATCAAATTGGCCTAGGGAACCAGGGCAAGTTGTATGGCAGAGGGCGGAAGTTTTAGAGCTAAGGGTAACTGACAGAAGCAGGTGGTACTGTTGCCCTCAGCAGCTGCTCCTGAAGCAATTGTCTCATTGGTCCTGAGAGACAAGGATAAGTTGCTTCAAGTCACAATAACATTTTTTAAAAAGAAATCTCACCTCCTTCCCAATGTTTTCATTAAAAGATAATGGCATTTCATACATTCAGATATTTTTTTAAAAAGCAATACATTTGTACAGAAAATATTTATAGGAATGTGTCATATGCATGTCTAGAATTTTAAGATTGTCTTATTACAAATGGATGCTACGCACAATAACCCAGTGAATAATTAGACTGTTGCTTTATTGTTTGTACTTTGAGCAATCTTCAGTGGGTGTATGTAGAGATTTACATATAACAATGTATAATCACATTGGGAGGGGATAATGTAGGAGTACGTTGCTGTCACTCGTCTTGTTATATTGAGAAAGAATGCATATCTGCTCAGGTTTCCTCAGTTAAACAACCTTAGGTTCTTTTGTCATAGTGCTTAGCTTTCAAGAGTCACAATGGCTGTGCACATTTAAATGTCAGCCCTGTTCAACATGCTGACAGTTCAATTTCTACTTGTCTTCTCTGGTGTGTATCTCCATCCTTCCTTTGCCCAATATACTGGCTTAACACACATCTAGGTTACCATTTCAGTTATCACATGTAATTATTTTCTTAGTTCTGTTGCATTTAGTTGAAGTCTAAAGTTCACAGAATAGCAGCATGTATTTAAAGTATCTTCAGAAACACCAGTTGAAAACAGAACTGGAACTAGCAGTTTTGGTGCTCTGGGTAGACATCCATTTTAGTATTCCAGAATGCTTCTTTCCTCTAAAGACCTTGCAGCACTGCAAGTGTACTTATAATGAGTATACCATTCCATTGGTACCCTGAGTTCAGTGTTGTCTACACTGAATGGGAGAGGTTTTGGGTTTCAGGCAAGATTCTTATCTTTCACTTCCTGAAAATGTGACAAAATAAACCAAGGATGCTTTTCATACAAATAACTATTTCAGGAATTGAATTTATGAACTACCACTGAGCTACAACCCTTCCTGTGAAATTGTGTTGTTGTGTGCCTTCAAGTTGTTCCCAACTTATGATGACCCTAAGGAAAATCAATCATGGGGTTTTCTGGGACTGTTTGTGTGATGTGCCCAAGATCACCCAATGAATTTCCATGGCTGAGCATGGATTCAGACCCTGGTCTCCAAGGTCATAGTCCAATGCTCAAACTATTACACCACAGTGGCTCTCAAAACTGTGTAGGCACTTTTTTCTTTTTCTTTACAGTGCATCCCTTAGGTGTTTACACCTGAGCATGTATAGTTCATGCTACCTAGTCCTATTTAAACTACTGAAACAAAATATATAGTTCTTATGGACGTGTGCACTACCTGAAGGTCTTTCTGATGAGCTGAGATTTAAAAGGATAGTCTACAAGCTACAGCAAAAGAGGCAAAATATCCAGGAAGAAAACAAATTAGCAGCTGATATTCATAGGGGAAAGTCAGAGACCTCAAACTCAGAATGGGCTTAGTCTTGCAAGAGAAATAAAAACTAAAAAAAGGAGGAAGAGGGTTCCAGACATGTTTGGATCAAGAAGAAGTAGCAGGAAGTGATAGGTCTTCTGGGTAGGAAGAAGATGATGAAAGGGAAGGCAGAATTGCTCAATTCCTATTTTGCCCCAGTCTTCTCCCAAAAGAACAATGTCCAGCTTGGTGCAAACAGAACAAACGATGCAGTGAAGAGACCTTGAGGTCAAGTCTAATTTAAGGTGAACCTGTTATAGGGTTTTATTGGCAAGATTTATTCAAAGCAGGTTTGCCATTGACTTCCTATAAGACTGAGTGTGACTTGCCCACTGAGTTTCCATAGCTGAGCAGGGATTCAGACCCTGGTCTCCTGGAATCCTAGTCCAGCTCTGAAACCAATGTACCCCTGGGCCTTTCTGGCTGAGGGCGGGAGCTGTATTCCAATATAGGGGTGTAGGTCCTCAACTATTTCATCCTCACATGCAGGAATGAATCATTATGATGGTTTCCTCCTGCTGTTGGAGAAAACAAATATATATTACCCCATATTTGAACATCCAGAAATGTTGTGGAGGAATTATTCTTTGTAGAAAAACAAATGGGTTAGGGTTTTTGTTATATTTTGTTTTGCACAAAAACCTGTTTTCTATGAAGGAAACAGGGTGTCCTGTGCAGGATATTGTGTTTATTGTACAGAAAACAGGTCTTTTGTGATAAACAGCAAAAAAGAAGGGCTGGCATCCTGCTAGTGAATTATTAATGGCACAAGTGCACCTATGCCATCACAACTCATCTTTATGGTCATAGTGTAGGTTGGAATTTTGTTCTGACCAAGCAACAAATAAAATCTCCTGCAACTCAGCTTGTAAGTAGTGCATCCCCCCAGCATAGCTACTTCTGTGTTGTTGGAGAGTGGGAGATGAGCTGTGATGTGTCCAATTATTTCCCTGTAGCTGGATAAGCTGCAAAAATGCCATCTGCAAAGCTTGCAAGGATCCCTGGTGTAATCTGCAGATGCCTTCCACAGCACGTCTAGCTACAGGATGATAACTAGATGCATCCTGTTCATCTCTGTGCTCGCCAACAATATGGAAATGGCTGTGTTATGTGGGGTGTATGGGAAATGACTGGAAGACCATTGTAATTTTGAGAAGGTGTAAGGTCTAGCTTGACCCCAGTTTTGTTCCTCCACACTCTTAAGTTTTTCCATACTGTTGCTAAGAAAAGTCTAAGAAAGACCTTCTGGTATTCTTCCATGCTCTAAATTTCTCCATGCTGCTGCGTTTCCAGGTCCTCTGACTGCTTTGATTCTTGTATTTTGTTTTAATCTTGCTTTGATGTACTCTGTATGCTTGCCAGCTTAAAATGTAGACAGAACAACACTGCAGATGATGTCTGCTAAGTGGCACCTGCCCTTGGATTAGAACATCTACTAGCTAATGGCTGCAGGGAGGAATCAAAAAGATAATGTGACCTTTACAATTGAGAGGGGTTTAGCTCATCCCATGTTTGTAAACCATCACAAAGTCCCCATGAGAGATGGCCTAGTCCCCCCAGACCAAGGGGTATAGATACCCCCTAGAATCTGCTCCTATGGTGAGCTCAGCATGGGCAAATAGCTGAAGTGCTGTGCTCAGGTGGCTACACAGAGGAGTCTTCTTCACTGTTCCTTTCTGGGCTCCAGGACAGCTGATTGAAGGAATCTTGGCTTGGTAAAATAATTAATCTTTATGTTATCTAGGCAGCATAGGCTTGAGTGGGTTTCATCTGCATGCTGATATTGCTTATATGCTCATGTTGCTTAAATTACTTCCTAGTCAATAAAATCTTTAATGCTTTTCCACTACAGCTGGTGTCTTTTGTTGCCTCCAGATTCCTGGAAAATGAACCCCGCACCTTTGGCAAATTTGTGCCTCGCCTCTGGTGAAACATGGGGGACCTGCTCTGCTTATAAGGGGAAGTTTTGTGGGGAGCAGCATTGGCAGATATAACTATGGGGATGTAGTTAAGTGAAACACATAATCTTCTAATGCAGGCTCTTGCCCCACCTGTTTTTCTAAGCAGATTTTTTTTCCCCTGAATACTTTGGGATGTTGGAATATGGGGAGAAAATTGTGCACGATTCTCACTGGTCTATTAATCTTCTTGATGGGGTTTCCTGACTGGCTGGAACCCCATTTTCCAACCTTGGAATAAATCCTTCTTTCCACCTCTAGTCCAAAACAGCAGCATTTCCAAGCTCTGAAAATGCCATTTAAAGCATTAGGAGATCTGTAGGTTTATTTCACCAAGAAGAACTTAACCTGTCTGAGAAACAGCAAGTTGTGGTAAATCTCAGGCAACACCTCTTGGTGCAGTAATGGAGTCCAAAAAACTATTTCATATAATTTGGTGTAATAAATATATCATACCCTGTCCCCCAATAGTGTGAGCTGGATCTACAACAGGAGCAATAAAACAGAAATAATGACAAATCAGCTAAAAGCAGTACAGCAGCACATCAGCCTTAAACTGACTATGTCAAAAATGCAGATAAAAATGTGAACCACAGAAAACAATTTAAAATTAATACTTTAAAGAGATGCATTCAGCCAAACCACATTAAAATTCTAGCTAAAACAAACATGTTTTCACATGGGTCTCAAGTGTTAGGTAGATGCCAGGCATTATGAAATCAAGAACGTATTCCAAGCAGGGTTCCAACACACAAAAAAGAACTCTTTCCTGTTATGTGTCTAAACACTGAGTATGGAAACAAACAAACAAACAAAGGACCACCTCAAGTGGATTCAAAATGTAAGCAACCTCATGAGGGTATACCCATGGAACACTCTGGTCCCAAGCACAATATGGCTTCTTCACTGACTATTATTTACTTATCTATTATTTATTTAATAAATTTATATCCTACCTCTCGCCCAGTATAGGAGTATGAGATAAAATGCAATTAAAACAATGGATAATACAAAAGAGTTTTTTAAACAGAAAGGTTAAACAAACAAGAATATTAAAACATCAATTTAGAACAGTTTTAAAAGAACCTTAAAATGATAAAAGCTAAAGACCTTCTGCCTCAGATAAAGGCCTGAATGAACAGAAAGATTTTGCCTGCCAGTGGAAAGAGAGCAGAGAAGAGGCCAAACAAGCTTCTAGTGGCTCAGTCTGGAGCAGCTACTGAGAAGTTTCTCTCTCTTTCTTGAGCCTTAACAAATCAGCACCTTGAACAAACGGAGGATCTAGAAGTACTGTGGTGGCATCTGGCCCTAAAAGCCTCACCAGGCAGAGGTTAAGATCACTGTCTTCTGAACTGTTTTAGGTTTCTGTGAGGTCCTCAAAAGCTGCACACATGAAGCAGACTGCAACAGTCAAGCCTCATTATTGCTAGGACAACCATGCCTATTCATGGGTTGCAGCTGATGCACTAGCTTAAACCACTGAAGAAGTATACTGTGGCTAGAGTCAGGGAGGGAAATTAGCAGTGAACCATAATGAAGCATGCAATCCCATCCAGAATGGTTTGAACTCCAACTCTGTAGTCAAAGAGGGCCGTTAATCAAAACAACCTCTGCTTTGGCGAAATTAAGCATCATCTTATTAGCCCAATGAAATCCATTACCAGCTCCAGGCATTCATTCAGGATTTCTACTCTTTCATATGACTCCAGTGGAAATGCAAAATAGTGTCATTAGTCCATAGATGTGAGGTAGGAAGAAGTAAGTTACATCATGATGTTGTGGCGAGGAAAAGATGAAGACCTTCAGGTTCTTCCAAAAACAGAAAGCTTTATTTTCCAAACCATTTATTTACTGCGCAGGGCAAGCAGCGGATATACAAAGTCCAAAACTGCCGGCCCCGATTGATTAAAACACTTTGTTCTTATACCTTTGGTCAACAACGTCAGCAATCAATCACATTTCTAGTCTACGTCAGCCATTACATTTGGAGCTTAGTACCACTCCCAAAACAAGGGAACAAAGGCCTCAGTCACCAAATGACACAAAGATGAGGCAAAAGAGTATGCTTGACTCCCTTTTACTTCCCAGGCAACTAAGCATAGTGTTACAAGGCCAACATACTTTTAAAATGAGATAAGGCAGGGACATCTGCTGTCCAATTCACTTAGTTTTCTACTCATGCAGTACTTCTCTGAATTTAACTCTTTCATTGATAGCTTTATCATATTAAGAAATGAACATGACTTGGGTGCCAGTCGGATAATTATAAGACTGCAATTGTAAGACAGAGCCAGCATGATGTAGTGGTTTGAGTGCTGGACTCTGGAGACCAGGATTCAAATGCCTGCTCAGCTGTGGAAACCCACTGGGTGATCTTGGTCAAGTCACACTCTCTCAGCCTCAGAAGAAGGCAAGGGCAAACCTCCCTTGAACAAATTCTCCCATGAAAACCCTGTGATAGGTTTGCTCAGGGTCACCATAAGTTGGAACCAACTTGAAGGCCCACAACAGTATGCTCGTAAGCCATTCATGCATTTTCTGTCATTTGAAGATATCCTCAGGCCTTACTGAGGAAAATTAGGATTTCTTTGCTCCTGCTTCTTTGACATCACAGCAGCTGTAGCAGTGCAAGTGATTAGAGGTATTGAAAGTTTCCGAATTCTACAGGTTTTTCATCAGACATGTGTCTTCGCAGCTAACAAAGAAACAGAAAATGCTGCATACAGTGCTAAACTGTATTGGAATTCTGCCAAAAGAACAAAGTAAAGTCAACACCTGCTACAGTGATGCTATGCACTATATGACAGCATAGTAAAGAGAGTGTAAGAGCAAATACTACTGAAGTACTCTTTTTTCATTGTAAAAATCATGGATTCATATGGCCAACTAGAGTTCCCTAATCATTAAATGCAGCCTTTCAGATATCGTCTATTCACCCAGCACATAGCATATGATCGGGAAAAGTTACTTTTTGGTCTTCGTCACCCAGAATGCCCTAGTCAGCATGGTCACTAGCTATGCTGGCCAAAATTCTAGATGTCACGGTCCAAGTAGCTTTTCCAAGCCCAGGATCAAAAGTTTGGCAAATGGGAAGCCAGGGGAGACTTTTCAGTTGAATGTGTAGAGATAATCATGAGGAAGTGACTGTAGTGGTGTTCCAATGAAGATAGAGCAAAGACACTTCACTAGCCCTTCAAGCTTTCTAAAAATGTCCTTAAAAACATGCAAGTTGAACCAATTGTGATTTCTTCTTCTAATTTTCAATCATGTTTTGACTAAAATAGGGGAGTGGGGCCCCTTGAAGTCCATAAATTCGCCCTTTCCCTCAGGTGACCACCACTTGTATAGGTCAGAAGTTGAGAAAAGGGACTGGAGATCACAGACATACTGTACAGGTCACATGTTGTGTTGCCCACCTTTGTACAGAGTATGATATAGAGAGCTGTGGTGAATATAGCAGGTGACAGTTGGCCATCCACACTTCACTTAAGTGCTTTTCACTAGTGGACAGCCACTTTGGGAAACAAACATAAAGGCCAAACTAGATGTTAAGAAGGATGTATGGCTGCTGTTGCTACTGATGCTGACAGCAGCAGTCCTGTAAATTCCTCTTTGTATTTCTCCTGGAGTGCATGATGTGTAATGAGTGGCAAGTGCTGATATTGCTGTTAAAGAATACTCACTCCCTACCAGTGCCAACCAGTGATGCAAGTCTTCTTTTGCTAAACCTTTTCAGCAATGCAGAAGGAGGGAACAAGGCAATGTCACTTTCCCTCTCTCTGGAGGACATCCACATACACTTCTGGGATCCTTATATTACCCAGTTCAAACTATTTCCATTTGTGGATTTTGTTGAGATTTGTAGCCAGAACTCCCAAAGAAACAACCCTTAATCATAGCTATTTAAAATTATTTCAATTGTCTCCATAAGGTGGCAAGAGAAATAAAGGGAATAATATTGTCATAAGAGGAAGAATCCTACTGAGGCTCTTTGTACTCCAAATGGCTTAAGCGACAAACAGCTGAACTGTTTTGAGTTAATGAAATGGGTAAATCACAGTAGCAAAGGCAAAACCAGGAATAAATAGTACATTTGACTGTTAAAAGCAGGCCAAAATTGTAAAGGGAGTTTTAAAACACAGCTATTACTGCAGTGAAATTTGTTCTGTATGCATTAGCACAAAGTTCTGTGTCTATATAGTCTCTAAGTGAGAAATTACACAGGAAACAATAGAATCATTTCCACATTTGTCACATTTTCAATAAAAGGAACTGGGAAATAGGCAAAACTTTTTTTAGTTGATCATGCATGGCCTGATCTTGGCCATTGCTGCACTACACTGTTATACTGCCATTATTCCACTTTCAACATTCTGTGTAATTCTGGGGTTTATTGTTTATGGAGACCATTCCGGCTGAGAATTCTAAATACCGCTCTCTAAACTGCAAACTCTAGAATTCCATAGGATATTTAAAGTGGAATGCTAATAGAACAATGTAGTGTGGAAAGGGCCCTTGTGTGGAGTAAGTGTAGATTCATTTCAGCATCCATATAAAAATTTAAAGAGAATTGGGGCAATAAGGCCATCTTTTGTGGGATCATCAGGGAGAATGTATTGAGAGAAGTGAATTGTTTCAGTATGAAATGCATTCTCTTCTATATGATTTAATAGAAGCTTGCAAGGTGTATAATTCAAATTTGGGTGACGTTACTCACTTGAAAGTTATAAAACATACAGCCATGGAGAATACAATTAAAAACATAGCTGGTGGAATAGTGGAAACTGACTTCCTACCCCCTTGCCTTAGTTCCTTTCAGCTGTCCCAGAATATCTATGATTGCTCTCAATAAGAAAACTATTCTCACCTATACCACAACACACCAGATGGATGGTAACATAGGAACAAATCCCCACATTTACCTGTCAAAGGTGTCCCTTTATATTCTACATTGGATAAACAGGACAGTCTCTACACCAAAGGATAAAAGGATCCAAATCTGGCATCAAAAATGGCAAAGTCCATAAACCAGTTGCTGAGCATTTAAACCTTCCTGGAATACAATGTCTGATTTACAAGTAGCAGTTCTCAGTTAAAAAAGAAATAAAAAATAAAAGGAAAATTTGAAAGATAAACAGCTGAACAGAGATATATTCACAAATTACAAACCATTACCAGGGATATGAACAAATCTAATGGTTTCTTGGCGCACTACATATATGAACAGATTTAATAGTTTCTTGAGCCCTTACAAATGGATATATAATAAAAGAAACATTTTCAGAAGAGGTTCTGACTCTAATGAAACAGACTTTTGGTAAATAGTTTTATTGCTTTCACACTTCAGTACTAACAGACCAGCTACTTGAAAGACTGGCATCATCTTTCATAACCCTTGATGATTATATCTGAGATCACAATTTGCAACATTCTGTCTCTCATCCATTCCCCCAACTGTGTAACTATGCTTAAATATCCAGACTGTAACATTGTACTCTATCAGTGTTTTTGAAAAAGTAGATTAATATCCACAAAAGTTTATGCTGAAATAAGTAAGCCTTAAAAGTGGTGGTAGACTCCCCCTCTCCTATTTTTCTTTTATATTGTATCTGATGTGCAATTTCTGGTGAAAGAACACTTTTCTTTTCATCAACCATGCCCCTGATGTAGCATCATCATCTCCATTCAGGTATTCCAGATGATTGAGAGAACTGGGGCAAATGTATGTATGTGCATTATATACATGTACTCTGCCATCCCCTGCAGCTGCAAATTTGAAGAATTAAGTCTCACAGGAGTCATAGAAATGTGGACTTGCCTTTCACCAGCTGAAGTCCTTTTGGCTTGAGTTCAGTTGCATCATTAGCCTCAGCACTACTCATAGTTGCCATCTGCTGTATTCCTAGAGCTTTCTGACCTGGCAGTGTCATCTTCTGGCACTATCTTTTGTTTCATCATACATTCTTTGTCATAAAAGAAATTCAAAAGGGGTTTACCATGCCTCCCTCTGTGCAGTACTAACAAGTGTTAGCTATGGTGCCACTGCCATAGTCTCTTAGAGATGCTCCACCAATGTCACCCCTGCACACACACACACACACACACACAACTGCTGCTGCCCAGTAGTTGTTTGGAACATTTAGTCTGGCTCCTCAGCAAAATCCTGTTTGACGTGGGAGACCCTACCACCAGCACTTATACTATCAACATAGCTTCACAGGAACATACAATCCCACTATCATAGACAGGTAGTGCCATGGTTTTGTTGTTGGTATGTGCCTTCAAGTCAGTGATGTAGACTCAAATCGATAGACTCGGACTCAAGTCAGACTTAAGTCACTTCAGTGACTCAACTCAGACTCAAATCAGCCGTAAATGATGCACTGATTCAACTCGACTCGACTTGACTTGTATATTTTTATTGACTGATTTGCTGCCCTTTGTTCAGTAACATAACGCTTTCATCCAGAAACCTTATGACTTTGAACAACACTTCCATCTCTTTTTGCCTACTAGTCACATGACAATCTCTCTCAAGCCCAAAGTGTGGGCATATTTCTCAGAGAGGAACAGCAAACAGATTAGGCAGTGGGCTTGAGGCAGGCTTTAGGTCTGCTCAGCAGGCTGTTCCTGCTGCATATCGGAGGAGTCTTCTAAAACATTTCCTAAAAACAAAAGACAAGACTCGCACCCAGAGTGCAGGGTGCATTTCTCAGAGGGGAACAGCAAATGTGTTAGGCAACAGGCTTGAGGAAGAAACATCCTTCCTTCTAAATCTTTTGAATCTTCAGTAATGGGGACTAAGTTAGGATCTTATTCTCTACTTCTGAAGCTGCAGATGGCCAAATTGCAAATGTGGAGAGCCCACTCTGCTTAAATTGTTAAAACTGAATTTATTTCACTCTGTCCAATTATTCTGGAATTTTGGTTGGAGTTTAAAGTTGGCTTCCAGACTTGAGACTTGACTTGAGACTCAGAGTAAAAGACTTAAATACATCACTGCTTCAAGTCATTTCTGACTTATGATAATCTTTAAGTAACTCTATCATAGGGTTTTCTGGGAACTGAGAGTGTGTGAAACACCTAAGATCACACAGTGGGTTTCCATAGCCAAATAGGGACTAAAAACTGGGGTCATATTCCAATGCTCAAACCATTACACTACATTGGCTCTTTTGCGGTGGTGTATTGTACATTAAATTTCTTGCTATGTTTTAAACTGTTTCAAATTAATAACTTTTCATACATTAATTAATTAATTAATTAATTCAATACATCAATTAAGTGCATGGGGTAAATTGTATGTTGATTTTATTACTATGATTTAAACTGTTTTAAATTAATATCTTTAGTAGATAGTTTAATTTTTTTTAAAAAAATACACTTTTTAATTAACAGATTTTTAGCTGTATTGTGTTTTAATCTAGGTTGTAAGCTACCTTGAATTCCATGCTGAGAGAAAAGTGGGACACACAGACATACATATATATACATTACCTACATTTCAAGTGTGTGTAGGATACAGCAGGAAATGAAGACACAGAACCCTCTGCAGTCTCTTTAAAAAGGCCTGTAAATAGAATTGGAAAAAAGAGTTTAATTTGCACAGGCTGGTGGGCAATAAGTACAATGAAAAAATGGATGCCTCTCATTTATATAAATATGAGGACTGGAAATTTTACAGTGTGGTTGAAAAATAACAGTGCAAAGATGGGAGGAAATAAGGAAAATGGCTGAGCAACTGTGTAATTCAGTATATCATGGTGAGTCAATTTGATATAGTAGAAAAAATAGAAGCTAACCAAGCAACATCTGGAATCCACAGGCAGAGATGAAAAGTAACACCTCATGAAAAGTGGAGTGAAAATCCTCTGATATCCTTAGCATACAAAGCATGCTGACTTCTACAAACAGACTGACACAACCATATGGAGTGGGAGGTCGATTAATATTATGAAAGAGTGATGGATGCATACAAGGGTCTTTGCTTACACTCTGTTGTGCTAGATAGCTGTGCCTGTGACTCTTATTTTAGAGCTCGTAAGAAACTGATGGACATACCAGCCCTGTCAGGATTGGGTGGGAGGTAGGAGCTGTGCCAAGAGTGGGGAGGGGGGGCAGTCAAACTAAGATCTCAAATTGAGAATCAGAGCTGAGAGGCAAGCCAAGGAATCAGAAAAAACCACAGAAGAGGCAGGAAGACTGAGATGTCCCACCCTGGACCAAATCTGATATCGCTAAATTCTCTGCTGTTACAACCTCAGAGCTTGTAAAAAATTACTTTTTTAAAAATTACTTGTGGATGTGATACCAAATATGGACTGAACCTAAAGTAACCAAATCCTTTGTCCTAGAATTCCCACCTTTAAGTAGGTCTCCTCTGAGAGCTTGCAGAAATTACTTTCTTTGGACTTTAACTTCCAGAAGCCCCAAGCCAACACAGTGAAAGGCCATGCAGGCTGGAAGATTCTGAGAGCTGTAATCCAACTGAAGAAACAGACAAACAAAAGTGTTCCACATTTTGTCTCAAATTTATGTAGGTTTCTTCTGTATTTCAGCTGATGTGAAACCATGTTGAATAATTTTCTTTAAATAGCAACACAGTTTCTTTAAATACCAAGGGATCATATACAGTTTGGCCTTCTTCTTTCTTTTCATGTAACCTCTAGTTCATACTATGGTCTTAGATGCACACTAGACCATGGCTTTTGGTATCAAGTGACACTGAATGGTTTGTCGTTGGAGTAGATGGAGCACTTCATCAGTCTGCTATTTTGGGGCAAGGCGACTCTTTCTCTGTTTGAACCACAGACAACTTTTGTCTGGAAGCATGTATATGACAATCACACATTTGTTTGTTCATTCGTTTTCTTGTTTGATTGATTTATATACTGCCCCCAGTAGGACCTACAGTGACTCACACAGAGAGTCAGCTAAAAACTTGACAAACACAGTTAAAACATTTTTTTAAGTAATCATAATAAAATCCCAACTATAAACAGTATAAAATCATTCAAAAGCATAGAAAAGTTAAAAGTTATCACCACTACCACCTCACAGTAAGAGGGATCCCTATAAGTCATTATTCATTAAGGCCTACTTGAATTAAAAAAATAAATACAAATCTTTGCCTGACAGCTGAAGGAAAGCAGGAAGAGGGTCAGCCTAGCATCCCACGAAAGAGAATTCCATAGGCTGTTAGGAGCTACTGAGAAGGCAGTCTTCCATGTCCCGCTCAAATGAGCCAGTCATAGGAGCAGGACTAAGACAATGCCCTCTTCCAGAGTCTTAACACCCACCAGTTTATACAGAGAGATTTAGACCATTTCCGCACTACACTGTTGTAGCACTATTATTCCACTTTCAACATCCTATGGAATTCTGCGGTTTTCAGTTTAGGGAAGGGTGGTAATGGCCATAGTCTTTCAGATAGTCTGGACCTAGGCCATATAGTGCTTTACAGGTCATGACCAATACTTTGAACAGTGCCTGGAAATGAACTGATAGCCACTGAAGCTGTTATAAAAGAGTTATATGCTCCCTGTGACTGGCCCCAGTCTACATTCTGGCCACAGCATTTTGTATCTGTGGATGTTTCTGGACAGTTTCCAGAGGCAGTTCCACATGATGTATGCTATAGGAGTCTAAATGGAACTTAAGCAAGGTATGTGTTACCATAACCAGATCTGGCTTCTCAAGGAATGGGCCCGGCTGGCACACCACTGCTGAAACCTAGGCTCAATCCAGGGTCATGACTGAGTCCAGGAGCACACAAAGCTGTGAGCCTGAGACTTCAGGAGAAGTGTAACCCACCCAGCACAGATGAAATTCCAGTTCCCTCATCTGCTTTTTGATTGACCAGGAATACTTCTGTCTGGTTTGGATTAAATTTGTTTGTTTGTCCTCATCCAGTCCACTATGAAGAACAGATATTGGTTTAGTACCAAGACAGCTTCTTTTGAATCAAATAGAAAGGAGAGATAGACTTGGGTGTCATCAGCATATTGGTGACACCAAACTTCAGAACTCTGGATGGCCTCTCTCACTGGCTTCATGTATGTGTTAAACAGCTTTTGCGGGAGGGGGAGGGGCAAAACTGAGCCGTGAGGAACCATACAGGCCTACGGCCAGGGTGTTGAACATCACCTTCTGGGTTAACATCTCCAGGAAGGACTAGAACTGTCATAGAATAATGACCCTAAATCCGATCCAGAGAGGTGGCCCAGAAGGATACTATGACTGAGGTCCAGCAGAACCAACAAGGACACACTCCCACATCTAGTTCCTGGCATACGTCATCCACCATGGTGACCAAAGCTGTCTGTATCTTATAAACAGGACTGCAATCAGATTGAAATGGATCTAGATATTCCATTTAATCTAGAAATTTCTGGAGCTGGGAAGCTACCACATGTTCTGGGATCTTTCCCATGAATATTTGAGGCTTGCCATGGGGGGGTTTTGCTTTGCTTTGCTTTGCTTTGCTTTGCTTTGCTTTGCTTTGCTTTGCTTTGCTTTGCTTTGCTTTGCTTTGCTTTGCTTTGCTTTGCTTTGCTTTGCTTTGCTTGCTTGCTTTCTTTCTTTCTTTCTTTCTTTCTTTCTTTCTTTCTTTCTTTCTTTCTTTCTTTCTTTCTTCCTTCCTTCCTTCCTTCCTTCCTTCCTTCCTTCCTTCCTTCCTTCCTTTGTTTTCTTTAACAGCCTTACCACAGCCTCTTTCAGGCAAAACAGATGCTTTCCTTAGTGCAGTGAGGCATTCATCAGTACCATTACCCACTTGGCCAGTTCTCCTCTTGCTGCTTTCAAGAGCCAGGAAATGCAAGGGTCAAGTACACATGTGCTGACTTTAATCACTCCAAGGAACTATTCTAAGGAAAAGCTGGAATAGGCTCTGCAGAGGTACTAAAAAGGAAGAAGCTGCTGGATTTTCTTAGAGATGTTGTGTGTTACCCTGTATGTTGGGGGGTCCCGGGAGGGGTGCCCAAATAACCAAATAAAACACAAGATGGGGGAAATTAGACTCGAGCACTCTCTTAAGCTAGCGAGAGGCAGGGTAACTTTAGCTGGATCTTTTAACCCTATGTCTACGGTGTCAGGTCCGAAGAGCAGCCAGACAAGTGTTAAAGTAATAAAAATAACAGTTTTATTAGAGAACCAACAACACTTAAGATACGACATGCACACAACTAACTAGAAATAGAAAAGAGAGTTTTGGGGAAGATGAGCAATACGACACCTTTTCACGTAGTCCTGGAGAGAAGCGGAGGTTGCAGGAGGGAGAGCTCAGCATGGTTCGCTGAGGGGAGCTTCTTCAGACAAACCGGCAGCAAGGCGGGATGGAAGTCCAAAGTAGTCCAAAGTAGTCCAAGGAGGACTTGGAATCAGGGTTTTTTTATAGGGTGGATTGTACCATGCCATGCTTGGTGAAAACAAAGGAAATTTGGAGCTGGACAAAGGAGTTGGAAAAGGTCAAGTTTACATGATGAGCTTAGCACTTGATGACAATAGTATGGCCAGTATGCAAATGGCTCAACAGAAAGGACTGGTTCAGCCTCTCGGCAGAGCATCTTTGTGTAGACTCGCACTGAGCAAGGCATGTTTGCAAAAAGGTGTTCCCTGAAGCATCGGAGAGGCTTAAGTTGCCTGCCTAAATGAGGTTTGGAATTTACAACCATTAACGGCCACGCTTAATACGTGCTTGTCCGGTGGACCTCTGTGAACACATGGAGTGGGGTGGCAGAGAAAGGTCAAGTAAAGGCCGAATTATTTGATATCAAATGATATCTAGTGCTCTTACCAGACATATCATAACCGCAGTAACATGTGGAGGGTCCGAATGTGTACATCCAAGAACATAGGCCCTTTTTGCATGGCATTCGCCATGTGAAAGGGCCTCTGGAGCATTGCTCAATTGCGAGGAGCCATCCATACGATGTCCCCGCAATTGCGCGATGCTGCCAGGGCTGGCAGGAGCTGATCGCACACTATTTCATTTTCGGCTTCTGGCTGAAAATGTTGCATGATCGCACATTGCTCCAGGGCCCCCCACACACTTACTGTGTGTGTGGAGCCTCTGGAGCCGCAGCGCTCACGCTTCCTGCCCCAGCACGGCCTGGGAAAATCCCAGGCTGTGCTGCAGAAGGAAGATGACGAGTCCTCATACTGCCTGTTCGCTAGCAAGCAGTGGCTGCAGAGCTGAAGCAGCGGGGATGCAAAAGCCTCTTGCAAGAGGCTGCTCGCGCAATCCCCGCACCCTGGCACCATGAAAAGGTAAGGTGCGAAAAGGACCATAATGTTGTTGGAGCCTGAAGAATATTAGTTGGAAAAAGTATGATATGCTAGTTTCAAGGAACAGTGCTGTATGTTGTTTTCTACAGAACAGGGAGAAATAGGCCCAACTTGTGTATAGTGCCCAGTGTCTTTGATATTCTTCCCCCAAGAATATTTTGTGTAATGTATATAATAGCTGTAGTTTCACTTAGCATGTTTTGTAGCACACCCAGTCTACTCCACAGTTCAGCAGACATATGTGCATGAGCAGCATCTCCAGACATTGACAAAGGGCCTTACTCACATCTGTCTACAAATCAGACAAATGAACCTTTAACTTGTGTTGGAAGAGTCTGTTGTGATGTCACCCTTATTGATAGATCTTTTCAAGAAAGCTAAAGCAAATGTTTTAGCACTTGGTAATTAATGTTCCCAAAGCTTTGGCGAATGATCACACTTCAGGAGAGTGGTGCTTCTAAGAAAGAAACCACAGTGACACTTATGGGCATTCATTGAAGGCTGAAAAATTTCTGAGAAGTTTGGTGGTGCCTTAGCACTTTGTTCAGCTCTTTCAAGCAAGCAAATCATGTCTCCACATCTGCTTTGTAATAAATTTATCCCCAAAGCTCTTGGACAGCTTTCTAACAAGCTATTTTTTGGCCAGCTTTCCTCAAAGCACCTCGGGAGAGAAGGGGGAAATGCAAAGGAGGAAGAGAGTGGACCATTATGGGCCTGGTGGACCAAACTGGCATCTCATTGTCTGCTCTGTTTATTCAGGTGAACCAACTGCATTTTCCAATCAATATAGTGGTGACACAGAATGTAATTTCCCCTGTGAAGCAGCTCTTGGAGTATGCTCGATCTGTGAATAGGGGCCACAGCTCATCAGGCACAGAGTGTATTATATTTGGACAGCGTAATTTAATTCCCAATCTGTTCATAACAAAATAAAGAAGCGAGTAGGAAGACATTATAAATTAGAGCTCAAGGCAAACCTGGTGTCATTATTATAGCTATATTACAGAGTCATTTATCAAAATGGATTAAATATTAATGAAGTTTTAATTGCTATTGCAGAGCTAACTTCGAAGATGTAGCCAATACAGCCACAAAAACTGCAGGCTGCCTCTCTGCCAAAATCTGACTGGATGAATGTTTTTTTTTTTAAAGGCTTTGGTGTTATGTGCTAGAATTAGGATGAATTCCCTTTAATCCTTAGTAAGCCAAAGCTTTAAAAAGAATATAAAATAATACCACACAGCCATACAGAGTACTCCCTTGTCTCCTCAAAGTTTATTTATTTATTATACGTCTTAGCTTTTCTCCAGTGAGCTTAAGCAAAGTACATGGCTCTCTTCCTCATTTTATTCTCATAATAATCCTGTGAGGTAGGTTAGATTGATAGTGACCGATCCACAGTTACACACTTTTAAAATTATTATACCTTTAGTTAAGATAACATTTCTTTGCATAACATAATTACAGCATCGTATAACCTTGACCAAAGAACGGTACACTCCTTCCATCTGGGATGGTCGTCCTCTTCCACCGAGCGCGCAGCCTCGGGAGGGACGCACATGGAGCGGTGAAGGAGGAAGGGGACACCCGCCCAGCCAGCCAGATCAGCCGAATCAACCCCGGCGATCAATGGGGTGACAGATGTCGCAGCCAGATCGCTCTCACATCCAATTACAGCATTAACAAAAACATAATATAATATACAGTCATCCCTCCATATTCGCTAAGGTTAAGGGCACAAGACCCCCATGAAAGTGGGAAAAACATGAATAATTCTAGACCCTCCCAAAGCATATTTAACACACAAACAAAGTGTGATCACCATATTGTTACCCTGAAAACTGGGGGTTCCGTGAGGGGCACCCGGCTTTGCCAATTAAAAATACCAAAGTTGGGGAAATTAGAACTCAGAGCACTGGTTTTGCTAGCGAGAGGCAGGGTAACAAAGCGAGATCTTTCACCCTATGTCCACAGCGTCGAGTTAGAGAGTGGCTAGACAAGGTGGTTCCAAACAATAAACAATTCTTTATTAAGAACAAAACACAGAAGACAAACATAGACTAACTTAGAAAAAAAAGAGAGTTGCAGGGAGAGGCAATACGACCTGTTCCGTAGTCCTGGGGAGAGGTTGGAGATTCGGGGAAGAAGACTCAGCGTGGGGTGCTGAGGGGAGTCCCTTAAACACACCAACGGCAGGGCGGGATGGCAGTCAAAGGTGATCCGAGGATCGGTTAAAAGTGAGGGGTTTTTATAGGGAGGATCGTGCCTTTCAGCTATGGCAGTCCCAAAGGAGGACAAAAGAGGTTTTGGTGCTGGACAAAAGGATTTGGTGAGGTAAGGCTTCGCGTGATGGGATTTGCGTGTAGAAACAATACCTTTGGCCGAGACGTTGATGGCCCAACTAATAAGAGTAATTTGGCTAAAAGCCGCGTGGCTATTGAGGAGTCTGTGACGGGAAGTTCCCTAAAGCTTTGGGCGAGTTTTGGGTTGCTGGCTACAAAGAGAAATGGAATGCAAACCATTAACGGCCGCTTCTCTGTCCGTGCTTATCCAGAGAACTTTGCGAACACGCGAAATGAGGTAATCACTAGCCAGTCCAGCTAAGGCCAAATTAAATGATATCAAAAGATATCTGGGGGTCCTCACCGAGGGTGCCATGGCTGAAATAACAATATTCCTTTGAGGCACCAGGGTTCCTTCACAAGGCAGAAGTGGTGGGGCTTACTGCCACCTCTACTGCTGCCCCACACCATTTTTAAGAGAGACTTACAAGCCTCGTTCACAGTTTCTCAGTCTCATGAGGCTTGCAGTCCCTATTAAAAATGGCATAGGGAGGCAGCAGAGGTGATAGCAAATAATCCGTGAATGATCAAATCTGCAAAAGTGAAACCCGCAAATGTGGAGGGCTGACCGTTTACATAGCAATACTCACAAAGAGAAAAGCAAACTAGGCAGGCAATTATTTAAACACTGGCAATTGAATAGAGTCCTGCAGTACCCTTCAGGGCAGCAGAATCATGCGGTTGGGGGCAGGATGGGCCATGAAACACATACTGTTCTGTCCTTGAACAACCAGAGGTGGACTCAAGAGGAAATGGAGGGGGGCACCACTGCTGTCCCTCAGCAATTGTCCCCTGATGCAGTGACCTCACTCTCTTTAATGGACAGCCAAGTAATCCAGTTCATACAGTACCTAGCTCTTGTGGGAGGAATATTATATGACTACACTATTGGTCCAATAATAAAATCAGAAAAGTAAAATTATAGGCTTAAATTGTCCATCCTCCAAATCCTGTGAAAACAGGCTCATTACTGAAGACAATTTGGTTAATCCCAGGTAATGTGTGAGAACATTTACAATAAACTCTAAGCGATAATGTTAAGGGGATGCTTGCCCTTTTAAGAATGGTAAGAAGAAATATGTTTCAGCACAGACTGGACTCCTCTCATGCTCAGTTGAGCTGTTGATCGAACTTTTAATAGCAGGTCTGGCCAGCAGTGATAGAGCACTTATCCAGCCATCTCTATCCAAATGCTTTCAAAAGCTTGGAAACTTTAAGGCTGTCAAATTTCTACTTTCAAAACTACTGACATTTATTTCTGATATTGACAAAGCGCTAAAAGGAAAAAAAAGTGAAAAATTGTACTGTATGGTAGATGCAGCATATATAAACATGCCTTGTTATGTAAATATGCCTTAAAATATAACTTCATGATGATCCAGAAAGTTACTCTACTTGCAAATTCAGTGTTCCCCAATGGATTGGTTGTACATTCACACCAAAGTAGCTCTTCACTGATGGAGTTTATTTTGTAAAATGTGGTAATGCCTAGAGACAAGTGTAAATGCCTGTTTTTGCTCCACATCATGTTGAACACCAGTTGTAAGTCTGTTTCATTAAATTCCTGCTTCTAACTGTGTAAAACAAAACAAAAACAAAGCTGAATTTTTTAAAAAAAAATCACAGTAGCAACTGTGTTTATTGAAACAGATTTCCCACATCACCCTCTCCCCAGCCTTCTCTTCAGCCTCCAAAAAAACCAAAAAAGTCTCAGGAGATCCTTCTGACCCATCTGAATAAGATAGGCTCTCTCTCTCTCTCTGTGTGTGTAAAGATTCCCTTGTCTCTCCACATGCTACATCTTGACGTTCAGCATCCCCCCCCCACAACCCCATATATAGGATATTGTGGGAGGTGTGGGGAATGTTACAGGGAAAGCACAGTATGAGGAAGTCTATGAACTTCTGTCCAGTTTCAACCCACTTTCTTTGATGTTTGCACTTCTTAACATATTTTATCTCAAAATACAGTTTTGTTTTGCTTTTTAAAAAAAATATAATTTGAACCATTCCTTTGAATCAATAACTGTGTCAGAATATCTGGGACATGAGAAACCCTTAATAACATATCAATAATTAGAAAAGACCATCTATATCAGACCAGAGGCCTATCAAGGACAGAATCCAAAGGGCCAGCTTCACTGACTGATTTCCTTCTATCAGAGGATCTAAGAGGAGTGCAAGCTTAACTTTGAAGCTGCCCCCTCAGCCATCCTTCAAAATGACTGATTCTGTCTCACAAAAGTTCTTAGATTGTCAGCACAAGTCGAAACTGATGAGTTGCTTTCAACCTGTTTCACCTGTGTTATATGTGTGAACTTTGCTCTCTAGAGCAAATTAGAAAGGCCATATTGTGGAAAAGACTGTGCTTTGTCCTCGACAACGATTCAGCCGGTTCAGTCAAAATGGGACAATGATCAGAGATGTTCATCTGTATGTGAATTCTGTTAAAGCAAGAGAACGATCACTGTAGCCTGAAAATCCTGGCTTCTGGTAGCGACTAGGAATAATAGAAAATGAAAGAGAAGGGATCAAGGATTTAACTTTTCTTATAAAGCTGAACATTTTTAGCCCTAGTGTGCTCACTGTGAATTAGCTTTGAGTTGAAGGGAACATTGATAACAACTGGGTAAAAAAAAGACACCCCCACATCACATTTCTCATGGGATTTTAGGCCCGAGGTTGAGTTGGGAGCAAACCATACAGAGTGAAATTAATCCTTGGAGAAATCTTGAACTTTGTTCTATGTTGTGTTGTCACCATGCTTAGGCCATTTCTGCATTACACCGTTATAGTACTCTTATTCCATTTTCAACATCCTGTGGAATTCTGGGGTTTGTAGTTTACAGGGGCCCAAGAGCTCTCTGGCTGAGAATTCTAATGGCCTCTCCCTAAATTGCAAACCCCAGGATTCTATACGATGTTGAAAGTGGAATAATAGCACTATAATAGTGTAGTGTGGAAATGGCCTGAGTCTGATTGGCTACTTTTATGCAGTGTGACATCATCTAGCCATCAGAAAGAATGTGGTCTTATGGTGACCCTATGGATGATAAGCCTCGAAGACACCCGAATGTCAACTGCTCTGCTCAGGCCTCGTAGATCAGGGATATGTCTTCCTTGATTGAATCTATCTATCTGTCATGCAGTCTTCCTCTTATCCTACTGCCTTCTACTTTACCAAGCATTATTGTCTTTTTTAGTAAGCAATGTGTTGTCATGATGTGGCCAAAGTATGACAGCCTCACTTTAGGCATCTTGGCTTCTAGGGAGAGACCAGGCTTGATTTGCTGTAGGACCCATTTCCTTGACTTTTTAGCAGTCCGGGGTATCCGTAATGTTAATGAAAACATCATTATGAGGCGGCATGTTGAAGAGGGAATAGGTGCAAAAAAAAAAAAATTCCCTGAAAGGAATATTTGTTGTCTGATGATTTTCTTAAAACAATTTTCCTCACCTTTAGGTTATCATTTACAATAGATTAAATTTTCATAATCAATTGATTTTTTTTTTTTTTTTTTGGTAATGTGCTGTAATTCTATGGCTGTGAGAAATACCCAGTATAAGATTAGCAGGTTGCATGTGAGACCAGCTATGAATTCTGGTTCTCCTTCCCAAATTGATTGCAAAAGAGTAGAGTCTTCTGTGCCTACTCTTCACTATCATATAGGTGTGAATGAAGCATTGGTTCTATTTGTCCTGGAAACCCTTTCCCTAAGCAGATCACAATTAGCTGGCCCAGTTGTGCTTTGATCTAGCAGACACAGGGAGCACTCTGATGAGTACTCTATAAGGTATTTTTTTGTTTGGAAAACAATAGCAGAATATGGTTTTCTATGCAGGAGACTCATTTTCTGTCCAAAAATGCTCCTTTCTATATAGAAAATGCTTTTTTATTTGCAGAAAATGCTGTTTTCTGTGCAGAAATGTCATCTTCTAAGAAAAAAAAACTTTTTTTTTTGCACAGTGTAAATCTCTAAGTACAAACAGTCTTCAAAAATCTGCAGTTTTCAACAACTTTCTTACAGCACAGAGGAAAATGGTGGTTATTTGTTCCTGCCTATGAGAATAAAATTTATGAAGCCTTTGGCCATTTCTGTACGCGGTGAGGGAACCGCTCCCTGCCGCTACTCACCGGATCTTCTTTGGGTCCAGTCCGGTCTGGGGCAAGGAGGAGCAGTGCGTGATCGCAGATCTGCACTGCTCTGGCATCCAAAATGGCAGCTTCCGGTTGATCATGGGCCACAACCAACCACTGAAGTTCACCAGCCTAAAGCCCACCCTCTGCAGATCGCAGGCTCGCATTGGTGTGAGCCTGTGAATCTGCATTGGAGAGCAGGCACGCAATGGCGCGCACTGGCATTTTGAAAAACCAGAAAAATCAGGTTTTTCAAAAACACGCTGGAGGACCACTTGGGGTCACTTTGGAGCGGACTGAGGTGCAGATCTGCGCTAAGTAGTCCAGACCCAGTCTGCTCCAAGGTGCAGGCGTCCTCCGTGGAGGACGCACTGCACCATTTTTTTTAACCCATGCAGAAATGGCCTTAGATTACTAGTGCTGCCCATTCTTTTTCTTTCAAACAGAAACAGGAAGTTAAAAGCTATAACTTCAGAATTCTAACTTGCCCACATCTGATTCAAATTATTTTAATTCTTTCCACACTTCTGAAAATGGAGTAAAATAAAAAGAAGATGAGGAAAAATAGATTGTACAAGGGATATCTTAAAATCCAAGGATGGAAGTGATACAAATATTTTACCTCAATACCCAATGGCAATTTAAAGGGCTAGACAGAGAATAAATTTTATTTGGTTTATAGGGCTATCATTTCTTCTGTTCACTTCCTTTAATTTTCAAAATCAGTTTGTAACTTTATAAATATCCAACAGATATTCTGTCAATATTGTCTCAATTCATCTGTTGCGCCAGTTATTTTCTCTTAGAAGCTATCTGTCTTTGGAAGACATGAAACTGCAGTTGATGCAGGGAAGCTAGTCTATGTTCTTCTCTTCAGATTTCATACCTCATTCCCAGTCTTTCAGCTCCACTGCAAGTCATGCTTGTACAGCCTTACTTTATGCATTTTCCACACCATGGCCCTTTCTGAACGGCATTTGCCATGTGAAAGGGCGCCTGGAGCATCGCGCAATTGTGAGGAGTGATCTGCACGACACACTCACAATCGTGCGATGCTACAGGGACCAGCAGGTGCTGATCGCGCACCTTTCATTTTCGGTTGGAAGCCGAAAATGGTGCACAATCGCGCATTGCTCTCGGGCCCTGTGCACATTTACTGGGTGTGTGGAGCCTCCGGAGCCGCGCCTGTTGTGCTTCCTTCCCCAGCGCAGCCTGGGAAATTCCCAGGCTGCACTGCGGAAGGAAGAGGTGGGGATCTCATGTGAGCAGGCAGCTTGTGCAGAGCTGAATAAGCAGGGATGTGAGAGCCTCTTGCTGGAGGCTGCTTGCGCGATCCCTGCACCCCAGCAACGGAAAAATGTAAGGTGCAGAAGGGGCCCATGTCTTGGGAGGAAAAACTGAAAGAGAAAAACAAATCAGAAATAAAACAAAAGCACATTAAAAATAAATCCATTGACAGCTGTTTCTTCCATAATTCCTAAATCTCTGTAGAGTGTGCTCTTCTTCAAGCTGACCAAGCAACAAAAGCAGAAAAAAAGGGTGGGGGAAGGAGAGGAAAAGAGGAACATTATGAAGCTTGTCTTAAGTGTAAGACGTGTACAGATCACTGTTCTTGATTTAATAATTGATTTAGCATTCCAAAACTTCATATCGAACTCTAGGGATGCTGTATATATTTTTGAAAGTCTAACCTATTTGTTGCCCAAGGCGTGTTCCTGTTCTTCAGCTGCATTCACTTTAGGGATTCAGAAATTCAGTTTAATAATTCACTTAGCTGAACTAGAACTAAGGTAAACACCACAATATGGAAAGTTTCACTGATCTGATGCCCTCGGCATTCCTTTTATGTCACTGGACATCATTAAAGTATTAACAGAAATTAATATTGCGACTCAGTTTTTCTTTTAAATATAGATATATGCATGTTGTTAGTTTTAGTTTTAGTTTAGTTAGTTTTATGTTAGTGAACATAGTAGTACTCCATTAAACACAGTGTAACATTCATAATTTTAATTTATTTCCATCCATACACAATATGGTGGTGAGAATTGGGCAGCCCTCCAGATATTGTTGGACTACAGTTTACAGCATTCCTCATCATTGCCTATGAAGAGTGGTTGGGACTTATAATGAAGGAACATCTGAAGGGCTACATCATTGTTACTCCTGCTTTACAGAAATAATTTTTTTTTCTTTCTTTCTTTCTTTCTTTCTTTCTTTCTTTCTTTCTTTAATAATCATTTAAGACCTATCAGGAAAAGACTGTGGTGATTCTTAACTATTGGTCTCTATGGTATGGTGTTATAAAGGTTTCCTGTCATTGCTCTTTCAAACAGTTGTTTTCCAGTGAATGGCAAACAGCTTATCTAGTTTTTTTTTAAAATCACATACCTTACTAATTGATCATACTAATCACCGACAGATGGAATTCCAGATCAAGCAGGCATTTGGGATAGACTTTATCAAACCTGTTTTGAAAAAAGGAAATGCAGATCTCTAATTTTGCAATATATACTATTGACACAAGAAGTCTTATAGGAATGTCTCTCTGTAAAACATCTTGTTTTGCTTCCTGGTTTGATTGATTCCCATTATAGCAGAGGAGTTTTCCAATGCATTATCTGCACGTTATAGAAATAGCCTAAGCATTATGAGGAATTGGAGTGTGGTAGCCTCACAATTCCTTGCACTTGTCTGTTGCCGCTTACCTAGGGAGGGTGATTTTTAAAAAATAAAAATAAAAATGAGAGCCTCCTGTGTTCCAAATCACCTGGAAAACCTCCCTAGTTAGAGTTGGCTGTCACTCTACAGTGAGTCTCCATATGAAGAGTGTTAGAAAATTCTGGCATTCTTTCTCTCCCCCTCTTGTTCTAGGGCAAGTGGAGTTTAGCTAGAATAAAATTTCTTTTTCTTTTGCATGTCAAAACCTTCTGCTTCTCGCCTAAAGCCTCCTGCCTTCTCACCTAAAGCCTCTGTCTTGCTCTTTGTGTTATTTAAATGCATAGCTATGGTTGTATGTAAATAGGAATATCATGCAATCAGGTAACAAGCATTTGTTGATATTGTTGTGTGCCTTCAAGTTACTGCTGACTTATGGTAACCCTCAGGTGAACATATCATGAGGCTTTCTGGGGCTGAGTGTGTGTGATGCATCCAAGGTCACCCAGTGACTTTCCATGGCCAAACAGGGAGTAAACCCTGACCTCCAGGATTGCAGTCCAATGCTCAAACCACTACACCATGCTGGTTCCTCTACACAACTGTTAAAGGCACAGAAACTGTCTCCAGTTTGCACTCTGGCAACTCTATCACCAAAAAAACATGCTGAAATGCCCCCAAACCTCCTGGAAAGTGTTTGGGTACATCTGACACAATTTTATTATACTTTTTTTCGGGAGGGCATGGGGGGATGCAGCCCTACAAGGTCTCCTGGGTGCTAATGGGGTTCCCTAGCCTTGCACAATTTGCCTACCACAGTTCTAAGGACATGGAACAAATAAGCAAGGCTTAATTATCAATGATATATTTGGATCAAATAGTCCAGGATGCCCAGTACCTCAGGACCCCAAAGCTACTATTGGCAGCGCACAGACACACATCTGTTTTGTGATGCTACTGAAAACAGAAGTAGTGCCACAATCACAACTACGTAGTGTTACTGAATATGGAGCAGTTATGTATCCATAACTCCATGATTTGTAAATGCAATACAGAATGACAGCCGCTATTACTATTTTATTAACATGGTATTGTCTTGCCACAGGCAAATGGCCAGTTTACCAAGGGCAAAGGGTTCATTTTCAGGAATCCAAAGGCAACAAAAGACACCAGTTGTAGTGGAAAAATCTCAAACTCTGGCCATTTCCACACGGGGTTTTTAAAACAGTGCAGTCCGTCCTCCAAGGAGGAAGTCTGCACCTGGGAACGGACTGGGTCGGAACTACTTAACGTAGATCTGCACCTCAGCCCACTCCAAAACGACCCCAAGTGGTCATCCAGTGTGCTTTTGAAAGACCGCTAAAAACAGGTCTTTCAAAAGCATGGAGTGCGCCACTGTGAGCCTGCTCCCTCATGCGAATTTGCAGGCTCACCCCAATGCGAGCCTGCAATCTGCCGGGGGGGGGCTTTAGGCTGGTGAGCTTCAGCGGTTGGTCGAGATCCTCGACCAACCGGAATCCGCCATTTGGGACACAGGAGCAGTGCGTATTGACGAGCACACACTGCTCTGGAGTGGCGTGGACTGGACCGGGGAGCTGAAAAGTCCCGTAAGTAGCAGTGCGGGGCAATTCCCTCACCCCGTGCGGAAATGGTCTTTATTGAATAGCAAGCAATTTAAACAATATAACCATACAAACAATATTAGCATACAGATGAAACCCACTTAAGCCTATGCATCCTTATTTAACACAAAGATAGATTTTTCACCAAGATTCCTCCAAATGGCTACCCAGGAACCTAGAAAGAAGTAATGAAGATGGCCCCTCTGTATAGCCACTTGCACGGCACTCCAGCAGTAAGCCCATGCTGAACTCCCACTGAGAGCACATTCCAAGGAGTACTTATACTCCTTGGTCTGAAGGACTTGACCAGCTCTCATGAAAACTTTGTGATTGTTTATACACCTGGGATGAGCTAATCTCCTTTCAACTGTCAAGGTCACTAATTAAGTGGCTATCTTTTTGGGTTCCTCCCAGAACCCTTTATCTAGCACAAATTAGCCAGTTGTCCCAAGCCAAAGGCAGGTGCTTGTTAGCCAGCACTGCCTGCAATTTTTTTGTCTACATTTTAAGCTAATCGGCATACAGAATACATAAAAGCAAAACAAAATACAGAAATCAAGGCAAAAGACAGTGTATTTAGTAAGCCAGAAGGCTTTTCTAGACCTTTCTTAAGAGCATAAAAGAGAAACTTAAGAGCATGGAGGATCAAACTGAGGTCAGGCCATATCCTACAGCTCCTTGAAATTACAGTGGTCTTCCGGTCATTACATCATATACATAGCATGACTCTCTAGAACAGGATTGTGAAACCTTCTACAGGCAATCAGACTGGGCCCCTCAACTCAATAGGGGCCACATTCTGTCATCTTGACACAGCTTTGTCACCCAATTTTTAGTGGCATAGTATCTGAAAAAAACAAAAGCTACAGTCTCCATGGAAAACAAGCCATTTTATGCCTCTTCTTTTAAAACAAACTTACATTTCTGGGAAGGTTCCAGGACTCTGATCCTGTTTTTGATCCCATCACTTTGTTTTCAAGCAAAATTGTGGGCTTTTTGTCACTGCTGTACTTCCAAATTTTGATGATGTAGCAAATTTGGTGTCATAATGCAAAATTGGGCACAGCTGATGACACATAAGTTGCCCAGTCCTGATATAGATTGTTATTGCCACAAAGGAGCTAGAAAAGATATTCTAGTCATGAATGGGGGAGTTTTCAACTCAATTGCCATATTTAATGTGCACAGGAGGGAAAGAAAGGTGCATTCTTTTTGTCTGTACAGGATGTCTATACAGAATATACTCTGCTCTGGAGTGACACAATTGATAATTTGGTGAACTTTACAAACAGCTGCGCTATTAAATCGACAGCTATGAGAGGGAAATGTTGATGGCCAATAATGGAAAGGTCAATGGTGAAACTGTTTTCTCTAATAGGTAGTTCTAAGTTGTGGTGGAGCAATAGGTTATTATGGACATTTGTAATAGTTTCAGACTGGAAAGTGCTGATAGTTTGGGGGCAGACTGTTACCATTTAGACCTTTCAGTGATCTATTAACTCATCTTTCTGGTAGGACAATAAAATTCATCTTCTCTAGAAATCATTTAGTCAGACCATCACTTTTGTGTTTATTATTTTTTCCCCTCATCTTACCTCATGATTTGTTCTACAGTGTGCCTGCATCAGCCTTTGGGGAAATGACCTTAGGCAAACAGATCTGAAAAATCTGAAGTTATGCTTCTTTTTTTTCTGTTGTATGTGGCTTATCAATAAATCATCAATGGCTGGGATAACATATTAATCTCTTTTATGTTCTTGTAGACTTTAAGGCAAACATCTCAGATTATCAGAGAAATTTACTGGACTTGACATTTGACCGTATCACAGTGGCATGTTCAGGATTGTTTTTGAAACAGGACTCTTCTAGAAACAAAAAATAATAGTGATAGGTCAGAAGGCTGAAGTTTTTATGTAGCATTATTATACCTATTGGCATTTTAATTCTGAAAAATAGGTGATTTGCAGATGGTGAGAGACACTGAGGGGAAATTATTTGCAGACTGTCCTTTCTGCAAGTGATAAGGTGACTCCCCTTGTTGAGATGATTCTTCTCCCCAGATCCCTGTGGAAGGAGAGAAGACCTGGAAGGGAGAAGAATGTAGCTGCAACGAACAGTTCTAACACTTTATGCTACTTTAACTGTCATGGCTCCACCTTAATGGAATCCTGGGACTTGTTGTATGGGGATCTCTGTAGAATTCTCTGCTAGAGGTCTCTAGTGGGGTACTTCAAGGAGTGCACCTAAGACCAAAGGCCATTTCTGCACAACACTGTTATAATGCTATTTTCTCACTTTCAACATACTATGGAATCCTGGGATTTTCAGTTTAGGGAGGGGCCTTTAGAATTCTCAATCAGAGAGATCTTTGGCCTCAGTAAACTACAAACCCTAGAATTCCACAGGATGTTGAAAGTGGTATAAGGGCACTATAACAGTGTAGTGTAGAAAGTAGTGCACCCCAAACAGGTGACTAATACTATCAAAATTGTTTCTTTGACAAACATAATTTGAATCCAGATCAGATAAATCAAGTAGCTGCCATATATAGATATCTGGGAACAGGATGCTCTCTTTTCAAAAACTAATCATGAACCAAACACGGTATTTTTATCTGTACATAGCCTACCATTGTGGATTATAAGTCTAATTCTGATGAAAAGCACTAGGTGTATAGCACCCTGGAGCTTGGAAAAGTTACTTTTAAACCAGTAATTATCAGCACCTCCCTGCCATTATGCCATTTTTTTTGCAAGCTTTAGTTTGTATAGTTTTCATAGTTTACTTCTATAGTTGTTTGTTGCTTAAAAAAAGTAAATGTGGGTCATAGAGAGCATACTTATGAGATTGCTTAAGAGTTATTTAGGATTATCAGCAATATGTGATTTAATGTCTGTGAGAATGCATGTCTTTTATTTATTTATTTATTTTGGCAGAACAAGCTATCTTTTTTTCTAACATGGAGCTGAAAAGTACATGCACGTTTTAATTTAACAACCTGAATTGCAAATAAGCAGATATCAGATTTCAAAAGAATTTCTTTAAAGTTATGTTTGCACCATGTTTTTTAAATGGAGAAATAATAGTTGCAATATGTCAGATCTACTATTCAGACTGGAATAAATATGCTTTAGCAATGCTAAATAATTCAATGACACCTCACATTGTCTTTATTTTTTACAATACATTTCACAGCTTCTTTTTGGGGGTTGGGAGTTTAAAATTATTTTTACTGTTTGAATTGTTTTGATGTGTTGCAGCTTGGCTCTACTTATAAAAAGAAAATTGTTTTTAACATTTGAATTGTTTTGAAGTGTTACCAGTATTTAAATAACTTTTAAAGGAATCTCTACAATCACTTCAGGTTTTCCACAGACTACCTTTGTCTTTTGAAGTTAGAAACATTTAAATAATGCTTTAAAAAGTTTTAAAACATTGCTGTAGTTTAGGGATAACCCAAATATTTTACTTCCTGAGGAAGTTGTCAGCAGACCGTACACTCCCGCACTTTGATATGGTTTAATTGGCTAAATATGTTTTAATTGGCAAGATATATTATTTGGCATTGATGTAAAATGTGCCCTGCTATGGCTGTATGGCCAGGTTGGATAAGAGGAGAAGACTACCTGAACACGTGTATTGCAAATTAGGTCAGAAAATACCTCTAGATGTAGCCAGGTCATAGTCAGGAAATAACCAGGAAACTCCAGGCTAGCAGCTAGCCTTAACAACTTGACCTTTCCACAAAACTGCTCATTGTCTTCACTTCTTGACAATGCAAACCATTCCTTTATCCTAAAACCTGTCCGACAAGCATAGAGCTACCAGGATTACTATTAGCCCTGTTCCACCTAACACTAAAACCATTAGCCTGTTCTGAACCTCATTGACCACTCTGAGAACTCCATTGTTTACTTGACTAGAGAGCCGTTAACACCTATGGGCTCCAGCCAGAAATTGAGTATATAAACCCCTAGTTTTGGCAGTATACTGATTGCTGGTTGCCACTCTGCTGCTCTGATTCCAAATTGTGTACTGTCTTTAGATGCGGGTCTAAGGCCATTTCTGCCCTATAGTGTTATGTTATAGTGCTATTCTTCTACTTTCATGATCCTGTGGAATTCTGGGGTTTGTTGTTTACTAAGGCCAAAGAGCTCTCTGGCTGAGAATTCTAAAGGCCCCTCCCTAAACTGCAAACCCAAGGATTCCATAGAATGTTGAAAGTGGAATAAGAGCACTATAACAGTGTAGTGCGGAAATGGCTTAGCCACATCACTGCTTCTTCGCTGCTCTTCTAGATCAGTAAATATCACTGACCTGAAATCTTGCTGTCTAAAAGTTTCCTTCCTTTTCCTTCAGTTAGCCTTGTGTGATTGCATGACTATTTGAATCTTGTGTGTGTGTGATTGCAGTTCACCCAATAAAACACAATTAAGCTTACTTTTGGATCTCTTGCTAGTTCTTCCCTGCAGAAGTACTGGTAAACATAGGTGTAAAACATCTCATTAGATTGCCCCCCTCTCACAGGACTCCTAATTTGAGCTAATAATTCCCCATCTTTGCACAGAGGTACTGGCATCATAGATAGACCCCTGAGTCATTCATATCTTGAGACAACGGAGAACAGCAAATAACATCCTCCCTTTCAATCTGCTCAAATCAAAATATTTAGTATCCAGCTAAGATATTTTAGTTCATGAAGCAGCAGGTCTCACAATTTCCCTTTCCTATGTTTGACAGTGAAACCACACATTCAGTAATTAGCAATTTACTTCTTTTACATGGCACTCTGCTGACTGAAGAGGCTGCCTCCCTCCCGTTCACAATAGACTGGCCCTGCTGTAGATAGTGGACAATGCATCCAGGATTTACATTTTCAAAATAAGATTAAGATTTAGTTGAAATTTTACATGCATGCATACACATAGCATACTTTCCAAGCAACATCATCCAAGTAACATCAGAATGTGGTCAAGATGGCAAAAATTATTAATGAGAAAATGCACACAAGCTAGGAGAAGTTGCAGCTGTTTGCTTTTGCCTTAGGCTACTTGGAAGAGCAAGATTCCATCTTGCAGCCACTCAGTCCTGCTGACTTAATTGAGTGCAAACTACTTTTGCACTTTGAACTCCATTTGCAGCAACTGAAATCAGCTAAGAAAGAAGTCAAACTCTACCAAGACCAAAAGGTCCAGCAGTTTCTTCACTTGCCTTGCAGACAATTTCATGGTGCAGAAGGTGGAAGAGGTGACAAGAGGATCAACTATTTTAGATCTGATCCTGACCAACAAGGATGACCTTCTTGATAAGGTGGAGGTGGTGGGATCCTTAGAGGGGAGTGACCATGCTCTATTGGAATTTGTCATTCAATGGGAAAGAGAAGCCAAGTTTAGCCAGCCATGCATTCTAGACATTAAAAAAGCTGATTTCTGTAAACTTAGGGAGTTATTTGCTGAAATCCCATGGTCAATAATACTGAAAGAGAAGGGAGTTCATGATGGATGGGAGTTTCTTAACAGTGAAATACTGAAGGCACAATTGAAAACTGTGCCAATAAGGAGGAAAAATCGCAGGTGTCTAAAGAAACCAGAATGGTTAACGAAAGAACTCTCAGCTGAGCTAAGTGTTAAAAGAAACATATACAGGAAATTGAAGAGCGGTGAAACCACCAAAGAGGAATTCAAGCAAATAGCCAGGAGATATAAGGAGAAGGTCAGAAAAGCAAAAGCACAGAATGAACTCAAGCTTGCCAGAGACATTAAAAACAATAAAAAGGGCTTTTTTAGATATGTCCACAGCAAAAGGAAAAACAAGGAAATGATAAGGTGGATGCATGGAGATCTTCTAATTACTAATTACTAACAGCAGGAAGAGAGAAGGCAGAACTACTCAACACCTTCTTTGCTTCAGTTTTTCCCCAGAAGGATACAAGCACTCAACCTGGCAGTTGGGGAGCAGGTCAGAAAGGGGGAGAAATGCAGAACAGAATAGGTAGAGAAGTAGTACATGAATACCTGGCTACACTAGATGAATTTTCAAGGGCCAGATGTATTACATCCAAGGATATTAAAAGAACTGGGAGAAGTCATTTCAGAACCACTCACAATAATCTTTGAGAACAGGAGGAGTCCCATCAGACTGGAGGATGGTATATGTTATCTCCATATTTAAGTAGGGGAAAAAAGAGGACCTTAATAATTATTGACTGGTCAACTTGATATCAATACCAGGAAAAAATCCTAGAGCAGATCATTAAGCAGTCAGTTTGTAATTACTTAGAAAGCAATGCCGTCATTACTAAAAGTCAACATGGATTTCTCAGAAATAAGTCATGTCAGACTAATCTTATCTCTTTTTATGATAAAGTTACAAGCTTTATAGATGAAGAAAATGCTGTGGATGTAGTATATCTTGATTTCAGTAAGGCCTTTGACAAAGTTCCCCATGCCATTCTTGTAAAGAAACTAGTAAAATAAGGGCTGGACAGGGCTACTGTTAAATGGATTTGTAATTGGTTGACCATCCAAACCCAAAAGGTGCTCACCAATGGATGCTTTTCATCCTGGAGAGAAGTGAACAGTGGGGTGCCACAGGGTTCTGTCCTGGGACCAGTGCTATTCAACATCTTCATCAATGACTTGGGTAAAGGAGTAGAGGGCATGCCGATCAAATTTGCAGATGACACCAAATTTAGTGGGGTTACTAATACACCAGAGGACAGGATCAAAATTCAAAATGACCTTGACAGATTGGAGAACTGGGCCAAAGTTAACAAAATGAATTTCAACAGAGAGAAATGTAAGGTCCTGCACTTTGGCAGAAAAAGTGGAATCCACAAATATAGGATGGGGACAAATGGCTGGATAACAGTATGTGTGGAAGGGATCTAGGAGTCTTGGTAGATCACAAGCTGTACAGGAGTCAGCAGTGTGATGTGGCGGCCAAGAAAGCCAATGTGATTCTCGGCTGCATCAACAGGAATATGGTGTCTACATTGAAGAAGGTAATGGTACCACTCTGTTCTGCATTGGTTAGGCCTCATTTGGAATACTGTGTCCAGTTCTGGGCACGTTAATTCAAGAAGGATATTGACAAGCTGGAATGTATCCAGAGGAGGGAGGCCAAAATAGTGAAGGGTTTGGAAGCCATGCTACATGAAGAATGGCTTAGGGAGCTGGGTATGTTTAGTCTGCAGAAGAGCAGGTTAAGAGGGGACATAATAGCCATGTTTAAATATTTAAGGGATGTAATGTCAAGGAGGGAGCAGGCTAGTTTTCCACTGCTCCAGAGACTAGGACTCTTTCCGCACCTTACCTTGTTCTGGCACTGGGGTGCAGGGATGGCACGAACAGCCTCTGTCGAAAGGTTCTCCCTTCCCTGCTGCTTCAGCTCTGCACAAGTTGCCTGCTCGTGCAAAAGCCCCGCCTCTTCCTTCCACAGTGCAGCCTGGGACCTTCACAGGCTGCACTGGGGAAGGAAGCGTGACCAGCCCAGTTCCAGAGGCTCCGCACACCAGGTAAGTGCACACAGGGCCAGAGAGCAATGCTCGATCGCGCACTATTTTTAGCTTCTAGCCCAAAATGAAAAGTTGTGTGATCAGCCCCTGCTGGCCCCTGGAACATTGTGCAATTGTGAGTGCATCGTGCAGATTGTCCCTCACAATCGCGTGACACTCCAGGCCCTCTTTCACATGGAAAATGCCATGCGAAAAGGGCCCAGGACAAGGAGCAATGGATTCAAGCTTCAGGAAAGGAGATTCCACCTGAACCTCAGGAAGAATTTCCTGACAGCCAGAGCTGTTTGGTCATGGAATATGCTGCCTTGGAGTGTGGTGGAGTCCCTTTATTTGGAGGTTTTTAAGCAAAGGCTGGATGGCCATCTGTTGGGAGTGCTTTGATGGGTGTTCCTGCATAGCAGAGGTTTGGACTGGATGGACGCTGTGGTCTCTTCCAACTCTATAATTCTATGATTCTAAGGGAGAAAATGGGATGAGGAGATCGAACTGTGATATTGTAGAAGTAGATAAAAAATTGGAATAAAAGAAGAATGTCCCTGCCAAATCAGGACAGTTGGAGGATATGGTTTAACACCATCCAGAATCTACTTACTTCTATGGCGGGCTAAACTGGGGAAAGGGATATATAAGACCCTACCTTCCATGTTGCATTCAGATTCATGTGCCCTTTGCTTGTTGAGCACAAAAAATTATTTAGTAAACTGAATGCGATGAAAAGAATCCTGAGAAGGGCAGGCTCATCTTCATGGGAGCCGTGTAGCCATGTGAAGTCCAACGTAGCTAGAGAGCAATTCACTTCTTCATTAATACATTTTATTGGATCAAGTTCAATACGTTCTTTCTATGCGTTTTTACAAAGAAGGTTAAGCTTCTTTCATTTCTCTGCTAGAATGTTTGTGTGTCTAGGTGTGGAACTGGTTGTTATTCAGCTTCTGCCTTGTAAATTACTCTACTTGTGAGATCCAGTACTTATATTTCCCAAGAAGTAAGGACCCATGGCTGCAATTTTGGCTCTACACACAAGTAGGCAAATGCTTACATAACACTTGTATGACTTTGGAGTTTCCCATCACATTTGAAAAAACCAGAATCTCAGTCTCTGATTTCTTGTTGCCAGCTAGAATATATTTCCATTTTTGGATGCTTTAATGCAAACTTCTGCTGAATATGAGAGGTATATCTACCAGGTTTATCTTTTTGAAGTGCATTGATTCCCTGTTTCTATAATGATAAATGCTAAGGTGTCTTGGAGAACTATCATACATAGAGTCATCATAACTCGAAACAAATTTGATTGCAATTGACAACAACAACTTAGTTTGAGTATGAGTAAATCTAACTTACAAAATTAAATGAGTTTTCAAATAGTTTAACTAGCACAGTGTCTACTCTGAACTCCTCCTGGTGACTTTAATATAGTGAGGATGCTGAAGTATAATTAGAAACTATTCCTAGGGTATCCTAAGGAAAGGTAATTCTCACCTGTTATAGATCTGTAGTACAGATCATCCTAGAGTAGTTACTGATGAACGAAAAATTCTATTTCACAGCAGATATAGCCTGATAGAGTACCAGAGCATAGTATCCACATGGCCTATTGTTCAACTGAAACTCATTAATTTTAGAGCAGAGGATAATTATGGAGTTGAAACTTTTTAAAAATTAGAACTCAGTTTTGAACAAACACAAAAAACAGGATGAGATGCTCCTTTTTAGTTTATTCTTTCCTTTGTGGTTGCAGAATATATTGTCTCTCTTTTTCACAGAATCACAGAGCTGGCAGAGACCACAAGGGCCAGTGAATCCAACCTCCTGCCATGCAGGACTACATAGTCAAAGCATTCCTGACAGATGACCATCCAGCCTCTGTTTAAAAACTTCCAAGGAAGGAGACTCCACCACACTCTGAGACAGCATTTTCCACTGCCAAACTGCTCTTATTATCAGGAAGTTCTTCCTTATGATTCAATGGAATCTGCATTTCTTGCAGCTTGAAGCCATTGATCCCTATCCTAGTCTCTGGAGCAGTAGAAAACAGGTTTGCTTCATCCTCCATATAACATCCCTTCAAATATTTAAACATGGATATGATGTCACTTCTTAACCTTCTCATCTCCAGGCTAAACATACACCACTTCCTAAGCCTCTCCTCATATGGCATAGTTTCCAGGCTTTCTACCATTCTGGTTGCCCTCCTCTGGACATGTTCTACCTTGTCAATATGCTTCTTGAATTGTGATGCCCAGAACTGGACACAGTATTCCTGGTGAGATCTGACCAAAGCAGAATAGAGTGGTACTATCACTTCTCTCCATCTAGAGACTTTATTCCTATTGATACTGTCTAGAATCACATTGGCTTTTTTAGCTGCCACATTACAGTATAGATTGATGTTCAGCTTGTGGTCTACTAAGATTCGTAGATCCTTTTCAAATGTACTGTTTTCAAGCCAGGTGTCATCCATCTTATATCTGTGTATTTCGTTTTTTTCTGCCAAAGTGTAGTACCTTACACTTCTCCATGTTGAAATTCATTTTGTTAGTTTTGGCCCAGGTCTCTAATCTATTAAAATCATTTTGAATTCTGATCATTTAAAAAGAGATTATTTTTTAAAAAAATGAAAAACAAACACAGGCTATGGCTGAGATCCTACACCATTTGACTCTGCTGGTAGGGTTCTATTGTCATTGCTACATCTGATGTAACATTACATCTGACGATGCCAGGCCCCTGGCAGCACCTCCAGCTGAAGAGTTTCCAAGGTGCTGCAGATTGGGACACTGAGAAATGATAACTGCCATGTTTTCCCTGTTATGGGGTGCATTAAGAAGAGGCAGCTGGAGAAACCCCTCCCTATAATTGCTTGTCTCAATACGTCCCATGACTAAAAGAGCACAGTGGATATCATTTCCCAGCACTCTGATCTGCAGTGCCTTGGAAATCCTTTAGTTGGGCATGTCAGGCTGCAAAGTAGGCTTAGGAAGGCATGTAAATGTGGATCCTCATCAGGTAACAAGACTGTAAATCCACCTTTCAATCTTGTAATTACTGTATAGGATGCCTGCTCTTTCTTTCTTTCTTTTTGGTAACCTGGGTGTGAACCACATTGGTTAAAACCTGATGTCATGGTGTCAGCTTTGGGAATGTTTATAGATCCACTAAATCATGGGGATACAACCTGGCCACATGTGGTGTTGGGAAAGTTAACGCCAAGCTGGAAAAAGTTCAAGGAGCCAGCGTAGTGTAGTGGTTTGAATGTCGGACTATGACCCTGGAGGCAAGAGTTGGAATCCCCTCTTGGCCATGGAAACCTATTGGGTAACCTTGGGCACATCACACACTCTCAGCCCCAGAAAACCCTGTGATAGAATGATAATAGGAACCACCTGAAGACACACAACAATAATAAGTAACTCCCAGAATCATTCCCACCATCTGTGTTCAAAAAGGCAACTTTTCTGAGCCCTGTTACTTACATACATAGGTACAATGAGATGCCGCATCACCAACCTACCCATATCTGAATATGTAAGAATAAGAAGGTTAAAATCTCTCCCCCCATTGCCCATGAAATCTTAAGATCACTTTTTTTTTTTGGTGGAGGGTCAAACAGAGGTAAAAATTGCCCCTGTCTCTAGCTAGAGGGGGTAAGATAGCAATGATCCAAAGACCCAAGCCCCAGACTGTAGACTTCTGCACTAAATAGTGACTGAAATTACAGCACTAGTTGAAGCACTATAAAATAACAATGCGAAGACCATTCGGATGAGTATAAACATAAGAAATAAATGTTCAAAATTGCACAACAAATAAATGCTTTTCTTTCTTGGGAAAAAATGACCAGAAGGAACATGAATTGAGATCCACAACATTGTTCTTTTGAATGTATTATTTTATAGCCTTGAAAGTGAATGAAGAGAGGCATTTGCTATGTATCAGAAATGGCTTATTTTAAGGGTTGCCTGGGGAACCTAAACAGGCCAATAAAATTTTAAAAAATAATGGGAAAATGTTTATATTTTTCTTCCCTGGCCTTATCATTTTGAGCTTTTCGGAATTGTTTGTGCTTATTACTTCAGTAAATAGCCAAACGCGTCAAAATTTGCACAGTACCATCTTGAGGGATTTTTGTTTCCATTTCATGCATCATTTAAGCTCTGAAGATAGACACATCCTTAACACAAAGTTTAGAAGTTTCCCTGGTGTTGTGTCTTCCTTGAAGGTTTCCCCCTGCAAAAAAGGAAACAGATCTTTGCTGTCATTCACTACTTAAGTCTGCCATTCTTGCTACTCTGTATAAAAATAAGATAAAAGCAAAGCTACAAAACAAGTACAATTTTTAATGTCCTGGATCACACCTTCCCTCTTCGTGTTATGTATCTTGGGGAGTCTCGCCTGTCAGTGCGCTTCAGTGCTCCGTTTCAGAAATGTCTGACATTCTAGAGAGAAAACACCAAGATCTAGCATGATCAGAAATTCCTGACAATCTCTCTGGAGTAAACCCTATACTTCTTTCACTGGCTGATTTAGCAGTCCTGGTGGTTTGACCCAATAATGCTGTTCTAGAGGGCTAAACAAAAAGTTTTGGTACTGAAAAATTCAACAGAATTCAGTACCACCGCTGATGTGGTAAAGACAGCTCTTTGAACACAGTGGCATGGATGTGACGCCTCAGGCCCAGAGTCAAATGTGGCCTTCCTGGCAGATCCCAGTATTCTCTCTGGTCTTCCTCAAATGGCCCATGATACTATCAGTTGGTCATTTCCTAGTTTTTGTACATATTTTTTTCTAGAAGATTGAAACACCTGTCTTATGCTACAGGTATTTGCCATAAGAACATTACCCTAAAACAGACTAGCATTTCAGGAGTCCTTTCACATTCCTCAATTATAGCACTATGATTCCACTTGGACTTGCATGGCTGCATCCTATGGGACCCTTGTGTTAGTAGTTTGATGAGACAACAGGAGAGCTCTCCAAATGAGAATTGCAACTTCCCCTCCTTAACCTGCAGACCTGGGATTCCATAGAATGCAGCTATGGCAGTTAAAGTGAAATCACAGCACTATAATTATGTGGTGAGAAAGAGTCCCTGGACCTATCCTTTCATGTTTGGCTCCTTCTATGAAACATTGTAATGCCCTCCCACAGATAAAGAAATTTTACTGAAATTGAATTTTGTCCTTTGGTTAAAAGATATTCTCCACTCTTGCCCAGGGTGTCTCTTTCAGAATGATGACATTGCCCCCAAGTATGAATTCTGCCCCACAGATGAAATTTTCATCTGGTTCTCAAATTTCTATCATTGCAGAGAGTGAGAAACTGAAAATCCTTCACACCTAGATCTCTTATATTTACTGTTTTCATATTCCCTTACTAACTTTGCTTCATCTTGTTGTTGGGATGCCTCAACTATATTTCTAAATGTTTAACCGAAGTTTTAAGTTACTGCAGGGCTAGAAATAAAATTGCATGGGATTGGCAGAATTTGAGAATGTAATCCTCTCATTTTCCCCTACTCCCATTCAGGTACATCCCTGCCCTTGCCATGGCTCGAATCTTAGTCCTGTGAACAGATGTTTATTTTGGTTCAAGAAAAATAGTTTGTGAGCATGTATGGCTCATATACCGGTAAATCCTGTCAACCATGATATTGAACCCTCAAAGGTCCACAGTGACCAATTTGCTGTGTATTTTGCAAGTAAAAATGCTTTTATTCACATTGAGTTAGCACCTATACTATTATTAGCATTGGCGGTAGCCAGTTTGTTTTAGAGACCTTTTGCCTTGTTCAGCAACAGCAAGTGGACAAGCTACATAGAGGTTTGCAGGTTATTTTTAAGATCTTTGCTTGTCACGGCTAGTTAAAGCTCTAATGATGAGTGGCTGACTACTATTACAGCATACTTTAAGCAAAGGATGTGGAAGGGCAGGAGAAAATGAAATATATAACTCCTCATACTGTTCCTTGCTGCTACACTGTAACTGGAAATTGCTTGTGAGACTGTTCTCCCACCCAAATGACAACACCAGACACAAGAATTGAGGTGCGGAAATAGGCCCACAATTTTATTAATTTCAAGAATCGGCATTGTAGCAGTCAATGGCACATGCAGGCAAAAATTTGTGTGTGGGAATCCAGTTAAGCCAAATCTCCTAACTAGAAACTTCTAAGCATGAAATCAAGAGTATATACCTTGCAGTTCATCATAACTTGATCCTATAAAGAGATCAGAAAGTCCCAAGGGTAGTGCAGGTTAGCACTCTTTCCTTAAGAAGTCATATTGGTACAAAAAAACCCACCCATCCTTCCCAAATCCTTAAAATTTTTTTGTTAATACTGTTTTCATATGCTTTAAAATTTTCATAGGCCCTAGGCAAGGCTTCTAAAGTGCCTAATGGATTTGGCCTGCTGTAGACCATAGCAATGGCTTAATCAAACAAAGCATAATGAACAGATCTCATCAGGCATACCCATGGCAAAAGCTGCAAACGCCCATGTATCCATCCACTGTGAGGGTGGAAACAACAAAGAGGCCAGGGTTACACCACCTTAAATAGCCTAGTTTAGCCAAGCCTAATGCCAGCACATCAGGGCACCCTGGCATGACATTTGGCCAATGGCTTGGGGAGAGTGAAACCACTTATTGTGAGCTAGATTTGTCAACTAACAAACTATAGACTCATCCATGTCCTCTTAATCACACTACCCTGGCATTTCCATTATATTGTGATGTTAGAGGGACAATGTATAGATATTTTCCCCTCTTTATTTGTTCGTGTTTCCTAGGGTCCAAAGGGTCAAAATGCTCTTGAATGCTTTGAACAAGGGTGACTGATTAGAACTGAATTATCTAGGGCCCTTTCCTCACAAGGTGAGTGAATCGCTCCGTGCCGTTACTCACCGGTTCTTCTTGGCTCAAAGCAATGTGGACTCTCCCTTAAGCCATTCTGCAGAGCTCCTCCGTACATTGGCGCGAGCCTGCACATCTGCATAAGTAAGCAGGAACGCAATGGCGCACTCCAGAAGATTGAAAGACCGGATTTTTTGGGTTGGACTAAGGTGCAGAACTAAGGTAAATAGTCTGAACCCAGTCTGATCCAAGGTGCAGACAACCTCCGTGACAGGATACCTTGGACCATTTTAACTTCCTCATGTGGAAAGGGCCTATATCTAACCCAGTGGATCCAGTCAAAATCAGGTCAATTCGATTTGAGGTTCAGCTGAATTAGGTATACGGTCCTATTTTTAAACACATACTTCCTCATGATGCAGGCCTTCTAGCAATGCAGGTCCCAGTAATGTAATATTTCTAACTTTTCAAATCTGTAAATGGTTACCTAGAAATAAACTTTCTTTTTATTGGAACACAGTTTGCGTTACATATTAAAGTATTTAAGAAAGCATACATTTTCTTTTTACCAGACTTCTTATTAACTATGTTACATATTTTGTCCTAGATAATCTTGAATGGAAGAGATAATGTTGTATGGATGAAATAACCTAGATTTTTCCATATATAGCTAATGAAATATGACATATTAAGGAAGTATATCATTAGCTTAAAATAGCTAATCTTCAGCACATTTTTGGTACACTCATCAAGATCATTAGGCACTTTAAAAGCAGGGTACAATTTTACAAAATAAAATCCTACTGACTCTCAGTTTACTTACAACTAGAGGACAGTTTGATTTCTTATGATTCCCCGTATTTATTTTGATCTCAGGGGCAAGAATCTACCAAAACCTGCAAATCTATCTTAGATTATATAAGTGCAAAAATGTCAAACAAAATGAAAAGCATCACCAGAGCAATGCTGCTGGTTATATACTGACAGTCCAGGAAATCAATAATTCAGTAAACCACATCCAGATACTGTTTTGTCTACTACTGATAGACATTTATTAAAATCTCCTGAAACAAAGAATAACAGCCTTTTTTTTTTAAAAAAAGAAGAAGTATCAAACTGAAATAGATCCAGGACAGAAACTGGATCCCTAAATACCCGAACCTCACATGATCGTAGTCCATGTTGGCTAAACAGACTAGCCAGCTTTTCCACCTTTGACTCATAATTGTCCTGGCTTCTAAGGTTATAATACAGTCTCAACTGTGTTTTTGCTCCAGATGGAAAGCTAACATGGCCTGATGAATTGAGACTTTCTGAGCCTGCCTCTTAAAGGGACAGTTGTTGTTGTGGTTGTTGTGTGCATTCAAGTCCTTTCTATCTTATGGCTATCCTAAGGTAAACCTATCATGGGGTTTTCTTGGCAGGGTTTGTTCAGAGGAGGTTTGCCTTTGCCTTCCTCTGAGGCTGAGAGAGTGTGTTCATAGTCACCAACAGGTTTCCAAGGCTGAGCAAGGGTTTGAATCCTCATCTCTAGAGTTACAGTCCAGTGTCTAAAGTACTACACACACTGTCTCTTAAAGGAGCAGTACACAACTGAAATTACCTTTTTTTTTTTTACTATGAATTGTATAATCTGTGTATTTTTTGTAGCAGTGTAAGCTTTAATTGATAAAAATGATTGTCCTTCTGTATTCTGTGGAACTCAAAATGGTTTCAGAACAAATAGTACTTAATGCTGCCAACTAAAAGTCATTGTGCAGGTATTCCAGCAATTACATCTCA
The DNA here is from genome assembly GCA_948474755.1 of Ctenosaura bakeri. Classification (NCBI taxonomy): domain Eukaryota; kingdom Metazoa; phylum Chordata; class Lepidosauria; order Squamata; family Iguanidae; genus Ctenosaura; species Ctenosaura bakeri. Next base: position 236,767 of record CAOLHI010001219.1, on the reverse strand, counting down.
ATGGGCATTTTTGTGGAAAGAAAAATATTAGCAGCTGTGGGAAAACAAGGGAGGGTTACGAGTGGAACACATCATGATCAGGAATTGCGTGATAAAAAGACTGCTTGAAAACTGTCTCCCTTTGAAGTAAGACTCCATAAAGTCATTATTTCAATGCAAAATGACTTGGAGCATTTCTCATTGAACTCAGTGTAGCTTGTTTCCAAATAAATGAGCATCAGATCAGGCTACACGGCTACAATTCTACCCACCTTTAGTTAGGAGGAAATCCCACTGCACCCATTAATGTATGTATGCCATCAACTTAGGGTGATTCCATGAATTTCGTAGGGTTTTTTTTAAGCAAGGAATGCTCAGAAGCAGTTTTGCCAGTTCCTTTCCATGAAATACAGCCTTCAGGACCCTGTATTTGTTGGTGGTCTCCCACTGAAGTACTAACCAGGGCTGATGCTACTTAGCTTCCAAGATCAGGTGGGATCTGGTGCTGCTAGGCTATTTAGGCCACATTCGTTAATACTGGCATGTATTTGCTACATGATGAGGTCAATCTTATGAACACTTCCCGATAGTTAATAGCATTCAATTTAGTGGTGCTTGCTTCTAAGCAAACATGTACAGGCTTCCACTGAACAGCTGCCTCTTAAGTTTACTGATGGGGAAAAGTATCACTGGACTTGTTGATTCACCTTTAAGTAGATTTGTTTAGAATCATCTTCAACAGTTAATATCCAGATTAATATTCCCATGCCTCAGCAATCAATTGGTGTGAATGTCAGTGGGCTTACATTCCAGCAGCAGGAATTCTTGAAAGGCCTAATGCTATTGAGGCTACAAAGATAGATAGACCATTTCCCTTCAAAAATGAATGGAAATAAAAAGTAAGTGTACCCTTGCCTTCTGATTTACATCCACAGCTTGCTTTTGCCTAAAAGTGGAGCTGTTGTTTCCTGTTATGCATACAATGTGCTAGATACTTTCTTTTAATGAGATTGTTGATTATGTTGCTTATGCATTTCCATAACAGGCATGACCAACATTGGTGTCATTAGGGACTAATCTGTATTCTAGACAGCAATTTGTAGTTTAAAAGTCTCTCTTGCCATGCAAATCTAGAAATACCCAGGATTCACATTAAGGGAGATATCATTTAACAATAAGCTTTCCCACTCATGGAGTATCTGCATGTACATAAATCATGACATACTAACATATATTACACATCTGTCACATAAAAAAAAATCCAAAAGAATATACATTTTAAAAGTCTTGCAACATGTGTTCCTGACAACTTGAAAACATTCTTCGTCTTATGAGATTGGATTTTTTTAAAATCATAACTTATTTCCTATTTGGCAACACTGCCAGGAATAAGATGCCATAGTCTCTGAACTGTCCATGAACTCACAGTTGACTGGACTTGAAGAAACACAAGGCATCAGAGAGAGAAGGAGAAGGAAGGAGAGTTGTCGACATGCTTATATATATATTTACAAATAAATTGAATAAATAAATGCTACAGTAGGAGCATGTTACATTCTGAATGACATGTTCCATGAGATGAATGCTATTCCTTCCTAACTATAGGATAAAAGAAAGAGAAGAAAGAAAGAGGGATGTGTGTGTGTGTGAGAGAGACAGAGGTCCTTTCCACAGCTTATCGGATCCTGCGGTGTCCTGTGAGGATCTTGATAGAGCCCCTCCTGAGAGGGGAGCATGACAGGAGTGCTCCTCTCTGCACTGGATGCCTGTGGGAATGCAGGAAGCATGATGGTGACACCTCTTCCTTCCTTCTGCAGCATACCTAGGCACTGTCCCAAGCTGCATGGAGGTAGGAAGCACAGCCATTGCACTTTGAGGACCTCCACACCTAAGGCCATCTCCGCACTAGCCTGTTATAGCGCGATGATTCCACTTTCAACGTCCTCTGGAATCCTGGGGTTTGCAGTTTTGGGAGGGGCCGGATGGCTACTGCGGAAATGGCCTAAGATAAGTACAGTTGTGTGGCAAGATGGTGGCACAATCACTGGTCATTGACAGGTAAAACCCATCCGTAATTTACTGTGCAATTGCACTGCCTGGGGATGGGAGAATGATGGGACCCAGACAACGTCATGTAGAACTGTCATCCAGGTCCCGTTCTTCTCCTGTTCCCCATGTGGGATGACGACATCCTGTGGAAAGGGCCTGAGTGTAGGAAGAGGAGTGTTCCAAGATGTGGAGAGACATAGTATTAAAAGGGCTTTCTTCAGATGCACCAACCTGACTGCACAGCTGAACTAACTGGGCATTAGTGTGGAGTGACAGTTGGTGACTCCCAGTCAGTGAAGCTGCTTCAGGTTTTAATCTGAACTTTAAAAGTATAATCCAAAGTACTGAGCCTGTTTCCAAAACTGTCCAGTGCCCTAAAGGCCATCAGAAACCATGGGAACATCACAGTAACCTAAGTGTAGGTTGTAATTTAGTTAGAGACTTATGTCTTCAGGAAATAGAACTGAGAATTTTTGCAATCTCCATAGTCAACAAGGGGCTGCTGTTACATTACTGCATAGGGGAGCCAGCAAAATGGCCATTGTGTCCCAGAGCCAATGCCCAATGGGACTGATGCACATTGAGACATTTGGTTATGCATCCCCACAGTTTACTAAATAGCTATATAGTTTAGTATGCATAAAATTATACAACACAGACCATGATGGAGAATGCAATCCTGTATTTTCAAGCCATAAGCTGTTTTCCTTTCCAGCTTCTCTTCTTACAACAATCACAAGACTCTGTTTCAGTCTGTAGCTTCCCATCAACTATATCATGTAAGAGAACACAATAAGTGGTAAAACTGAGAATCTGGAGAAAGTTGGACTAAACCCAACCCAGATTTTTTTCCAGCCAGCATGGCCAATGGCCTAGTTGACTAGGGACATGCTGGGAGCTATTGTTCAAAAAAAGCAACTTTTCTAAGCTCTATTAATATTCACATTCACATCATGACTATGAGTAGTTGTGGCCTTGAGTTGGGAAATTAAATGACAAGTACAAAATGGTGAGATCGCTTAAGACTTTAAATTCAAGAAATATAAAACTAGATACAAAAGAAAGCATGGAGTCAATGACTAACAGTAAACTAAAAGGCATTCTATGATCAAAGTACTAGGCTAAAGTGGTGTGGATCACACAATATGGAACAGAAACTGAAAAAGGAGCTCTGAACAGCAAAATATTACAGTAACTCAAATGAGAAACAATCAAAGTCAGAACCAGAGTGCTGGAAGTGAAAAAAGAAAAGAAAAGAAAAAGAAAAAGGAAGGAAGCAAATACATATATTTTTGAAAGAGAATAAAACTGCCAGTGTCTTGGGAAAAATTAAAAATGATGACAGGGCTGCAATAGTTAACAAGGTTACTAGGAATTGCATTTATTTACTTATTTGTTAGATGATATCCTGCCTTTCTCCCCAGAATAATACTTGAGATAGAGTTAAGTAGAACAATTAACACATAAAATGAATAAAAGCATTAACATTTTAACATACAACTTTAACAACATTTTGTTGTTGTTGTTGCTAATAATAATAATAATAATAATAATAATAATAATAATAATAATAATAATAAAAAAAAAATCACCCACACATTTCACCAGGCCCTTTTATAGCAAGCTAAGTTAGCTGCTGTGGAGTCTGCTTGAACATACCATGTCTCCCTGCAGAGGCAAAACACCAGGGAAGGTGTGAAGCTGCCCTCTTCTGGCAGGGAATACTCGTGCTTGGAGCCTTAGAGTACCCACTAAGGAGGCCTATATACAAGAAAAATTAGAATTATAACTAGAAGAAAAAAGAGAATAGTGCTAATAGCAAGAATCCTAGGCAAAGAAATTAATGACATGATGTTTGCTTTTGTTACGTGCCTGCAAGCTGACTCCAACCCTATCATGGGGTTTCCTTGGAAAAATTTGTTCCGAGGGGGCTTGCCATTGCCTCCTTCTAAGGCTGAGTGTGACCTGTCCAGGATCACCTAAGGAGTTTCTAGTGCTGAGAGGGGAGTCAAACCCTGGTCTTCTGGTGTCCTGCTCCAAAACACAAGCTGCTTACAACAAGCTGATCTCTGTGATGACATCTTAGATGCTGACATACATATTTAAGTCCCATTTTAAAATGTATTTATTCTTAGTCTCTATAAGAGAACAGAGAAGAGGCTGCAAGACAGTTAAGCCTTTTCCAGTCTGCTGCTTATTGACTCCACCTTTCTTCCCAACAGCCTATCTCCCCTTGAGGATTCCAATAACAGCGGTGCAAATATGCTACTGGAAGTAAGGAATGTTATTGGTGAGGTTATTTTGTAGGTTATTTGGAAGTTATTTGGAAAAATGGATAAAAGAGAAAAGGTTTAAGCATATCTTTCCAACTCTTCATTCTTTACTCAATCAACTGCCTTTTAAAAATTAAAACTGTGTTGGATGCTTAATGCATGTACTTTCATGTCACACCTGACGTAGTTCATAAAGAATACAGGACTCAGTTTGTCAATGTACATTGGTCAAAATCTGATTCTCTTTTCTGACGCTATTTTGTGATTAGCCAAGGTTTGGGAAGAGAAGAAATTGCCAGAAACCAGAAGTCATAAGCCAAGGAGTCAGTTGTGGATCTGGAAGTAAACATTATACAGTAGACTAACACTAAGAAATACAGCTTGTGTGTCCACCCACAATGTGATACAAAATGAGTGATGTCCTATCAATACACTCCCTACTCTATACCATAATTGGCTTCCATTTACATTTCAGTCACCCCAGTGAAATACCAGCAGATATTTTTGACTGCCTAGAAAAGGCTCAGAAACAGGTAGAGGGTTTGCTCTTCAAACTACTCTTCTCCTGGTTGTAATTTGGTTTTATGTGTTGCAATGTTGTTATTGTTTATTATGCATGGTTCCCCCCTGAGCATTGTTATATACATGATATATATATTGTATAACACTGGGCTTTTCCACACTTTGGGGAAAAACGGGGCAGTCCATAACTCACCAGACTGGCCCGCTCGCCCCCCCCCCAGAGGTCTTAATGTCTAGCTACTCTTTATGAATTCAAGTCTCCAGGACCAGATGAACTGCATCCAAGAGTACTAAAGGAACTTGCACATGTAATATCAGAGCCATTGTCAATACCCTTTGGAAACAGAAGGGGTCCCAGCAGACTGGACAACAGTGAATATTTGCCCCATCTTCACAAAGGGGGAAAAAGGACTTAAAGATCTACTGATCAGTCAGCTAGACAGCATTGTCTGCGAGCACTTAGAAAGAAATACTATAATTCCTAAGAGCAAGCATGAGTTTTTCAAAAACAAGTCATTCCGGACTAATATTATCTAACATTATCTGACATTACCCAATACTATCTAATATTATCTAATATTATCTAATATTATCTATCTATCTATCTATCTATCTATCTATCTATCTATCTATCTATCTATCTTTTCTTCCTTTACAGAGTTAGAAGCTTGGCAGATCAGTGGAGCGCAGTGTATGTAGCATACCTTGACAAGCCCCCCGCCATGGTATTCTTGCAAGAAAGTTGGTGAACTTATTGTTAAGCAGACCTACAATTGTTTGAGAGTCTGAGTATAAAGGTTACTCACTAATGGTTCCTCTTCAGCCTGGACAGAAGTGACCAGTGGGGTGCCATAGGGTTCTCTCTTTGGCCCTGTGTTTCTCACTATCTTTATAAATGACATGAATGATGCAATAGGGTATGCTTATCAAATTTTCACCAAATTAAAAGAGGTACTTAATACACCAAAGGACAGGATCAGGATTCAAAATAACCTGAGAGCTGACTCAAAGCTAACAGAATGAATTTTGATGAGGATAAAAGTAAAAGTACTACATTTAGGCAGGGAAAATTAAATGTATGAATATAAAATGGGATACACCTGGTAACAGTAACAGTACCTGTGAAAAAGATATAGAGAGATCTTACTAGGCCTCAAGTTAAACACAAGTCAACAATGTGATGGGGCAAAAAAAAGCCCCTCCCCCCCAAAAAAGCCAGTGCAATTCTTGGCTGCAGCACTATGAGTAAAATATCTGGATCAAGGAAAGTCAAACTATCATTCTATTCTGCTTTAGTGAGACTTCACCTGGAATACTGTGTTTTAAGTTGCGTGCACCACAGTTCAAGAAGATATTGACAAAGTGGAATGTGTTCAGGTGAGCGCAACCAAAATGGTAAAAAGTCTGGAAACCAAGCCCTATGAGGAATAGCTTGGGGAGCAAGGTATGTTTAGCTTGGAGAAAATAAGAATGATATGATATGATAGCCATATTTAAATACCTAAAGGGATGCCACATAATTTTCTACTTCTCTGGAGACTAGAACATGTACCAATGTTTTCAAATTACAAGAAAAAAGATTCCACCTAACTGTTACAAACTTAACAACTATAAGAGACAATGAAACAGACTGCTCAGTAGGTGGTGGACTCTTTTTGGGAGGAGGTTAAACAGAGGTTGGATGGCCATCTTGCAATTTTGCAGTTGCTTCAGTTGCATGGCAGGGAATTGAACTAGAGGGTCTTTGCTTCCCTTCTAACTCTATGATTTTATAACTCCACGATCCTATGGATTTCTTTATTGTAAAGGGGATGACAGAAGCAAGATTAGGGTTAGCGTTGAAAACAGCAGGAGCTACTCTTTCACTTGTAATTGTGTCGTTACACCACGGTAGTCACAGCATCTTAGCCACTGCTACTACCTCCTAGCATGCAGAGAGATGCTCCTAGTTTCTGATCTTCTGGATTAGAATGAATGCATGAATAAACTATGGTTGGCTTCAGACCAGGAAAGGAGTGAGTGACAAGAAGAAAGGGGAGAAGGGAAAGAAAGAAGCATGCAAAGAGGCTGAGATAGAACTGTGCATTGGTTAGGTATTACAGCTGAATGCATACATAGGACATTGTCTGATTGGAACCTCCAATCAATATGCCATGCTAGTCCATTTCTTTGGTGACCCTAGTTTCTGATGAGGAAGATGAATTTAGATCAGACTATTCTTGCTGAGCATAATTTTAAAACCATTGTCCCTTCCCCAGCTAAAAAGCCACAAATGTTTTAAGGATTTACTTATAGAAAAGAGGCCTGAATGAATTTCTTTACATCTCTCCCTAACTAAAATGGAGATGACCTCAGGGTCTCAGAAAAAAGGGTATCCATTCAATTCTTGAACAAGAATATTTATCCTACTTGACCACAGATACATGGGTATCTATGCTGTTGATATGCTAGCCATTTCTGCTCTGCCTTGGTGCATCTTATGTTTCCACTGCAGCTCATCTCCACCCACATTTAAAATATAAATGGCAAGTTTTCTGTAGCTATAACACATCCTCTTAAAGTGATTTACAGCATCTAGTCAAAGAGAGTTGGGAGCAAGAATATTTCAGAGTAATCAAGCTCACATATTTTATGGCTTCAGGCCCTGACATCTGCAAACAGCCAAATGCCTCCAGTATATTAATGACAGAAATGTGTAAATTAGCTCTGTAAACTCTGATGTCCTGTTTTCCTGATAACCTCAAAACATTGTGCGAGATGAAAATTGCAAAGGAAGCAAATACAATGTTTTGGGGCCTGTTTATAATTCTAGAAAAATCTGACCAAAATTTCTACATCAACCAATCGATCGATAGATAGATTTCAATATATGACTCCTGAAAAAGGTTGTAGTTATTTCATGGTTGCTCCCTGCCCCTCCCATTGGCCTTTGTGGACCAACATCCCCACCCCACCCTGCCCACTTCTCACTGCCTGTATATTCTCATTCTTGTGCTTAGAATACTTTCTTACAACTCAGACCCAAACATATGTCACAGAACATTGGTTTCAGGGGATTTAATTCCAAATAAAGCATACAGAGTCAGAGAGCAAATGACACATGACTAAATGTAATAGCCTCCTTTTCCCCTCTCCACTTGAAGAAGGGGGAAAAAAGCAGTTTCTTATCTACATGGAAAATAACGGATTCTTTATGCTGTTGCAATGCATATGTTTTGGAAATTATGTTTGTACCTTTAAAGAAAAATGATTTTAATGTGTTAGAAAAATAAAAGAGGCACTAAAGATAATGGAAGATTTTTTAAAACAAAGAAGCACTTGATGGATTGTTTCCTCTACTTTTCCACCATTGCCCATAACAGTAAAGGCTATTATCATTAGGGCTGGATTAAGATAAAGGGTAGAAAAATACAGTGAGGGACAAATTTTTCCTCCACCACTCCATGGATGATGGTGCATCAAAATCAGTCAAGAACCATCCAATTTTCCAACCTGTAAGTGAACAGAAATCATTACTGGTTTTAATTTCTGATAACTTAGGAGAAAAGTTTGGGAGTCTGAATGGAAAAATATTTTGATTCACCTTTTCTTTTGAGAGCTTTGAGGGGGCCATTGGGGTTTGTAAAAGCTGGACTGGGCCACAATTTCACCAAGTCTGCCAAAAACATGATGGTGTCTGTTGTGACAAACAAGTTGATATCCCCTTCATTTCTATGGATAAAAGACAATTGGTTAAGCAGTGGAACCTTCCTTCAGTTGTCACTTGATTCTTTGGGGCATACATCCCTGTGCCATGCATTCTTTTTCCCCTAACCTTTTCATTTTCCACATTTTTTCTATCTATGAGTATGCTATCGCATGCTAAACATGAACATTCCTTTATCTGCAGAACTACTTTTTTTTTTTTTGTGGCCTTTTTTCCCCTTGAAAAATAAAGCATAGGTTTTAACTATCTCCTTTTCTTCCCCTGATCTTCACAATCTTCATTTTTTCCTGCTCTTCCCCCCCCCACATCTTCCTTTTTCAGAGGGTTTGTTGTTGTTGTTGTTGTTGACTTCTGCAGATGACTGTGATATTATATGATTATATTCAGTTTTTGCAAACATTTATGGCTGGATTAAATGAAGTGGATTGGTCTTCTGAGTTGGAATTGAAACAACTCCAAGGTTCTCCAAGAGATTTGCATAACACCAAGGCAATTTCCTCACATCACCTGATCCTGTTGTCTTCCTGTTGCGATCCTGGCAGTGCCTTTGTCAGGAAGGGAGTGCGACAGGAACACTCCCTTCTGCACATGACTGGCTCCCTGTGGAAGTGGGTGTGAGTGACACATGTCTGCCTTCTGCAACACAGCCGGGCTCTTTCCCATGCTGTGCTGGGGAAGGAAGCCCCTCCATTATGTTTCCTGCCCTTCCACATGGCTGGGAAGGACAGGAGCATCACACAATTGTGGGCACTCAATGGATTTATTCTGTTAATATTCCACGATCATGATGGGTAGAGGTGGGATGGCAGCGGGACTACAACAACATTGTGTGAAAGCATGACCAGTGCACCACTGCCATTCCATCCCCATAGCGGGACTGTGATGCCATGACCCAAGTCTGGCAAAAACCATTGGTGCAAAAGAAGATTTTATTGATGACTAATGGATACAGCAGGTGCTTACAGTACAGAAATCTCACCATCTTTCAGCTGAGAAGAAGCCAGAATTCCCATACAGAAAATGCTGGCATGCACCTTATTGTCCTCCCAAAGTGAAGACCAAAGAATCTGCCTTTGTCATGAGTCCGTGTGTGTGTGTGTGTGTATGTGCGCACAAGCATCAGCCTTCCAGAAAGTACTGGAAGGTGCAAGAAAGTGCTGAGGAGACACAATTCCTGAACAACTACTGAGCAATGGAGGAGGACTTTTTGGCCATTTCGCTTAGCTACAGAATGAATGTAAAGGCCCTATTCAAGTCAGGGATATTTACAGTTGGCTGCTCCTATTCATTTACATAAAGAGTTATGCTAAAGATTGAGTCTTGAGCATTTGTGGTGAGATGGTGTCAGGGCTTCAAGTCTCATGATGTCCTACCCAGCACAGCAAATGGTGAGGAATGCTGGAAGTTGCAGGCCAACAATATTGGAATGGCAGCATGAGTTGCACCTCTGATCTATATTGTTTAGCAGGTTGGCTGTTCATATGGTGGATAACAGGGATTTGAATCTATGTAAATTCCATTTTCAAAGGCAAGAAGAAACAATTTACCATTTTCTCACTACAAAAATGTCATAGAATCATTGAACCATAGAGCCGGAAAAGACCGCAAGGACCATCGACTCCAACCCCCTGCCACACAGCAATACATAATCAAAGCACTCCCAACAGATGGCCATCCAGTCTCTGTTCAGAAACCTTCGAAGAAGGAGACTCCACCACATCCTAAACAGCATATTCCAGTGCTGAACTGCTGTTACTGTCAGGAAGTTATTTCTAATGTTTAAGTGGAATCTCCTTTCCTGTAGTTTGAATCCATTGCTCTGTGTCCTGTTCTCTGGAGCAGGAGAAAACAAGCTTGCTTCATCTTCCGTATGACATCCCTTCAAATATTTAAACTGAGGCCCTTTCTGCAGGACATTATCATCCTGCCATGGGGGTGGGAGAAGGACGGAACCGCTGTCAAAACATGGAGATCTGGGCCAAGCAGCGATATGACAATCAGGTCTGCTTTGAATTCTCCCTTCCTAGAGAAGCAGCACCCTTCTATATGTTTGCCACCCACTCACTCCCTCTCCACATTTATATCTCTCTACTGCTTTCCCTAACTCCACACCCTGGTAGATATAGGGCAAAGCATGTTTTTGTCAATTCCAATGAACGTGTCATTGGTGGTAGCATGCATAACTGACCCAGATCAAATAGACACTTTATGAAGACTGATCTTTATAAAAATATAACCAAATCTTTATTGAACAAATTGACAAGAGAAAAGGCAGTTCACGAATTAAAGATTAGCAAACAGCAAAACGCTTGTATCTCTAACCCAGGAAAGACCCTCTTTCCTCTCTCTTTCATAGTTTTAGATGGATCTCTCTCTAAACCCTGTTTCTGTTATTTTTCTGGTAGTCTCACTCCCCCACCTATCCCCTCCCTCTGGCTAGCCTGGGTTCCAAAGTCAACAACCAATCAATTCAAATTCTCTTGGTTGCTAGGGCAGGTCTATTGCTATGCCCCCCAGGGTTTGTCACAACTGCAACAATGATTATGCATGACATCATTGCGATCCCATCCTTCTCCCGTCCCTAGGCAGCACAATCACAGAGTAAATAATTGGCAGGTTTTCCCCATCAATGACCTGTGATCCCACCACCATTGCGAACTTATCTGGTCTGTGGAGGGACCGGAAGCACAATGGTTGCACTTCCTGCCCCAGCACAGCCTGGGAAAGTAGCTGGCTGCACTACAGAAGGAAGAGGTGGGGCCATTGTGCTTCTTTCATTTGCGGAGGCATCTGATATGGAGGGGAGCACTCCTGTTGCACTCCCCTACTGGCAGAGCTGCTCCTGCGATTCCCATGGAAGGATGTTGGGAGAAGCTAGGGAGTGGAAAATGCTGAAGAAAACTGCACAGTTCCGGACTTTTTCCCTGCAACACAACAATGATAAGAATAACACTTTTGGTGTGCAGAAAATGTCATTTTTATGTATGCAAGAAGCAAGTGTTCATGCAAAACCCAGCATTTTCTTTGCAGAAAACAAGTTTCTTGCACAGAAAAACACTTTTCTGTGCTGAAAATGCTATTTTTATATGTAGGAAACTTATTTTCTATGCAAAATATGTCATATGCATTTTATACAGAGAATAAGAATCATAGAATCATAGAAATGTAGAGTTGGAAGAGACCACACGGTCCATCCAGTCCAACCCTTTGCCATGCAGGAACACTCTCAAAGCACTCCCGACAGATGGCCATCTAGCCTCTGCTTAAAAACCTCCAAGGAAGGAGACTCCACTACACTCCGAGGCAGCAGATTCCACTGCCGGACAGCCTTGACCGTCAGGAAGTTCTTCCTGAGGTTCAGGTAGAATTTCCTTTCCTGCAGCTTGAATCCATTGCTCCTTGTCCTGGTCTCTGGAGCAGCAGAAAACAAGCCCTCTCCCTCCTCTACATGGCATCCCTTCAAATATTTAAACATGGCTATCACGTCCCCTCTTAACCTTCTCTTCTGCAGACCAAACATACCCAGCTTTCTAGGTCTATCCTCATAGACTTGAACTGCAAATATTCCTGTCCAACTAGAATTCTCTTATTAGGGTTTCCTGACACTCCAGAAATATCTTTTTCAACCACTTTTCAAATAATTTTAAACATTCTTTCCATCTCAATTGGATGGTCTTTTAGGCAGCCTACTATTTTTGCTGCATTTAGGATAATAACTCTGAGGCCAGTTCCTTCAAATACTATGCTTGAATGATGTTGAACTAAGGAGGATAAATGTTTAGATATAAAATGGAAAATGTGAATTGGGATTTGCATGCATCAAAATGTCAAGCTAAGAGACATCAACAAGTCATTGTATTTGTCTACAGAACACTGGCGAGGTATTGTGGTCTGAAATAGGTATATCCATAAGGTTCTATGAAAAAGTGATATTTTGAAATAAAACAAGTGACATAAAATAAGGGATACCTGACAAGCAAAATGAAACAAGCACTGGAGAAAAAGAAAATACAATTTTGGAGATTCCCTGCTCCTCCCTATTGTAGAAAAACAAGTTGAACAGTTTAATCTTCCAAGTATAAAATGATACTCTGTTTCTTGCAGGACAGAAGAAGAATGGCACCAATTTGGCATTGTTGGGAAGTTTCACAAGCATTTTGACTGTTCTCTCCTGTGAAAATAGTCCGCTTCAGCAAGTAATATACAGCCTCCCAGGCAAATGCTCTGCCTGCCCGAGCTGACATTTGGCTCAAAACAGACCTGTAATGATAACAATGAGTGAGTGCTCCTCCATCTGAAGTGTTCAGACTGGCAAACTAAGCCAGGAGTTATTTTATCCTGATTATTCTTTCCCCATTTCTTTCAAGAGAGTGTTCTATAGAAAAAAAAAGTGTCTAGTTGCAGCACAGACATTATTCTTTCCAATCAGGCCAGGGAAATGTCAAAGGTATAGAGACTCAGGTCTCCCCTTTTGTATTCCAACAGTAGATTTTGAACAGAAGAAGGTGCTTGAAACAGTAAAAATAAACTTTGACTGGGCAAGATAGCAGATGAAATCAAAATGGAGGTCAGGCAGAGACAACCGTACAACAAGAAAGAAGACCTGGAACTCTTCCATGATACATTCTCCAGTCACCTCTTTTTGGCTGAAGCCTCAAATTTGATTGCTAGGAGTCATGTCCATGGAGAAGAAATCAATTCTAAGATAGGGGCAAGCAGTGCTATCTATTTTTGTGAATGAAGGTGTAGAGTAGCTTCATAACCTTTTCCTTATGTTATGACCCAGGGCATCATTACCAAGGATTTCTGTTGCTGTTATTTTGGAGGCATGCCTCACATACAGGCTTTTCTCTAAAATGCTAACATTGCCTGAAATCTAGCTAAACAAGGGCACAAGAGCAGCTCTGATTTCTGATCACATTAAGTAATTTGCTTGCATTGATTTCTAACTGAAACAAATCATTGTGAGCAATAGTTGATGTACAATGGCATTTCAGTACCGTAGTGTCAGATGGTTATGCAATATTTCTATAATTTTTACAATGGCAGCCAATGATATTTCATGTGTGGTTAGTGTTTCAGCCTTCACAAGATGCTATCAAATGTAACATATATACATTTTAAATTCTGAGGTAAGATTTTAAAAGACAAACTTAAATTTGCTCTTTTATATTAAAAAAAAATGTAAATGTCAAAACTGGAAATTTTTGTCAAATATCAAATGCTGTGAAACATTAGATACTTAACTGATTTGGAGACTCACCAAGAGAGGTAGAAAATAATATGTGCAGTTATATAAGAACATAAGAAAAGGTCAAGCTGATTGAAGCACAGACCTATCTAGTCCCGTATTATGTCTATACTGGCTTGATGATTGCTTATGGGGAGCCTACATTCAGAAACATGAGGGCAATATCAGCCTCTCACTTGTGCTCACTAGCAACAGAAGTACTGCATCTGCTATTAGAAGAAACATATATACACCCTGACTAGTAGCTGCTGATTGCCCCTATCTCCATAGATTTTTCCAATCTGTGAATGTCACTATATCTCATGGTAGTGGATTCCATAGCTTAACTATGCTTCACAAAATCATATACTTTCTTTTCTCTGTCCTGAATCTCCCACCATTTGACTTTAGTGGAAAAACCTCAGTTCTAGTATTATGAGTGACATGTCTCTCCTTTTCCACTCTGTTCCATCCACATCTTTTCCAGCTCTACAATATATTTTTTCAGGTATGTTACTCAATATTCTTACTGTGTTGACCAGAAATGTACATGGTATTCCACATTTGTCTGCACCATATTTGAATGAAGACAGGGTAATACTGGTTTTATTTTAAATTATTTTTCTGATTATTACTTATTCTCTTTCATACCTGATACTTTATGGCAGTGATATGGATGCATTGTTGGAGTAAAAAATCCACCATACAGAAGCTGTTTATAGCTACTTTTGTGCCATGAAATAGTTGTTTTAATAATCCACGAACTATAGTGCTATCCAACCTATAGTCATCATCATAATTTTAGAATTCCCTAAGCTGCTGCACTTCTTTAATCAAGAAGATGAGGTTTTTTTTCATTGTAAATAACTCATCAAAACTTGTTTCCACTCCCAAAACATGGATGCATAGTTGATTTATGCAAATATTTGAATGTGGAGACATGAAACTAACAGATGTGCCCATCCCTAATACATATTGTAGAGTTGCCATAATTGGTAGCAAACAGCGGGAGCAGCAGCAACAACAACTGTTTGAGATATTTAGGATATGGTTTCCTTATGTTAAAATATTTGCTCCACCTCAGTCTCTTCTATGTCCCTTCTTAATAAACCCTAAATTTCATCATGGTGATAAATGTAAGCCGCTTATCATTTGGAAAGAAAAAGGAGTATATAGGCTTAGAGATCTGTTTATGAATGGTAGACCAATATCAGAAGGATAACTAGCAGTTAAAAATGGAAGACTATACACCTAGTCTGTGACCATAATAAAGTTGATTGATTGATTGATTGATTGATTGTCCAAGTCCTCATGTTTGCTTCTAAGATATATAGGAATATGGGCCTGACCTGCCCCCTTACAACCTTGAGACATATTATCTTGATACTTCTAACAGAAGTAAGGAACTGGCCTGGTTTATAAAGCAATCATTGAAATTACATATGGGTCGAATAAAAGATCATATAAAAGTGCATGGGAGTCTGAGCTTGGAGCACAGATCACAAAAATAAATAGGATACGATTTGTAGATTTGTCCCATGGATGTTGTGGCCCACACTTGTAAAAGACATTACTATTAACGTGATACATTACTGGTATCTCTGCCCCATAAGATTACATAGGTTCAAAAACAATAGATAGATGCTGGAGGAGCTGGAGGAATGTTGGTACATAAGAACATACACAGGTTCGCTGCTCTAAAATAATTCCATTCTGGCTAGAAGTTCGTCACTGGATTAACAAAATAACTAATCAAAACATTTACTTTCAAAGCACTTTACTGATCTTACTGATTTAAATAAAGAAAATGAAAATGCTCAATGTAAAGATCTTATATCTGTCGTGCTGTATGCAGCAAGGATGGACATAGTAAGGTCATGGAAGAAAGTACAAGGTTTGTCCATTAATCATTGGCTCGACAAAATTTGGACTATTGCATTATTAGAGAAACTGATGGTTAAATTCAACCCTGCCAGAGGTGAAATATCTAAATACACCTTTGAGATTGTCTGGCATCCATTTATAACATATATGACACATGTAAATTCTAGAGAGGCCCACTGTTGAACCACATGATATTCTGGAATCTATCATGATGAGCACGTTTTGGACATTGTCCTTGATAGTATTGCCTGATTCTAACCATGGAATGTTTTTTGTGGTGGGGGAGGTCAGGTAGGGGATAATTTACTATTTTAGCATGTAAACTCTTAATAAAAGTATTCTTTTTTAAAAAACCAAATACAGATTGTGACAGGGCATCCTAATCTGGTTAGTACACTAACTCTTACACGAGGCTACTGGCAGCCACCTCACCCCTTAGCTTTAACCCACCCCTTGGATTCAATATTTAGGATCCCTAAGGTGGCTTCAACCATACACCAAATTTTCTTTTACGGGTTAGGGTCTTTCCTTTCCTTCCTTCCTTCCTTCCTTCCTTCCTTCCTTCCTTCCTTTCTTTCTTTCTTTCTTTCTTATACACATGACTGGTTTTCTCAGTTTTTCTCAAAATGAATTCCATTTTGGCAGGGGTTTAAATAAGAAATAATATCAAAAGGTTTATTGAATAAAAATTTAATTAAACACCAGAAGCAATAATGCTGGCGCAACACTTATTGCACTCTTAACAACTTGTATCTACTTTAAACTTTTGCTGAACTCTCACCTCAGACCCTTCCCTACCAATTGTTCTCTCTTCTGTCAACCCAGGTCCCAAGACAACTTCTCACTCCCAGCAATTTCAATAATCTGATAGTTAAAGAGCCAAGTCTTTCCTTATATTTCTCCAGGGGCTGTGATTGGTTGGCTGTGCAGGTTTTCCACCCTAGGTCTTTCACACTAATGTCTGGAGAAAGTAACTGGCATTGCTTTGCAAGAAGAACAAGCAGAAGAATATGGATCGGTGCATGTTATTATTTTTTTTCCACCTTGGTACTTCAGACATTCAAGCAAAGAGCTACAGAAGAAACCTAAGCCCAAGCTTAAAGTTGTTACTTCATAGGATCATTACAGTGCCCCATTTATATTTGGAGCTCCTCAAACTTCTATGAATCCTTCTGATTTAACAATTTTGGGAGCCTTGCTGAGTTTCTGAAACTTACCTTGATTTTCTTAAAACTGTCCTCAAATAAAGCACGGAAAATAGGCTCATGTCTGAAATTCATGTCCCTGCCAGACACAGTTCTTATGATATATTGCAACAATACATCAGAGAAAAGCAGCCCTGTTGATCTAGTGCAGTAATACTGTACGCTCTCAGAGAAGAAGGAACAAGTAGGAGCTCCAGTTTTGAGAAAACTGACCCTGCTTTTCAAGTCTTGGCTGTTGCTGGCTAAAGGGTTTTACTGTTCCTTCCTTCCAGCTTTCTAATTTAAACAACATCACATAGGGCAAGCTGGACATCTCAAAATACGTCTTCTGCTGGTACACATTTCTTTGCTGTTTTTGTTACTTTGGAGGGTGTCTAGATGTTCTTCAGAAATGCTGCAAAGCCAATCCCTTAGCCACCCAGTGTATGAGGTGAGCATAAATCCATTTAATGGATGTACTCTTAATCTGAAAATAGGACAAATCCAGTGTGTGCTACTTAGGAGATGATAAAGGGTAAGAAAATATGGATAAAAACATGCCACCATAAAAGAAAATGCACAAAGAGAAAATGTGCTGGCTCTGATGAATATTTTACTTCAAATCAAAATGATCTACCTTTCATGATTCCATTTTCCTTCAGAATCCATCCTGTTTTAAAGTTGCAATGTTGAGGAGAGTCAACTGCTCCAACTTTATCTTAATTCAGCCATGGATTGGTCACTAGCTATCAACCTCACCTATTCACAAAGTTACTGTTGAAAATAAAATGGAGAAAATTCCCATGTACTTTGCCTTGTCTCCTTAGATGAAAGGCAGTACATAAATGCAACAGAAGTTAAGATTTGCTGTGAGGATGGACAACAATTTACAGTATAACATATAATATGGGAACAAAGCTCATGGGCTATAAATGTAATTGTGTTATTATTTTCCTTTGTCATCTTATTTTTCATTTCTGAACAAGTTCTTTGATTTAAGCACTCAGTGAACTGGCTTATTTAGTACATCAGCCTTTCCTTCTTATCAATCTGTCAAAAGGCACCCATTTCATATTTCTCAGAATCTCCTGCAGTTGATAAAGCACATCTCTCTTCTTCTCTTTAGCTATATTTTAAAAGGTAGATAGAAAGACCTTAATAATTCCTTTAAAATATAAACTTAAACAAATAGATGGCAGTCTGGAAGAAATGTTGTGACTTATTTTCAATGGGCTCCTCTCCTTTCTCTTTTGAAGTTCATCTATAGCATCCCTACCATGGGCTCCCTGCTGCGACAGTATGAAATGCTGAACATGCTGATAGGATTCAGATCAAAAGGAGGAACTTGATCGCATTGACTTCACTTGCTTCAGTGCACAAAGTTTCATTTTAGCAGAAGAGGGGGGAAGAGCATGATTTCTGCTGAAATTTACTGAAATAGGACAATTATTTTTAACATCCAGGTACCAAGGAAGCACATAGCTCCAGAAATATCAGCGGTTTGATCTGCCTTCCTTTTAAATGTTTGTGCATGTACAGAAACAGAATGCTATGTTCTAATATGTTCAGCAATTGTGTATGCTAATAGTGAACTTGGGTCCTCATTTGAGACTATCCAAGTTATCCAGGCTTTTTGAAGTATTATATTTCACCATAGACCCTACCCAGGTTTTATAATCTTCAGGAGATGTCTTTCTTTCCCAAAGTATATTTAGTGCAGACATGAGAGAAGGTGTTCTGTGTGGCTACTCTCAGCTAGTAAAATTCTTGTTCCGGAGCCAGGAGAGGCCCCTCCTATTGTCGTTCTGCTGGCATGTGTTTTTTGTTTGGTTGTTCAAGCAGGCTTTTGTCAACTGAATGGCTGCTCAGCCCTTCTTCTCTCGCTCCCTCCCATCCAAACACAAATTTGATCCATAGCTAACCTCATGGAACAACGTACAAAAAGCTGAAAGAAAGCAGGAAGCATCAGCCTGGGATCTTTCACTTGGTAGGGGTGCTATTCCCCAATCCTCTTGTTTTTCATTTAGGCAACAGCATGCTTGGTAGTACAATGTTTATAATACACTAATTTTGGACAGCCAATTAGCTAAGCTTTCTTACCATTTACACTACTGTCACTGTGATCTAGGTAGAAGAAGTTGAGGACCTACTATTTGAGGATTCTACTATCAGTAGCAGTTGATAATTTCTTAATGGCATTAGTGAAATCCTGCCTAAGTTATTATGAGGCACTCTTAAATGTTTGAAGTGTTATTGTTTCTATGGTATTATCCTGTATATTTTTATTCTTACTGCTAAGCTTACCAGTATTAGAAAGGAGCTCTTATATTTATATATTTATATTTTGTTATTTGTTATTTGTATAACCTCTTTGATCTTATTTTGGTTATAAGCAATTAAACTTGAACTTGAATACACTAATTTTCACATTGTGGTTCACTGAAAGTTGAAATGCCATCTAAAAATATGAAGTCCAGTCAGTAAAAATATGAGCTGAGAAAATATATTCAGAGATGTAACAGGCTAGAAGTGTGTGTGCTGTGGTGACACAGGGATATGTTCTGAGGCATGTCCTTCTCATTGTGAATGTAGATTTGTCTTTCTCTCTGCTGTTACAACAGAAGTGATAAAATACAGCACTGTGTTTGCTTTCCCTGACTCTTTAGCCCTGTTCAGTCATTTGAGAAGTCTATTGATTCCATATGTGAAGTGGCAAGGGCAATAGCTCTATCTCTAGTTCCATTACCCTCTTCATATAGAGAACAACGATAGCCTCCATTACAAATCTCCAAAATCCAGGCTTCTCAATGTGTTAGAGAGCCTCCATACCTGGCACACTTCTTTCTTGACATGTTGAGTCAACATGTTTTAAATAATGCCCGAGTAGCATTTACGTCATTCCCAAATCTGCTTTGTTATCACCATTAAACATGCATCACAGCAATGGTAATTGATTTGCAAATTTGCAGTTTTCCTATAAATAGAATATCTCTGAAAGATCTAAAAAGATTCTCTTTTCTGCAACGCAGAACAGACTGCATTTGTACAGAGTCCAAGGTGAAAATCTCTATAGCATTTCTATAACAGCAGTTTTGGGGGTTATTAGTTTTATTAGAATTAAAGTACACTTGACAACTGAAGAGATATTTAATTATACCATAAAAAAACCACCAGCTTTTTATTTTTCACATCTGTTCAATATGCACCCATGCCAGTAGCAATATTTGGAAGTATTTGCCAAATACTTAATCAACAAGCTGTCTTGTATAACCAAATAATTGAGAAAATATGATTACCATTACTGGGTTTCCCCAGATCTGATTGTGAAGTTAAACATAATTTTAAATATAGTCAGGTCACCCTTCAACATTTATTTGCCATGTCTTGGTTAAGAACAATTTAGAAAATGTGTGATTTAGCTGGTGTTTGTTTTTGGGCAATGTGAAGAGGAATATTTCCCATTTCTCTTAGCAGTCCTTGAGAGATCATACAAGAACCTTCATGCAGTTAGTGAAAGCTCTGCCAAATTTCAAATCAGGCTGTTGCACAGCTTTCTGTGCTCTCAATAACTCTCCTCTTTCTTACTTCTCCTTTTCTGTTTAAGGCCATTTCTGCACAACGGGGGCTCTTGCAAGTCATTCTGTCATAGTCCCAGCAAGGAAGGGAGTGTGACAGGAATGCTTCTTTCTGCACAGGACAGGGACCTCTTTCTTCCCCAGTGTGGCTGGGCATTTCCCAGGCTGCACTGGGGAACGAAGTGTCGCCATTGCTCTTGCCCTTCTGCAGGATAGATAGGTACAGGAGCGTCATGAGATCACAACTTGAAAGTGATGCATGGGGACAGGATGGCAGTGGGCCAGTGCTAACGTCATGTGGAATCATGACCAGCCAACTGCTGCCATCTTGTCCCCATAGGGGGACAGCCCTATTGTGCGGAAATGGCCTATATGATGTAAACACATTTATACTGTGTCCAAACTTATATCCATGCAATGGACCTTTCTTTCCCATCTTCCCCCTGCAACTGCAGACCCCCCCACACCAGTTGCTGAAATCTGTTCCAGTCCCCCTCAACCTGATTTAAGGAAAAGGAAGAAAAATCTGCTTCACTAGTACAATGGTGGACAATATGTGATTCACTAGACATTGTTGTCTGCAGTTTCCACTTGACCCAGCTAGCCTAGCCTCTAGTAGGCTTCACTATGCAGCAAAACGGGGCCACTCACAAATAAGTTAGTCATTTTTGATACTTAGAGGTTGAGATAGAAAGAATATTTGACAATTTGTTTTTTTTTTAAAGTTGAGCAAATCTAGAGAAGTCCTGAGGAGAAGAATCATAAAACATTTGAGAATCTTTGCAGTTCAAAACTTCTGCATGAAAAATACATGTACATTTTTTCTACATAAAATAATACATTGTCTGTAAAGAAAATGACATTCCTGCACAGGAAAGTTTTATGCTTCATTTGCTATGTAGAAATATTGCTTTCTGAACAGAATATGCCATTTTATACACACACACACACCTCCCCCCGCACATTTTTTTTTTTTTTGCATAGAATACGTCTTGAACTGTGAATATTCTTTGAAAACTGCATAGTTTTCTACAACTTTCTGGCAAAGAGGACAAAAATGGTAAAAATATTTCCTTTGAAAATGAATTTACAAACATTTACATCCTTAGAGGTTTCCTCTGGTGTGTTGGTAAAACAATAATGCTTGTAAATTATCATAACATTAAAAGAAAATGATACAATCAATGTAAGAGATTTAGAAAAGGCTGAGCATGCTCTAAAGCTTCCTTTAACTATAGACTCTTAATGGGAGAGGGATTTCACATTTAAGACTGGTCTTGTATACCATGTGGGCCTTAATTGTGCTTGCTTTATGGAGTAGAGAAGCAGATGAAACCAGCTGCTTTCTTATTTTTCTTTCACACTTCTGTGGCTCCTTTCCCACTTTGGGGTTTACAGTGCTGCGTGAGAGCCTGCAGATTCGGAGAAACATAAACCTAAAACATTCCTCAGATCCTAAGAATAAAATAAATGAAAAACAAAGATGATCCAACTTTTCTGAGGAAAAAAATCCAGCTGGAAAAAGGAACATCCTTATGCACGCATAGTTCAAAGTGATTTCTTTTATCTAGATAATCATAATCATTGCATCCTGCAGCAACACTTTCCCTATATATCTTTGGTCTCCTAATGACCAGTCTTGTCTTCTTTGAGCTTCTGATCTATTTTGTGATAAACTGCTAGAACTGGCATAGTGGCCACAATGCAATAAAGAAAGGTCTGGATATCCAAATAGTCCGCAGCATGCCAATTTATTTCAAACAATCACTAATTATAGCTTTAAAAAAAAAGTGCCACCTAGGAGTAAAAACAGTTTAATACATCTTGTCTTGGAGTAATTTATTTTGCAAACTATCAGTTTGAAAATTATTAGCTTTGTTCAGTATCAGTTTACTAAGTCAATATGAGTGAGAATAATGACAGAAAACTGGTAGATTTTTAAAACATTAATTAGTTGATTTGTTAAAAAACATATAAGCTACCTGTCTTCCACGTGAGATCTTGGGGAAGCATAAATAGCATTCTAAAAAAAGAAATATAATACAGAGATGATCAACTTTTATAAATTACAAAAATATGTGCTAAGATATTGGCAGGGTTTTTAATGATTGCTTTTTGAGACAGAATTTGATGACTATTCTGTATTGCATCATTTCTTTCCAATCCCAAACCCCATGTTCACAAAGAAATTTACTTAGCCCCTGAAAATGTTTCCAGATTTATAGTAACAAAAAATCTTAAACAAGGCTCCATCTATTAAATAAAATATGTAATGTGTAAAAAGTAAAACAAAAATAACCCACCAAAAAAACCATCAACCGTCCTGAAATGCCTCATTTCAGAGATACTTTAACTGTAATGGTTGAAATCCAGTTGGTTAGTCCCAACTAGAGCAAACCATTCAATCAGTTGTTGAATGGTGAATAAACATATAGATAAATGGTGGATAAATGGATAAATGAATGGTGAATAAACATATAGATAAATCCCATTGGTTCAATGGGTCTACTCTAGTTCAAGCTAAGAACAAGGCCTATATTCCAATAATGTGTATAACAGGAGGCTTCTTAAACTGGCCAGCCTATTAGCACTTTTGATGTATGATTCCTGGCATCATAATTTATGCAGTCGGTGAGGCTGCCTGCCAATGAGTATGCCTCACACTGTGCTATTTCAGGCCCTTAAGAGTCAAGTTAATGCCCTTGATTAAGCTGGAAAATGTCAGTCAGAAACATTTGTGTGATACATACATTGTTATTTATTGAGATATATATATATTGGCTTTTTCAAATCCCACATACGATATTACTGATGTTGTCTCCTGAATGTTAATCGAGTCCTGTCGGTGATGTTGATTTACTTCTGTGCACAAAGATGTTTAATGTTATTACATCTAAGTTATTTTAACACACATAATGGCATTTGAACAAAGAGGAAATGACTATTCGGCTCCTTGGGTGGCATTTTTAACTATCAAATTGATAAATTACCTACAGTCCATTATAATTTTTATTGTCTCTTAATAGTAAATTTTTTAAGCCAAGAGGATGAACATGATATGATCTGGGAACCAGGTGAAGATCAAATTGTTCATCCAGGGGTCTTTTACACACTGTTACAATAGATGTTTTAGTCTTGCTTTAGCTCTAGCTTTATCTGGTTTTAATTTTAGAGTCTATTTTTGTTGTGCTGTATTGGTATCATTATATGTTTTATTTTTCCTTATTTATTTTCAATTAATTATAGGCTACTTGCTCCTGAAGAAAATATTTGTGGCTGAAGAGTAAGGTGGAATTGTTATGTATAAAGTTCAGGCTACTTCAGCTGTTATGCCTGAACAGATTACACTGCAAGCATCTCCAACCTCCCTGGGTTGCATAGGGAACTCTTCCAGAGATCATCATAATATCATAGAGTTGGAAAGGGCCTCATGGATCACTGAGTCTAACTTCCTCCTCACTGCAGGATCTCCAGGTAAAGCATCTCCAGCTTTTTGAAGAGATTGAAAGATGAAGACTCCCCCCCCACCTCTCTAGGCAATTGTTTCCATTGCCAAACTGCTCTTACTGTCAAGAAGTTCCTCCTAACATTCCATCAAAATCTACTCTCCTGTAACTTCAAACCATTAGACCTTCCTCTCTATGGCAGCAGAAAACAGGCCTGTCTCCTCCTCTATGTGAAAGCCTTTCAGATATTTAAAGAGTGAAATCATGTCACCCCCTCAGTCTTCTCTTCACCAAGCTGAACATGACCAGCTCCTTCAACCTCTCCTCATATGTTTTGTTCTGCATACCTTTGAAAGTCCTTCAAAAGACTCCTTTGTGCAATTATGATCTCTGACATAGAAGGATCCCTGGTTGCATGGAGAATTCTGCTCATGCCGGCCCCCTTCAAACAAGAGAAGTTTAGGAGTCAGAGGACAGACCTGGCACATGTTAGGATGTGCTTTAGCCGCTGGTTAGATTGAGGGTCAGAGGGATCATGTGAGAAGCCTGATCTTTGTTATAAAAAGTCCCTAACCAAATAATTTTTCACTAACTTATTTTATGTGTCTGACTCAGTTGGAGATAAGCAGTTTGGTCCTACATTCAGTGCTAATTTAACATTTGCTAGTAATCTGAATGCCAACAAATTTGAAAGATTGCTTGTTCTCTTTTCTGCAACACAACAATAAGGATTCATTCCAGGAAATAATTTATTATATGCTGTACATATTTATCTTTCAGCTGCTACAGAGGAACACAAAGACAAACAATATGCAACCTCTGAAGGCTACCTCTACGCCACACTAATGGGAAGCGCCTTTTTTAAAAGTTCAAACAAATAATTATTTCTGCTCTCAAATATAAAGATTCCTTTCCATCCTTGTCACATACAAAAATATGCAGAGGAGAATTTGTGACTAGTTTTAATCACTTGCAATTAGTAACTGAGAATGATCAACCACAACAATGGGATGGCATCCGACCCCTTTGTTGGCAGAAGAGAGTTCATAGAAACTGACTTCCCCAACTCCTCCTTCTTTTATAACCACCACAAGTTCCCACAAGACTATTCCTGGGGATTGGGGCACTCCCTAATAGGTGGTCATGGGGCTAAGGGTGGAATATCCTTCTTTTAAAAAGTCAAGCAGAAGTACCTTCCATGGCTAAAGCAAAGCTCTTTTTGCCAAAGGTCAGATCATCTAATTTCATCTGCTTTTCCCCTCAGTCATCAGTGCAACAGGAACCTCATTCAAAAGAATCTGCAAAGTCATAGGACATGCTTTTTGGGGTTTGGGGGGATTGCTAGTGGAAGGAGGAGACAGACAAATAATATTATCAGCTCTCATTCCCAGTGCAATATGAGATACCAGAGAAAGAGAAAGAGAGAGATTGAGAAAGACAGAAAGAGAGAGAGGCACATATGTGTTCGTTCAAGGACTGCTTTAGCATAGTGTGAATCCATGCAACCACACAGATAGGACTTAACTAGCTGAATCCTTTCAAAGGACTTTCACAGTCACTAAGGCCATTTCTGCACACATTCAACATCCTGGGATGGAATTCTGGGGTTGTAGTTCACTGAGGTCAAAGAGCTCTCTTGCTGAGAATTCTAAAGGCCCCTCACTAAACTGCAAACTCCAGGATTCCACAGGATGTTGAAAGCGGAATAATAGCACTATAACAGTGTAGTGCGGAAATGGCCTAAGAGTGTGGGGTCCTATGAACAGGAAAGACCTATCCAAATGGTTCACTCCTTTTTGTCATATTATCCAAACAGTTTTCCCTTCCACGTGAACTCAAAACAGAGGGAAGCTGTTTCCATTCTATTAGGTAGGGGAAGGTCATAGTTGCACATGGCTGTTCCACAGCTATCTTCTTAATTGGTCATGCCTGAGAAAATATAGTATGGAGGAGACAGTGACATATTAAATAATGTTCACATGTTTTCTCTCCATCATCAAATTTCTTTGCATTTCTTTCTAAACAATTGTGTGATGCTATTGTAAAAGATGAAGAGTTCTTCACCTTTGTGTTACCCTGATTTCTGGGGTCCTGGGAGGGACACCTCAATGTGCTCACAGTGGGGAATGGGAATTAGCAAGAGCACAAGCTAAGCGATGCAAGAGGCAGGGCAACCTAGCGAAATCTTGAACCGAATGTCTACGGGGTCAGGCCAAGTCAATGAGCAAACAGAAATAAATAATAATTGTTTTCTTTATTGATGAAAAACACAGTCAAACACGTGTAGGCAAACACACTCACACAGATCTATTGAAATAAAGGTTGGAGTTGGATAGACGGTTTTAAGAGGAGTTTTTGCATGGGAAATACTACACCTGTCCTGAAGACCGGGTAGTCTGAAGACAAGTTCGTAGAAGTGGAGATTCTCAGCATGTGGAGCTGTGGGGAAGGCTTGCTGAATGAAGCGACAGCAAGGCGGGTGGAAGTCAGGAGCGATCCGAAGAAGCACTCAAAATCAGGTCTTATACAGGAAAATGTGCCTGTAGGCTAGTCCGTTCCCGGGGAATACAATGGGTTTTGGGCTGGAGACAAAGCCTCCAAAAGGTCAGTGTTTTACATGATTGAATTATGACAGAGTTGTCAATAGAATAGCCAGTATGCAAATGCGGAGTGCTTGACAGTTGAGCATTCAGCTCATCAAGCTGCCTGCTTGGAGCAGGGAGTCCTTTGTAAGTAGCGTGCATACATAATATGATCTTCAAGAGTACTTGCCTGGAGGTCTCCTAAAGTGGCAGTCTGGCTATTACTGCCCTGCCTGGATCAGTTTTGAATGGTTCAGCTATTTTTGGCCATGCCTGCATGCGTGCTTGTCCAGGGGCCTCGTGGAGAGGAATGGGTAAAGAAGACCAAATTGCTGATATCAAATGATATCTAATATACCACAAGACTGGACCAGAAACTACAGTAACATTTGATTTTTTACAAAGATTTCATAATTCCAGAAAATACTATAGACTATGTAATATATTAGTTATGGGATTTTTTGAAAAATAAAATTGCTTGGAGAAGTCACTTTTTTGGACTTGAACTCCCAGCATATTCCATGCAGTCCAAGTCTCATCTATCCATCCTATTCTCGGGAGGGAAAAAGTTTTGAGAAGTTTCTTAATACCTCAAAGGAAGAATGAAAGAACCCCTGTCACTTTTTATAATTACGTAAAATGTGGTTCCAATGTTATCAATACTGATTTTTTATCTAAAATAAGTCTACTGCCTTTTCCTTAATCATTGCAGTTTTGCAAAGAAATATTTAAGGTGTTTACAGTCATTCTCTACATCCTGTGAAGATGACTAGTAAGTTGAAAGTTGCTTTGTGATCTTTAACTTCTTTAAAATTTTATGACCACACTGCATTAATCCTTTCCACATCTTCTTGAAATAGTTGACATCATCTAGGTTAGTAAATATTTGTCACAAAGATGAAAGAGAAGAGTTTCTTACATATCCCTTTTAGTTAATCCAGATGTGCAGGATGGGTGGGTGGGATTGGCTACTTTCTTTTTTCCCCTCACTACTTTGTAGATTATTGTATATTTTATAGTTCTGTTTAAGGAGAAAACAAAATCACCAGGGAACGTAAGAAAGACCAATCATTAAGAAAAGAAGCATCTATTAAAAACACATCAGAAATAGCCAGGATGGGAAGGAACTAAAATATTCATGATAGTATTTTATCATAGACTTCAACTGTTTCATAGAAATGCTGGTTTCTTGATTCTTTTCTACCCAAACATAAATCTAAACTGAATTAAGCTTCTGCATCCCAGAATAGCTGTATAGACTCAGTTGAAGACATGCAAACTTGTTTGATTTCTATGTGATGCTCCCTACAGCACCAGAAAGCAAGCAAGTGAACAAGCTCCAGGACTATTCCCTCCCCCTAAAAAAATATTCCATAGGACCTCCAGAACAAGATTCTGTGGCAGGAGCCCACCATGAGCAGTATGAGGTAGAAGACTTTCAATGTGTCAGAACAAAGATACTACAAGAAGTCACTGAATTTTTCTTATTCCAGTCAGTGAAATAACAGACCTTTACTTGAAGTTCTCCTTCACCAGCTAACATGACCATTGAGTGCAAAATGTTCCAGCTGCACCATACAGTGACCCGTCAGGGTTCAGGGCACAATAACCTTGGGAAAGTGGAAAAACCATGAATGACTCCCCTCCATGCTCCCTCCTCTCATTCGCTTTTGCAGCTCCTGCCCCTGTTTCTTTAGCCTTTTGCCTCGGTGCACATTCTCCTCACTAGGACAAAATTCAAGGTAAAGTGAGGGGGAGGTCTGGAGGAGAGAAGGAAGGCACACATGTGCCTTTGTCCACTCTCAGTCCATGCAGTCAGCCAAAGAAAAACAGCTGATAAGAACTAGCAGCAGCAACAAACCTCACACTGTAATTCTTTTTTTTAATCTAGTAGGGAAACAAACTCAAAATACAAAACATAACAACAGTGCAGGCAATATTCATAAATCAAAGCACAGTCAATACAATCCTAAATCAGAGGTCAGAGACACAGCAGGAGAAATGATAATTTAACCACCAACAAGTTCTGATAGTAGCTCAGCTTTTATGGGTTCAGAGATCAGTGCAACTGACAACTAACTGCTGTCTGTTATACATTTGCTCAAATTTGCATAGGTTGTCCCTTTGGTGTCTATGTTCAATGAAGGTGGGTACCAGTAAGTTATCTTCCGTGTCAGAAAGAGCAGGGGGTCTCCGCTGGGGCTGGCACTGCCCCCTGTTCTGTCTCTGTGGTAGGTCATACTGTCTCCTCCTGTCCAGGTTCCACTGTTTCAGTTTCTGAGTCTGAGTCTATGCCTAGTTCCGGAAAGCAGGGCATGATAGCCTTCCCCTCCAACCCTTGCCTTGTGCTTTGGCAGACATTCTCCATGCTTGGGCAAAATGCATGGGAATGGGAGAGGGAGCTCTGGAGGGGAGAAGGAAGCCAAGCATGTGCTCCCCCCGCATTCCCTTGTGTTTTGTCTGGGCACATTTGCCTTCCTTCTCCATGCCTGGCAAAACACAAGAGAATGGAAGGAGGGAAATGGGGGAAAGGCATGCACACAGGTCATGAATAATCAAATACATGAAAGTCAAATCCACAAATATGGAGGGAAACTAGGGAACGTGTCCTTGTGATGTCACAAAGGTAAGGAAGGGGAGAAATGTCTCAATGGAAGGGATAGAAATCTTCATAAGTTATCATCTCAAAAGAAGCAATGAGTAGTTTTAATATTTTACTCCCTACTACAAGCACATCTTCAAAATCTTGTGCAATTTTACTGACTTAGTTTGCAAACAGTTCACATGTTGTTGTTTTGTAAAGAAAACAGCTGCTGATTCTTATGCAGAAAATGCTGTTTTATGAAAAGATCTGAATTTTGTACAAAATAAGCCTCCAGTTACAGCATTTTCTGTACCTCCCCCAACATTTTATTGCTCAGAATGTTGTTTTCTTACAAATTTTATGCCAAACAAGTCCCAAGCTGCAAAGATTTTTTATCAGCCTAGGATTCTTCTTATCATGGTTTTTGACACACAATTTTCAACCATTGTTATATATTACTCCCATCTCCTTTTAAAGGAAGATTAGTAGAGAAAAAGTTGGATTGGGCTGTATTGCATCATTCTAATACAGTTGTAGTGGAAGGAACAGATATAATGGTTTCTTGGTTCATGACATATATTACTATGCTCTTTCTCATTGTAGTCATATATATTAACAAAAGGATCCTCTTCAGAAAAGTCTCTTATTTCAATGGAATGAATGGGATAAGCAGAATGTATCCTTTGACGCATCACAACTAATGGACTGGTCTCTGTGCTCTGCAGTGTTTGAAAGACTCTGCAGACTGATCTACCCAGAAAAATCAGCAGTAGCAGAACATGTTATAAACCAACCTGGACACATTATGCTCATTGAAAGCACAGAAATTCTGGACCATTCTGAGAACTACTATGTCAGACTACACAGAGGGGCCATTGAAATCCATAAATACATGGATAGTTTCAACAGGAAAGAAGAAACTAGGAAAGTAAACAAGATTTGGCTACCAGTATTGAAGAACACTAAAATCAAGACTCAAAAATATGCCAATGAACACCACCCAGACTCTCGAGGTCCCTCTATAGGGAACAATACAATAGGTTGCTAATGTATTTAACACACATGTTATGCACGTCCCCTGACTAACAATACACCTTGGGGGATATCCCGTTTAACAATAGGCCATCACACAGGCCAACTGTAACACATGCAAATTGCTCCCTTCCACCCGGGGACTACACAAGTATATATACTCTGTCTCACTTCCATGCCACCAGATCCTCTGAAGATGCCAGCCACAGATGCAGGTGAAACATCAGGAGAAAATAGAAAATACTAATAGAACACAGCCTCAAAGCTTGGAAAACCCACAACAACCCATGGATTCCAGCCGTGAAAGCCTTCGACTTTACTTAGAGGCGGTTTTGCCCATTTCTTTCTCTGAAATACAGTACTTGGTATTCACTGGTGGTTTCCAATCGAAGTACAAACCAGTGCTTACCCTACTTTGGCCATTTCTGCAGTAGCCTGTTATAGCACTATGATTCCACCTGCAACATCCGATGGAATCCTGGGGTTTGCAGTTTCGAAACTGCAAATTGGAGGTTTCCACAGGATGTTGAAAGTGGAATCATAGCGCTATAACAGGCTAGTAACAAAATGGCCTAAGCCTCCAAGAGCAGACAAGACCTGGGGCCTGCCTCTGCAAACAGGAAGGGCCCTTTTGTTGGCATGAGGCAAACAATGCCTTAGAATAAAGAAAGCTATCTTTGTATCAGTATAACATAGAAAACAAACTGAGTTGTAATTTCAAAGTGGGAATGTAAGGTATCCTGCCTTCTACCAATAGTGCTATTGCTATAAACTGAAAAACCATAAAAATGCAAATCTATAGCCCTGTTTTCATTATCAGTTGCTTCTTCTCCCTCCTCCTCTGCAAAAATCATTATTATGCATTGTCACCATCAGGAGAGGACAAGGGCATATCAGAAAAGTGAAGGGGAAAAAAAAGGTAACATCACAATACCAATGAACACAGGGCAGACACTGGCAACAGCAGGAACAGGATGATTCTCCTTTGACCTTCACAACATTTGTGTCATGTGTTGACACTTTTGGAGCCCATGCAAATCATGGGTTGTTTTTTTTACCCACATAATAAATAATTAATATTTAATAAATAAAATAATTAAAATGCTTTCCCTCTGATGCTCATGATGAGGGTATGTATAATAATACCTCATTGTAGAGGAAGGAGAGCATTCAACACAGGGCTACTATTTTCAAGGGAAGACCAAGATTCATTGTAACATATAATCCTGCTACACCCTTATGCACACAGGAGAACAGAACATTTTGTATAACTTGGCAAAACCATGTAGTCCTAGTTATAAAACCTCTGTATTGTAGTATGTGAAAGTTTTAAAATGGCATTAGCTGCAAACCTGCGAATATTCTCAGTTCTTTTACATTTTGAATTAATGCCTTGAAAAGTCCCTAGTTGACAGGATAATGCATCATATTTCATGAGCACAGGGACTGCATATCTCAACCATATTTATGAAATCAATGCAATGTAACTTACTAAGGGGGAAAGACAAGTGAGACATACAGCTGTATAAATCAGAAGGATGAGAAATAAACATGCCAGAAACATCCAGGATTGAAGGACAACTAGAATTAAAAACAAAATAATAGCTGACCACGACCCAAAAGGTACTGTACTCATGGGAAAAATTAATGAGGAAGGTATATGTTAGATGTCAAACAGAGCTAAAGGTGGATCTTCATGTAGATTCACAGAGAAAAAAGTCATGATCCGGAAAATGCCTGAAAAACTGTCCTTTGTTTATTAGGGAACTGGCCAGTAATATAGATGGAATAATAGAATATATATAGGATAATGTAGATGGAATGGTAAATAATGGTAGGGAAATAAGCAAACAGCATAATAACCTTGAGTCTCAAACAAATAGGAAGTCACCACAGTGTACCAGCAATATCAAGTACAGGCATGCAAAAACTTCTAACTAACAACTAGGTGGCCCCCCCCCCCCAAAAAAGACTATAAATTAAAACAGTTTATAAAGATACCATAAAGCTATCTTTTTTATTTACCTGCAATAGAAATATCCCTTTGCATTTAAGTCTTTGTTTTATTTTCTTTGCACAATCAGGGTGGTATTCTATAATGTACTCGTAAGATAGCAAGAAATATAACTATCAGAGGTGCAGAGACAACAAATTATATGTATATATTCTTAAGTATAGATAATCTACTGAGATTTGAAATGTTTTATGGATTATTCCTTTGTGAAATGTGATCTTCCTAGTAAGAATTTTTTTTTTATTTAAAGGAGATGAGGACATCCTCAGGGTTAATGCCACAATCTAACATTATCATCCTTTCCTCTCTCTTTTCTTAAAGAAGATATAATCTTTTCATAACATGAAAATAGATTTTAAATTGATAGATCTGTGTCCTTTGATGAATAACAAAACATATGATGTGACACTACATATTTATCAAGCCTTATCAGCCTGCAGCAAAATATATTTGGCAGTTCAGCTGCTTCAACTTCTGAGATAATTTCTCAATGGAATACCAAGCAGTAGAAAACCATATGTCTATCAGTGCCGTTTGGATACTTAACCCAAGACACTGGGTACTGCCTGCCCTGACAGCCAGCAATAGCAGAACTCCCACTGAGATTTTGGATTTAAGATTTTGCAGCAGATGAATTTTGACTTAACCTATCATTTAATACTAAACAGAAGCTTTTCTTTATAGTCCTGATCAAGACATTGGTGTCTTTTTTTTAAAGAACATGATATCTTTTCTGATCATATAGAAAGTGTTTAATGTGTAAATTATTGCTTTTTAAAATGTGATTTTTCAGCCAAGATAGGGCAGGGATCCAAAGGACTGTGCAATGACTTTTTCTTTCAACATGGGGATGTTTGGACTATCCTGGATTGCAGTCTCTTATGCCACATGGCAACCCAGCTTCTGCTTTGGCACACTGGGCCTCTCTTCAAAGGACACAAGTATCAGAAATCCCACAAAATATTTCTAGCCCTATGGGCCTCACTATAATCTTTCTTTCTGTCTCTCTCTCTTTTTCTCTCCCTCCTCCCTCTCTTTCAGTTACTGACCCACCTCTCCAGACTTTTTCAAGGTTTGTTCCATGGTTTCAGAGGACTGCTACTTAATATTGGAAGCAGTACCTTCAGATTTCAGTGTTCACTAATGGGACTTGTACTTAGCTAAAGACATTTACAAAGGGAGTCAGGTTCATTTAAGGTAGCATCCATATTGATGGTATAATGCTGGGCTTCAAATTTTCAACAAACGGACTCCAGTGATATTGGCAGGGAGCACTGGATTTTATGTTATGATAATTATACAAAATGTTATCCATGTTTTCATAGAAATGTATATCTTATTACTTTACATTATACACAAAAATAAGACTATCTTTTCTCAATGCAATGCAAGTGAATTGTACAGCAAAAGAAAATAAATGCTCTTAAGTTGAAGGACAAAATTTTATAATAGAACTTTTATCATATACAGAGTGGGAAATGTCAGTTGTCCAAACTAGGTTCAGAAAAGGAAAAGGCGCTAGGGATCACATTGGAAACATACATGGGATAACGGAACACACACTCACAATAAAATAAAATAAAATAAAAATCAGAAGAAATTCAGCCTTTGCTTTACTGAATATAGCAAACTTTAGATTGTGTAGATCATGAAAAATTATGGATGGGTCTAAAGGAAATGGATGTGCCATATTTGATTACGTTGATGCATAATCTGTGCAAGAAGTCACTGTAAAGGACAGAATATAGAATAAGAGAATGGTTTCCAATTGGCAAGGAGTCCAGGCAAGGCTGCACATTTTCACTGTATTTGCTCAACTTGTCAACTGAACATACTGCACATACAGCTTGATTAGATATAGAAGGAGGCATGAAAAATAAGGTGGGAATATTAACAATTTAAGATATGCATATGACTGCAAACTGCTAAGCAGAAAATAGCAAAGTTATGTACAGTAATGACCATTGAAGAAAGTCAACAAAGAAAGTGCAAAAGCAGGGATATAGGTGAACATTAAGAAAAAAATAATAACCACGGATAATTTGTATAACTTTAAAGTGGGTGATGAAGAATAGTCAAAGACTTTCTCTACCTTGGCTCAATGACACCAGAAGGCTAGGTCTTGGAAGAGCAGCCACAATAGAACTGCATAAGATCCTGAAGTGTAAAGTTATATCATTGGATACCACAGTCGGAATCATCCATGTCGTGGTATTTCCAGATTCATGGATGTGAAAGCTGGAGAGTGAAGAAAGATGATATCAACAGAATCAACTCATTTGAAATGTGGTACTGTTGCAGAGGTCTACAGATACCATGGACTACTAAAATGACAGATGAAAGGGTCTTAGAGCAAATCTAACCTGAACTCTCCCTAGAAGCTAAAAAGATCAAACTGAGGTTATTGCCTTTTGGACATATCATGAGATTAGAAAGCAGTAGGAAAAGGGAGAACCTGCATTCCAGATGGATAGTCTCAATCAAGGAAGCCACAGCCCTGGGTCTGAAAGACCTAAGCAGAGCCGTTGGTGATAGGGTGTTCTGGATGTCTGTCATTTATCATAATCTGCTCTGAGATCTTTATATATAGAGTGAGATATAAATATTTTAATAAAACAAAACAAAATCAGACCAAATAAATGGATAGGGTTCCCATAAGTCAAAGTAGTGTTGATGCAAATTACCAGCAACAAAAGCAAAGCATCTGAATACTTGAGAACATATTAGGGATGCCAAAAATATTTGAAAGTATTTTTTAAAAATTGTGGGAAAACACATTTTTTGAGAAACCATGATGAGAAGAATCCTGCACTGACGGGAATCTTGACAGTTTGGTCCTTATTCCATGCAAAATGTGCGTGTCCTTTTTTTCCACAGAAAACTGCATTTTCTGCACAGGAAACAGTGTTTTCTTCATGGAAAATATTTCAAAGCAGAAATATTGATTCCTATATAGAAAATCCTGTTTTCTGCACAGAAAATGCTTGGGGAGTTGTTTTGTGTAAAATCCAGACATGGTTGATTTGCATAGAAAATAGCATTTTATGCATGAATTATTTCTCTGCATTGAAATATTATTTTCCGCTTTCCATGTACAAACTTCTGTTTCCTACACACAAAAAGTTTTCTTCCATGCAAAACAACCCCATGCAAACTTTGCAGAGCAAGTCCCAAAGTATGAATAGTTTGCAAGAACTCCATGGTTTTCAAAACTTTACTTAAAAATTTTACATAAACTCTGTCCTGCATACTGTAGTAACAAATCTACACATAAAAAAATCAAACAGTTACACAAAATATGACAAACTTTACATAACATAAAGAATCAACCAACCAACCAACAACACAAATGTATTTAAAAATGCTTTTTAATCCCTTTTTTTTTTTTTTTGTTCTAGAAAAAGAGTATCAAGTGTTGACTGTAGGATTCAACAACTAATAATTTGGGAAGAGTAGCAATGGATGTATATGAATGATATCTACATTTAGAAAAGTATATATATAGAGGGAGGGAGGAATTGTATTTGATGCCTGTGTTGGTAAAGCTGAGAACCATTTTTAAAGAAAACTATAATTTTTGAAGACTTTCTTGAAGCAGGAAGAAAACTGATGAAATTGTCTATTGCTACCTTCAAAAAGAAACATAGTGAAGAATTACATCCATACAGCACACTAATGTAAGAAATGCTTTGTTGAATCAGACCCAAAGACATATCTTAACCAATACCTTGTTTTCCAATAAAGCCAAAAAATAAACGGAAGAGTACCAAAAGATCTGTGCCAAATTAAATTAATTTAATAGCCACTTTTGAACAGCAGATATGTTTCAGTATGACATACATCTAGTGCATAAACTGAGACTTTTGAGAAATTCAGCATGAAATATTTAAGACTTTCCTACCACCTAGTTATTAAATAAAATCTCTCAAACGGGCCAACTTTCACCAAACTGCTTTTCTTGCAGAGCTTCAGCCATTTCTTCACTGCGCTATTATAATGCTATCATTTCACTTTTCAACATCCTTTGGAATCCTGGGGTTTGCAGTTTAGGGAGGTGCCTTTAGAATTCTCAGCCAGAGAGCTCCTTGTCCTCAGTAAACTACAAACCCCAGAATTCCACAGGATGTTGAAAGTGGAATAATAACACTATAACTGTGTGGTGCGGAAATGGTCTTCATTTTTATCTTCTTTTTATATGCTGTGTTATATAAACAGATTTTTATATAGCTGTTGTGTGCTGTTCTTACCGCATTTGGTGCCGTTTCCTCTCCCCCAAAGTGGCCAACATGGTGCCTATGGGAAACATCTAAGTGAAATAATAGCCCACTGTTGCTGCCACTGAAACACAACTTTAAAAGTTACTTTTAGAATTAAAAGACATATGATGGCATGCTGAAGCTAATTCAAATATGGTTACGATCTCAAGGTACAGTTGTGTTTGACTTCCCGCTAAGTAATTTTGCAATTTGCAATCACTATTTGCACTTTTGGTACTTTTTTGGGGGAAAGGGGGAATCATTTGCACAGACCAACATGATTTTTTCTTTTCTGTGCAGAAAACTTTTTTGTATAGAGAATTTGTTTTCTACAGCTCCCCACCACAATAGTTTGTACAGGTAATAGCATAGTTTTCACATTTTTTTCACTCCCTTTCCCAATTTTCTGTTCTTTTCCTCACTGGAATATTTTGAGTCTTTAGACACCAACCAGGAATGTGAAAATTAATTAGCATTTGCACTCCTTGTAGCCACTTTCTTTTGATTAACTGTGCACAGGGTGAAGAAGAACTTCCCTTTGTATGTTCTGAATTTCCCATTCTTCAACTTCATTTGGTGACTTTCAATTATCTCTATGTAGTTTTACAAAGCACAAAATTTTAAAAAACCCAGTTATGTCTCCTGTTCCATGCCTTAAAAAAATAAAAATAAAAAGTACAAAATGTTTTAATCTTTCCTCATTTGACACGGGCAAAAAACTTGGTTTTGTTCACCTTTTCAATCTCTACCACATTTTTAGACAGCCTTTGTTACCCTGTATGTTGGGAGTCCTGGGAGAGGTGCCCAAATAACCAGATAAATACACAAGATGGGGGAATTAAGCTCGAGCACTCTCTTAAGCTAACAAGATGCAGGGTAACTTCAGCTAGGATCTTTAACCCTATATATACACCGTCAGGTCAGAGAGCGGCTAGACAAGGTTTTAAAGTAACAAATAATATTTTATTGAAGACAAGAAACACGAAAGACAGAACATATACTAACTAATTGAGAAATAGAAATGGAGAGCTTTGGGGAATGGGTAATACGACACCTGGTCTTCTAGTCCTGGAGAGAAGAGGAGGTTGCAGGGAAGGAAGCTCAGCGCGGTTCGCTGAGGGGAGTTCTGGACAAATCGTCAGCAAGGCGGGATGGAAGTCCAAAGTGTTCCGAGGAAGTCCCGAAAATGGGGACATTTTATAGTGTGGAGTTTACCTACAGGCTATGCTATGCTCGGTGAGAACAAAGGAAATTTGAAGCTGGACAAAGGAGTTGGAAAAGGTCAGGTCTTGCATGATGAGCTTAACGCTGGATGACAATAATACGGCCAGTATGCTGATGGCCCAACATAAAGGAATGGCTCGGCTCTTGGCAGTGTGGCTTTGTGAAGATACGCACCGAGCAAAGCCGGTTTGCAGGGAGATTTTTCCCTAAAGCATCGGAGAGGCTTAAGTTGCCTGCCTGCCTGAGTTTTTGGAATATACAACCATTAACGGCCGCGCCCCAGGTGTGCTTGTCCGGAGGACCTCTGCAAACATGTGGAGTAGGGTGGCAGAGAAAGGTCAAGCAAAGGCCAAGTTATTTGATATCAAAAGGATATCTAATGCTCTCACCAGACATATCATAACTGTGATAACACCTTCTTCCTTCTTGTATCCTTTAGAGATATGGTGAACTGTAGTCTGCATTGTATCACCAGTGTGATTACAGCATAGATTGTACAAATGTTTAATTACATTAATAGTTTCATTTTCAATTGTTAACAATACTTGAAAATCAAGTCAGTGCTGCTGGGTCAGTGTTTGCACCTATGCCTAGAGTAAAAATACAATATATTTCTTGTTTGGTTGATGAGGATCGCAACAGCTTTATTAAACCTGACAATGATTTAAACATGATTTATTGTTTTTTTCCCCCCAAGTACAATGTCATTCATTGCATTGCTGTACCAAAAGAAATTTAATTAATGTCCTGCACAACAGTGTTATGTTTTCCTTTGACATATACTTTGCTATTTTTTTTAAAAAAAAATAAAGAATTTTACTTTCTGTCTCTTCACCACTGCTACCATTCGCTAGAACTACACTATAAAAAAGAAAAATGAAAGAAAGAAATCAAGCCAGTGTACTGCAGTGGTTTGAGTGTTGGACTAAGATTCTGGAAGACCTGGCCCAATCCCAGCCCAGCCAAAAGAATCCATTAAGTGGCCATGGACAAAAAACACCTCTGTATAAATCTGAACAGGAAAATGCTAGCATAGGGTAGGTGTAAGGGAGTAATTTTGAAATCATGTAACAGCACAAGACCCTAATGGAGATTTTCATAAATTTTGGTTACAATGGATGCCTATTTAATTCTATGATCATTATCTGGTGGTGTACCCTATATTTCAGAGGGAGAAAGAAGCAAAGTCACCTAGGAGTAATCCTTACCTAAGAAAACCTGATGTCATGAGCCCGGCTGAGCTTGCCGTCGACTTTGACGGGGACTCTGACGCACTAGATGGGGACTCCTCACCGGAGGATCCCCGGGAGGGCGAGGGGGCCTCGGCAGAGGCAAAGGACGGGTCTGCTGGTGACTCC
The DNA here is from genome assembly GCA_948474755.1 of Ctenosaura bakeri. Taxonomy (NCBI): domain Eukaryota; kingdom Metazoa; phylum Chordata; class Lepidosauria; order Squamata; family Iguanidae; genus Ctenosaura; species Ctenosaura bakeri. The sequence goes on along the minus strand of CAOLHI010001219.1, from coordinate 197,869 downwards.
GTAGCCATCCCAGAGCCTGCACCGGCGGCTGAGGCGCCCATGAGCTCAATGGAGGCTGCGGCCCCTGACTCCAGTCCGGAGTTTACAGCATCCCCTGACTCCAGCCCAGAGGTTACCGCTGCCCCTCTTCCCATGTTCCAACAGAGGCGGCAGGAGAAAGAGGCAGTTTGCCGGTCCTGGCAACTGCTAGAGAAGAGGCTGAAGGCTGAGGGCTCCCAGCTGTGAGCCCAGCCCCAGAGACTCTCAATCAGCCTCAGCTGGGCTAGGGACTACTTAAGGCGGGTGCGGGGGAGAAGGGCCACGGAGCAACAACTGTTGATCTTCCGTGTCTGCGCACTCTTCGTCCAGTGACTGCGTTCAGGCTTCCCGGTGGCCGAGCTCCTAGCCCTTGTTTTGGGTGACGTAACTCTGTATTTACTTTAGGACTTTGTTTGGCGCTTTTGGGGACTTTCTTTAGCACCCTTGGCGGCTTTGGGGGTGCTGTAACCCCCTGTTTACTTTGCTTCCGCTAATAAACGCCATCCAACCCCAACCGCTTGCCCTGCATCTGCTTGGCCTCCGCCAGCCATTGACACCCTATAAAATTCATGGGGTCACAATAAATCGACAGACTTCTTGAAGGCACATACACACATCATCATCTTCCTCCCTCTACCTACTCTTTTCCAATCACATCAATCTTATATAGCTTTGTCAATCTGTCCACTTTTCCCAAATTGCTGGAAGATAATCCTTGTATTAGTAATAAAGAGCAGCGAGTCTATATCCAAGCAAAGTTCCTTATCTTGAAAGGCCTTTTGAAGACTCTTTTAAATGTAGTTTAAAATTATTATTATTATTTTTTATATCATAGTAATCTAGCATCTGCAATTTTGGGATACAGAAAGCAGACTAGCAAATGAGTGTATTATAGCAAATAAACAAAGCCAGATTCTGGCAGAAATCTCCATAATCACGTCACACGGACCGGACAGTTTGTTTTTTATTACCTTCTCAGTGTGATGATGATATAATTGCCAAAGTGTCAAACAGTCAAGCATTGAAGGCTGACATCTCTTCTGTCTTACATTTAATGAAGTACATTTTTATAGACTATTGCTTTGTCATCTTACAGAGAAATTGATAAAAACCTTTTTAAAAATTGCCATGCCATTAGAGAGCTCTTGGATGCTTTTATTCTTGGTAAAGCCAATGGTGAAATTACCTTTGATGACAATAAGCAGAACTATCAAAAGCATTTGCCATCTTCAGAAATTGCTAAAAAAATATGGGAATTGTCTTTCTCCACATAAGTTTTCCTTATATCGTTGGAAGACAAACTTGAAATGGCAATGTGACACATTCTTTTCTCGTAAGAACTTCATTTCTTTGGTTTCCATTCACTTGAGGTGCCGTGGAGTTTTCGTTGGTTTATCCTGGTAGGTTGGCTTCTCAAGGCCAAAAAATGACAACCTTCATAACCTGAAAATTTTGAAGATTGCTTTGCCAATTATTTTGGCTCCTGCTATACAGAATTTGCTGATTTTGTATAGTTTTCTAAAAGGCAACTAGTGCCAAAGTGCCATTGTTATGTTAACACACTCATAAATAATTGATATTTATTTGTTTATTAAAAGAAACCTGCCATCCCTCAAATATGAGTTTTAGGTTGCCTAACAAAGTCAAATGAATAATGAAAATAATGAAAGAGAGTGTTTTCGCTTTCATAGCAATAAGACTTTGAAGCTTAGATGACTGAAACATAGTATGGTGTGAGGAAGTTGCTTTGGGGTTTAGCTGTATGGAATGCAAGTGAAACCGAGAACAGTGGTATACATGTGGGAGGAGCTTATGGATAAGAGGGATTATATATAAGTCAGAAACTCTGTTTGGAGGAGAGTTTCAGTGAGGTCTTGGACAAAGAGGGTGGCTGAGTTGTGTCTTAGCTGCTAAGAAAAAGACACAAGAGAATAGGTGTCTAAATCTGAGAGTTATTGGCACAGAAATTGAAACTTGTTATTGTAACAATATTGTACTTTATCTGAACCTTAACAAGATATTATATTCCTAATGTTACTATGATAAAAGATACAGTTTGTTTTATAACCACTGCGTTGGCCTGAGCTGTCTGAAGTCACTGATAATAAAGAATGTGCTAGTATATTTGGTTCTGAGGGAACAATTAAGACCCTAGTCCTTTTATACAAAGGTGATATATACAGGATGGAGTAAGGACAAAGTGAAAGTGTCAGGGTGCCTTATTAGGTTGGAGCTGCAAAACCAATCTGAGGAGAAATAAGGGCCTGTCACACATGGGTACTAAAAGTATGCTTCTCAGGAATATTCTTAAATGAATCAATTTAAGAATTAAAAATTTTAATAGGCTGTAGCACCACACTGAGTCTGTCACTAGCACAGAACATGTTGTGGTTCTGTAAGGCCCTTCAAAGCTCCCTTCACTGTTGCCATGGGGACATCTAATTAACTTTCTCCCTTTCCTGTTCAAAATAAGATGCCCATAATGCACATGCCTAGTTTCTGAGGGTCATAACACTCTTGGAAACACCACTAGTCTTCTAAACATGGCTGCCACACCGTACAATATCGAGTTGCAATGAAAATATTGTTTACTAATGGTATTGGGAGGAAGGTGTCACAACATTCTTACCTGTTTTCCAAGATTAATAGTGCTTTGCTATTAAATTAAGAAAAAAGATTCTTGCATTCTTGAAAAGAAGCTAGTAAAATGTGGGCTGGACAGGGCTACTGTTAGGTGGATTGGTAATTGGTTGACCGACCGTTCCCAAAGGGTGCTCACCAATGGCTGCTTTTCATCCTGGACAGAAGTGACTAGTGGGGTGCCACAGGGTTCTCTCCTGGGCCCAGTGCTAATCAACATCTTCCTCAATTACTTGGGTGAAAGAATAGAGGACATGCTGATCAAATTTGCAGATGACACCAAATTGGGAGGGATTGCTAATACACCAGAGGATCATATCAAAATTCTAAATGACCTTGATAGATTGGAGAGCTGGGCCAAAGCTAACAAAATGAATTCCAACAGAGAGAAATGTAAGGTCCTATACTTCGGCAGAAAAAATGGAATGCACAAATATAGGATGAGGAACCATGGCTGGATAATAGTACATGTGAAAGGGATCTAGGAATCTTGGTAGATCCTAAGCTGAACATGAGTCAGCAGTGTGATGCGGCAATCAAGAAAGCCAGCACAATTCTTGGTTGCATCAATAGGAGTATGATGTCTAGATCAAGGGAGGTAATGGTACCACTCTATTCTGGTTTGGTTAGACCTCATTTGGAATATTGTGTCCAGTTCTGGGCACCTCAATTCAAGAAGGATATCAACAAGCTGGAGCGTGTCCAGAGGAAGGCAACCAAAATGGTGATGGGTCTGGAAGCCATGCCCTATGAGGAGCGGCTTAGGGAGCTGGGTATGTTTAGTCTGCAGGAGAGAAGGTTAAGAAGGGACATGATAGCCATGTTCAAATATTTGAAGGGATGTCATGTTGAGGAGGGAGTGGGCTTGTTTTTCCCTGATCCAGAGACTAGGACAAGGAGCAATGGATTCAAGCTGTAGGAAAGGAGATTCCACCTGAACCTCAGGAAAAAGTCATGATGGTCAGAGCTATCCAGCAGTGGAATATGCTGCCTTAGAGTGCGGTGGAGTCTCCTTCTTTGGAGGTTTTTAAGCGGAGGCTGGATAGCCAACTGATGGGAATGCTTTGATGTGTGTTCCTGCATGGCAGGGGGTTGGACTGGATGGCCCCCGTGGTTTCTTCTAACTCTATGATTCTATGAAAGATGAGCATAAAAGAAAAAAAAAGATATTTTGCCACTGATGCAGCTCTAGCAGTGGTAATAGGGCATAGGCCCTGCTGGCTTCAGGGGAGGGGAAGAATTTGCCACTCCACACTTGCCTAGCCTCTTTTCTAAAGTTGCCTCTCATTTTCTAAAGGAATAGACCTAATTCAATTTTCTGGACAACAGCAAATAAAAATTTAGAGGTGGTACAAAGTTCTGGAGTGTAAAATAATAATACAATCTGAAAAAAACATAAGAGATAGACTAAATTTCAGGAATAGGAAAAGAAATATATTCAGGCAAAGTGACAGCCCTTTGCAGATTGTCAGTAAATGCTATTTCACTCTGATGATGCATTGGTTTTCAGACTGTCTTAAAATAAACTCACCCCAAATTAAGTAGGTTTTTTACATGCTACCAGATTGTTTTAACTAAAGCAAGATACAATGTAGTGAGATACCAGGTAAACAATAACGGTTAAACAGACAGACACAAGCGTACACAAACACACACAACCTATTACGGTCTTAATCTTATATTAATAGTTTCAACTGGAATGGACCAGATCAGTCAATGAGATTTACCTTTGTACTGACTTACCATTCAAAGACTGTTTCTGTGGTTTTCTCTAGTTGAGACTACTCAATAGAATTCCAGCCTATTTAGTTTTCTGCTAATAATTTATAACTTGTAGTCTTTAAATAAACACAATTCAACTTGATTTGGGCTGCAAATAAATTGATGATTAAACACTTAATATATTTGATCCACAGACTAAATTACCAGTGAGGAGAAATTTCTTATCAGAGGATGGAAGATGTATTATTGTTAGTGTTCTCACCATCACTCTTTTCCTACCTATGTGCACGTAATTTGCTCTGAAGGACCAACCTAGGAATGATTAACTTTTAAACTAATTCATAATAAGCATGTTTTTCTTGCAAGTCCACCATTTTCATGGTTATGGTTATTTTCAGAAAACTCTCCACTGTACAAAGAATACAATATTTTTGACCAGTCTCTCGAAATTATTTATTTCTTTATTTCTTTATGTATTCATTCCTTTTTTTACTCAGTTTTGAGCTGAGGCTGTATACATAAAAGACTTATTATGAAGACAGAATGAATCATACCATTATCTTCTGGCAAGTTAATAATTGCTGCTTCCTTTTCATTTTCTTTCTTTCTTTCCTTCTTTCTTGTTCTGACAAAGGTATTACCTAGTACATAAAACCAAGACATTACTTAAAGGTTTTAGCTTAACTGATGACAAATCTTCTAACCAAAATCATAGCTAGATCTTATACTGATTTACTTAAAGATGTATTGTTTGAACTCAATAGAGGGACATGCCATGTTAACATGGCACATGATCGCATATGATCTGTCTGCCTTCCTTTGGGCAGATGCATATGGGCTAACTGGAAACTTCTTGCAGATATGCAATTCAAAGTTATGGTGTTGGACACATTACCATTTTGAAGCATACTGTGCTTCAAAAATTCCAGAAGAAAATCACATATAGTTATATGATTATGATTATAATCCTCTTTATGTCTTCCAGATGTTCATATTTTCCCATTAAAACAGTGTGGGCATTTTTGTCTGATGCACAGCATCTACATTTGGTACAAGATCATGTTATGGAAACAAAGATGTGCACGTGATACCATTACGGATGAAGATGCTCATTCTTGGCCAATGAGAAAGTGGCAGTAGTATTCTTTCAGCTGCACACTTAGTTCCATGCTTGGTTGCACATTCAGTGGACCAGTGGATTTCACATTTAGTTGTACAATACTGTTATTCAATCAATGCAGCACAATCAGTGTGTAACTTCACATGCAGACATTTATGCTATACAGTTCCAATGTATGACCTCAGCTGAACGGTGATATTTTCTGATATTTTTAAAAACACTATATTCTATCCAATGTGATATGTGTCTTTCATAAGATGGCAACCCTGCCACTTCTCATAGCCATATATTCCTTGGACATAAACATTCAAGGACACATTAGCTTTTTACTAAAAATCTACATTCACAGTTATACTTTTACTTTTTTAGTAAAAAAAGTTGTGGTTAACTATATAAAGTAACAACTTGCTTATGAAATAACAAAAACAACAGTGTAAAGTCTAAAAAGAAAAAAAGAAATGTTGCCTCAGCAACAGCAATGGCCTTCCCCTTTCTTCCAACCTTTACTGCATTGTTAACAACAAATTCTGAATGATCTTCAAATAAGAAAAGAAAAAGAACGTGAGAAATGTAACAAAGATGTTGGGGATGGGGAGGAACACTTACAAAATACAACATTCCAGTTACAATACAGAACTAAAATAAAAAAAAAAACTTTAAATATTTTCTATTGTTGTAGTTAAACACACAAGAAGGCTTCAAGATTCATAGACATAGCTAAGTATACCTACTTCTCAAAAAAAGAAAAGAAAAGAAAAGACACCTATCAAGTAACCTGAACTCTTTTTATCTTATAGAACTTATGAACCTGCTACTTTGAAATAAAATTTACCCTAGGAACTATGTTGAAGAGCTTAGACAGGGGTTTTTCCAGGGACAATGGACTAATGCACTGTCTATTCACCCACTGAGCCCTGGACTTACACACTGGTTTAGATCACGCAAGTGCATTTGAAAAAGTTACTTGAGAGCCTCATCTTGAAATGGACCCAGCTGGAAACCTTTGTTCCTGAGAAGCCCACGTCAAGTTGAAGATACTTTGCAGGATTCATGTGGGAGCACACCTGCCTGTCCTGCACTCTGCTGCCTTCCATTTCAGAAGGATCCCACAGAGATATAGATAGTTCAATTATCTTGAATGGCATGGAGCACTACATGAAGAGTTTTGGAAAGGGGCTAACCATCTGACTAGCAGTGCTTAGTAACACCAACCCAGCACCATTTTTTTCAATGACATTTACCCAATTGTTATATTACAGTGGAAGTAAATTTTCCAAAGAATGAGCTGTCCAAATACAGCTAATGGAGTCCCATCTGACCATTTCTGACCAGAAAGAAAAAATGTATTAGGGTTAAATCTGGCAGAGGCACAATATAAAGAGTAGCAATGTAGCTATTCCAAAAGAGCCTTTTTCAGCAATGATAGCTTGACAGAAACAAAGATAGGCATGGCTGTCTAGAAGGGCCATACTGTTACCCTGTATTGTGGGGGTCCCGGGAGGGACCCCCAAATAACCAAATAAAAACACAAGATGAGGAAATTAGACTTGAGCACTCTCTTAAGCTAACGAGAGGCAGGGTAACTTTAGCTGGGATCTTTTAACCCTATGTCTACGGCGTCAGGTATGAAGAGTAGCCAGACAGGTTTTAAAGTAACAACAATAACAATTTTATTAAGAGACAAACAACAAATAAGACAACACATGCACACTACTAACTGGAAATAGAAATGGAGAGTTTCAGGGGAGTGGGTAATATGACACCTTTTCCCGTAGTCCTGGAGAGAAGTGGAGGTTGCAGGGAAGAAAGCTCAGGAGGGGGTGACTCGCTGGACAAACTGACAGCAAGGCAGGATAGCAGTCCGGAGTGTTCCAAGCAGTCCAGTGGGTGAGCGTCCCAAGCAAGGCTTGGATTTGGGGACCTTTTATAGAGTGGATTTTACCTACATGCCATGCCATGCTCAGTGAGAACAAAGGGAATTTGGAGCTGGACAAAGGCGTTGGGAAAGGTCAGGTTTTACATGATGAACTTAGTGCTGGATGACATTAGTATGGCCAGTATGCAAATAGCCCAACATAAAGGAATGGCTCGGCACTCGGCCGTGCGTCTTTGTGTAAAGTCGCGCTGAGCAAGGCCGGTTTGCAAGAAGGAGTGGTCCCTTAAGCAACGGAGAGGCATTAAGCTGCCTGCCTGAATGAGGTTTGGAATGTACAATCATTAACAGCCGTGCCTATTATGTGCTTGTCCAGTGGCCCTTTCAAACACGTGGAGTAGGGTGGCAGAGAAAGGTCAAATAAAGGCCAAATAAGTTTAATATCAAGAGATATCTAGTGCTCTCACCAGACATATCATAACCGTGGTAACAATACATATCGAATATTTGTATCTCATATTTAAAATATGTTATCTAAAGATTTTGTGCAAGGGTCAGGATAAAAGGAGGCAACATCAGCATTTTACTTCTGGCTGTATCCAGTGACTCTACTGAAACTATGTCAGGAGAGTAGAAATACTTAATGAATGTGGTCTTCATATAAAGGAAGCCTAAGGGTGAAAATAAGAGTACAAGACAACACTTCTGTTGCTGAGAATAGTTTTGTGAAATTGATGTCTCCTTTTGTCCAATTATTTTCTTGTTTACTGTCTATTTATTGAATATAATTTTGAATTGCCCCTCAACTGAAAGAGTGCACAGAGTCAAAATTACAATCTACTACAATAATTTTTAAAAAACCTGAATGCAAACTGTTTAAATATCTGCATTGCTAGAGGAATTTTCTAAAAGGAAAAAGTGGTATTACTCAATAAAATCATTGTAGTTCTGTTCTGTTCCTCACCACCTAAAGGCTATTAATGAAGCCGACAACCTGTCCCCCACCAGGAATGGACTTCCATCCTTGGGGCACTGTCTTTAGAAGAATCTTTTAAAACTGCTCATCTCTACTTTGTTTTATTGTTTCATTGTATGACCATCTTTATTTGTGTGCATTCTGATGGGGGCTATCACTTCTGCCAAGGGTTGCCAGATTCAAAGCTGAAGTGATTAACACAATATCTTTTAAACATCTGGATGCATCCAGAATTGGGAAAGCTACTCTTGACTCATCCCTCATGGCTTTGTCATCCATTTCAATCTCTTCCTTATTCCTTGGTAGGCAAGACTCAGGATCAGTGGGATAGCAGGTTGGGCAACTGAGGGATGACACCAGAGCAAAGGGGGCCCTCTTGGAAGCACACAAAAGGCTGTCTTGTGCCACCCTTCTCCTATGCTGAAATACACAGTGGCAGATGATAAGGGTATGAATTACTACCTGCTAGGAACCAACAGCTAGCAACAAAAGTTGTAGAGAGTGAGGAAATGTGGCTGCAAAGGTTTGATGTGGCTGCAAAAGTGTACAGGGTAGGTAAGATTACCATAGAGGTAGGAAGTATTACCCACTAGGAATCTAGCAGGCAAAAGTTGAAGGGAAGGAGATGTGATGTGACTGCAGAGGTCTACAGGGTAGGTGAGGCTGTATAGCCATGTCTGACCAACCTCTTTTGGAACATGTCTTATTTGCTCTTCTAGGTGCAAATAGGCATTTCAGTGGTAAGGATCAGCTTTATCAGTGTAACTAGCTCTGCAGATAGAAGGAGAAGTTCTCTGAAGTACTTGTCTTCCCCTCAAATATATAGACAATGTGAGATTTCATTATACTATTTATTTCCCTCTCTTTCTGCCTTCCTCCCACCCTTTTGCATTTTCTTTGCCTTCCTGTGGTTGAACATATTGGAGCTCACTGAAACCAAGGCTGCCTATCACAGCATCATCTCTTTCTTCATATACAGCAGGTACCCACTGTACATATTGCAGATGAAAATTACAATAACTCCTTTTCTACAATAAGATGCCACATGAATATTCTCAAGTAAATATACCTAGGTGGATTTGAGAGCAGCAGAAGAAAACCTTATCTTACTCCTGTGATCAGAAAGGTGCTATGATTTAACTAAATTTAAAATTTGAAACTTCAGATACTTAATATATAGAGATGGTAAACAGGATTTTTGTAGTTTTTTGTTTTTTTTAAAAAAATTTGCTTCTATAGTATTGGTACGATAGATCAGGGTGGGACTAGATGTTAAATGGCAGCTCCCAGCATTCCTCTCCATTTACTGGGTTGATTAAGGTTCTTGGCTGTTGCAGTTCAACAATGTCTGGAGAGCCACAGAGGTCTCACACCTCTTTTCTAACAAACGAATGTAGAAGTAGCTGTAATGCATGCAATTGGTCTATGTGTGAAATTAATTCACGGGTTGTGCTTTCATGAATTTGATTATTCATGAGGTGCCCCCTTACCCCCCATTCTCCCCCCCATTCTCAGGCCTGGGAGGATGCAGGGAGGGCAATTCCCCATTTCCTATGATCCACCCACCACTACCAAGAGCTTCCCTGCTGGCTTTTCCCTCAACCCCACCCACCTGATCCCAATGGCACAGGTGAGGGGAGGCTCAGGAGATAACCAGCAGGGAAACAGCTTCCCTGATAGCTTTCTCTTCACCCCCAGTCACACAATCTGGCAGAGGTGTGGAGAAAGCCAGCACAGAAGTTCTTTTCCCATTGGCTGTCTCCTGCACGCACCTCCACCCGCATGATAATGATCCCACGGGTGGGGGTAAGGAGAAAGCCAGTGGGAAAGCTGCTTCCCCACTTGCTGTCTACTGTGCCCACTACACATGATCACGGATGAGGAGAATGCCAGCAGGGAAAATGTTTCCTCACTGGCTGCCTCCTGCACCCACCTCCGCCCACATGATCCCGATCATGTGGGTTGGGGTGAGGAGCAAGCTAGTGAGGAAGCTGTTTTTCCACTGGCTGTCTCCTGCGCCTCCCCCACCCATACCATTGGTATCTGGTGAATGTGGGTGAGGGGACAGCTTCCCTGCTGGCTTTCTCCTCACTGGCTGTCTCCTCGCCCTCGATCGCATGGGCGGAAATGGACACAGGAGACAGCCAGTGGAGAAATAGCTTCCCTGCTGGCTTGCTCCTCACCCCCACCCGCATGATTGGGATCTCATGGGTGGAAGTGAGTGCAGGAGACAGCCAATGAGGAAAGAGCTTCCCCACTGGCTCCTTGCCCCTACTTACATGAGTAAACAGCTTCCCCGTTGTCTTTCTCTTTGCCCTCGATCACACGAGTGGAGGTGGACACAGGAGATAGCCAGCAGGGAAACAGCTTCCCTGTTGAAATAGCTTCCCTGATCATGCTGAAGAAAACTCTGTCCCCCCTGGCTGTCTCCTGCACCCACACTACTCCTGGTGTGTGTGGGGGAGCAGTTTTTCGTATTTTTTTCACTTTTGCGGGGGTTCTTTTTCCCTATCCCCCACTAAAGTGAAGGGCCTACTGTACTGAAACAGAGTTGGTAAAATAAACATGGCCGTCTAATGGGAAGCACTTCTAAAACCATGAAGTGAAGGGTCCAAAACTATCTAGCTGTAGCATTCAATTTAGAACCAGCATGGTGTAGTGGTTTGAGCATTGGACTACAACCAAGAGACCAAGGTTTGATTCCCTGCTCAGCCATGGACACCCACTGGGTGACCTTGAGCATATCACACGCTCTCAGAAAACATTGTGATAGGTTCCCTTTAGGGTCACCATAAATTGCAATTGATTTGAAGGCACACAACAACAACAACTTTAAGTTGAAAAAAAATTACTACCACAGGAGCCAACTTGCTAGGTGAAAGTGTGAACAGGCAGGAGAACAATTTCATCCTTACCTTTAACCTGTGCAGTGGTGATGAAGGAAAGAATACCACAACCAGCACTGTGCCAGCAAATGATTGCCTCTGGTGATAACAGCAATCTGTGTTTGTGCCATGGTAGGACTTTCAAGAAATACTGCTTACTGCAGCATTCTATATTGCCGTTATGCAAAGTGAGGTGGTCATCTCAGATGAATGCTGTATTGGAGATCAGAGCTATCCTGTATTCCTAAACTAGCCTGCAATCCTCAGATGAAACAAAGAAAGCTATCTCCTGCACTGCCGATATAGATTCAGCTGCAAGTCTAGTCAGCTTTTTAATAAGACAAGACGGATCATTTACAGCTGTAAAAGATACTTGAAAAAACTTCTTTGTTGAGAAACCCCATCAAGCAAGTAGTCAACTGATGCAACTTTTTGGTTGTTCATTCATCTGAGATGACCACCTCACTTTGCATAATGGCAATATAGAATGCTGCAGTAAGCAGTTGTTGTTGATTTGTATTTAAGGACTTTTTTTGGGGGGAAAGGTCACTTATGTAAAAAAGAAAACTTGGTTTTGGACAGAAAACATACAAAATACACTGCCCAGAATTCTGTATGTGCTACTTAGTTATATGACCATTTTATTTGCATGGCAATGTAGCATCTCCCAGCCCAACCTCACTAAATCTATTTTACAGAGGATAAGCTGCATGGATAAGCTGTGTGGCGAGAAGGGAGTCCATTCTGCTGGTAATCATGGGCCATTTCCACACTACACTGTTATAGTGTTATTATTTCACTTATAACATCCTGTGGAATCCTGGGGTGTGCAGTTTAAGGAAGGGCATTTAAAATTCTTAGCCAGAAAGCTCTTTGATCTCAGTAAAATACAAACCTCAGAATTCTACAGGATGTTGAAAGTGGAATAATAGCACTGCAACAGTTTAGGGCAGAAATGGCAATGTTGAAAGTGGATGATGTTTCCAACCCCCAACCACTGTGGAACCCCCAGCCACTGTGGAACTGTGACAGGCTTCTGCTCTTGATAATTACAGCCTTACTATCTGACAAGAGTCAGGTGAAAACATCATCCATCCCTGCTGCAACCACCAGGAGAACAGTCCCCCTTCTCTCCATGTGGCTGATGCCCAGTGAAGTAAATTGGGAGGGCAGATATGATTGTGGCTATACATGATTATGTGGAGACCATGAATATGGATCCATTATAGGGTGTATCTCCAGGTCACACGTCCACACGTCTGATCCTGAATTCCAGCCATAGTTTTCTGTGCAAGAACGTTCATTTTATTTTCCCACAAAAACCGCAAGTTCTTTTACAAATGCATTTTTTGTGAAAAATAAAAATGTGCAAAACATCTTGAAATCTTGCCTAGTAGGGAGAAAACTTGCATCTGAGAACAAAATAAATGAATATTTTAATCTCTAATCTTCCCATCTTACACTGTCCTTCTGCAACAAAATGTCCTTTATTGTTTAATGTTATAGAAAAGGAATTCCTCTCCTTCCTGGAGAGACTTGCAGTGGCTGTAGGCAGTTTACTGAGTGAACTGTCTTAATGGCAGATTTTTCTTCATTGTAACCTGAAATGGTATTCCTGGAGAAGCTACCTAGCTACACGGTTTGCAATTACCAGTTGTTAGAAAATGACTCTATTTGTTTCATTTTATTTTCTTACACATATTTCTTAAATTATGTTTTCTTATGGTCCCTCATCCTTTTCTAAAGTATTGCAAGGAAAACAGCAACATTTACTCAAGTGTTTGATGATAACTTTTTTTTCCCCTTTGTGGCCTGTTTGTCTTATACATGGAAGCTAAAGTAAGAGAGGCGCCTGGCTGGAATGTTTAATTTGATCATTATTCATGTTGGGGCTTTTTCAGATCCTAGGATGATGGTGTTTCAAATTATATCAAAGTCTTTACCAATCACCTTGATCTGTAGACTGATTTTTCATTTTCCCTAAGGCATCAATTCCTTCAAGTTCTTACATTCTGACTTTGCATGTCATAAATATTTCTGTGCTCCACACTTCACTTTTATCATAGTCTTGGCTATTTGTGAATAAATAGTCATTTCAGGGAGGGATGAGACTTTTTCTGAGATGGGCTTCTTAATGAGGTAGGTAGCAGCAAAAAAATCTGTGAGCGGGAGTATCATTTTCTCTTATAGAAAAAGAAAGATGGAGATCTTGAAACTGATCCGTATGTCCTTTCCCATATTTTCACATACTGTAGAGCCACATTACATTTGGATGAATAGGAAACGTAGAGGAAAACATCTCAGTCTATATTTAATAGTTGCTTTGAAAGGCACAATGGCTTCCTTTCAGGGGATCCCACTCCTATTCACATGAGTAATAACTTGCTCTTGGCACCTGTTCTAGAGGACTGAAAAACTCTTTGGAGTAGGTTTTTCAGTTTCAGAAAGAGGAAAGATTATCCCAGTCTCTCTGGCTCTGCATGCTATTGCATTGTTATTTACATTTTCATTCATCTACAAAACTTGGAATGTAATGTTTTTATATTTTTAAAGGAACTAGATACATTGTTCATTACTCTGATCACCCAGTGGGCCATTACTTCTTTCTGCGGTCCAGAAAGTAACTGATTTGATTACTGATTACAAACAGGTATTGGTATCACTACTGCAACACAGAAAAATACAGGGAAAAAGTCCTCTCTAGTTTCCCCTATCTCTGATCACCTTAATTTTGAATGAATTACTCTACCTGGACTGCCCCCTCTACTTGCACTGGCATTCAGTTGCCACATGCATTGAACAAAGAAATGCTTTTCAAGTATCCCAATTTATCAGGGACTGCCCCACTTAATCTTCTGGTGTTCCAGATTTATAGCTGCTTTTAAAATGTCCCAGTTTCTCTCCCTTCCTTCCACTTTACCACTTCGTCCTTAGCTTACTTCAAGTGCTGCACACTGAGTTTACAGAGCACAAACAAGTTTGCACTCAATTAACTCACTGGTTTAACTCACTGGGTGGGGGAGAAGAGGAGGAACAAAGAGTAGCAGGGCACAATCTTGCCCTTCCCAGTATGTTTGGACAAAAGCAAGCTGCTTCACCTTCTCCTAGCTTGTGTTTTACTCCTCATTAATAGCTTTTGCCATCTTGACCACACTCTGATGTTGCTTGACCAGATGTGTCCCAGTATGCACAGATGCTCTGGGTGGCCATATAGAGACAGTCACTCACCCAGTTCCTATTCTTCTGCATCTCCTTCTCCACTAAATAACAGGTAAATCACATGTCTGAGTCAGCTGCAGCCATTCATAGAAACACCTCTGCCACCTCTAAACTTTTGTACAACTCACACTAACCCAGCCAGTCCAAGTGCATGCCTTGTGCTGCTCTTGGAAGCAGCCAGCCTGGCAGGACAGTTCTTTGTCCCACACCCTCACATTGACTCTCTCTTTCTCTTTCAGGTAGTGGCAGCAGTCTCTTTTGCTCAGAAAGAATGGAGGAAAGCAGAAAACAGAGGCTACACACTTATTTATTTATTTAAAAATTCAGCAGAGTCTCTTGGAGGTCTTTGAGTACATATAGTAGCTGCAAGGCATAGCTGACTTGATGGCACATAACATCAACACCAAAACCTGAGCCTCTGGTGTAGCTCATGTTTTCAATACGTCTAATCCTTCCCTTCCTCTCTTGTTGCTAGCTCCTTTGCTCCTGCTGCATAACACTCTGAAAAAGGGGGTTGTATGGGTCCACCCAGGTGACACTTCCTTCTCCTACTTCTATTGTTCAGACCAAGTCTGAACACACCCAGTAAAAAGTGAGAGGCACTCCTCTGAAAAGTAGTGAATTACAGCCCTGGCCCAAAATGCATAACACTGTTTCTACTTGTTAAAGCAAAGATCACTAGTCACTATAGTAACACATTACAAGAAACTCATTAGTTCAAAGCTTTTGGTCGTATAAAGTATTTAAAACATATCCTGTTAACATGCCATATATATTGGTCTACAAATCTACAAAAGGTAGAAATTACCTAGTTTTTCTCAGGCCCTTTTTGCACGGGCTTTCTGTCGCGCGACAGCCCCGTGAGCCTCGCGGGAGTGGGAGCGTCGCCCTGCACGACGCACTCCCACTTCCGCCACGCTCACGGGGCTGCAGCGGCACGATCACGGGTTTTTTGATTTTCGCCTCAAAGAGAAAATCACCCCTGCTCGCGCAACGCTCCCAGCGCCCACGCGCACTTACCTCCTGTGAGGAACGTCGGGGAGGCGGCCGGGTCGCGCTTCCTTCCCTCCACCCCTGCGGAAGGAAGGGGCGGGGCGCTAGTGCGACAGACAAGACAACCTCCGCTTCGCGCAGAGGGGGGATGGATGCGACAGCCTCCTGCTTCGCCCGGGGGGAGGGCGGCTCACGCAAGGCTGCCGCTTCCCCCTTGTTCCTTCGCCTGCGGAAGGAAGGAGGGGGGAAACGGCAGCCTCCTGGAGGAGCCTTCTCGCGCGAGCCGCCCTCCCCGCTCACGCGAGAAGCCTCAATGTGAAAAGGGCCTCAAACTCAGTTTGGTAGCAAACTGAGGATACTTTTGTAGTCCTTCTTCCACCACCTATGAAATAAACATATCAAATCAGACCATTAGTTTGTCTGGCTTGGCATTGTCTTCTTGGGCTGGCATTTGATTTCAAAGGTCATAAATGATAGAGTATCTGCATGTCTGCAGCAGAGCAGTAATGCTGATGAAGGAGCAAAGACACTAAAGGCTTAAAGAAACAAAGTAAAAGGCTTTATTACAGGAACTCCTCTCCAAGATAGGAAAGATACTTAGGGTGCTAGCCTGATCTAGCTGCTTTATTGAGAAGGGACTCATGGGAAAAAGAAGAAGTGGAGAAAATATCCCCAAGATTATCAGTTTACATCACAGAGGGGTTAGGATAAGTAGAGCAAGATGGAGAACACTGTGGCCATGGATATTTGCTAGCCTATTACTACTGCCCACTCTGAGGCATTCTTGACTTAGCATTCTGTTAAAAATTATTGTACCTTGAACAACAAACACAGAATTTCCATAACACCCAACATATCATGAGATATCCCCTTGAACATGATTGTGATAATGCATAAAGGTGGTCACTAACTCCCATTGCAATTACACTTGTCAGCTAGTGGTAGCCAAGCACTGGGATTTTTGTAGCTGTATAGATAGCACATAGATCACACAGATTTACAATGGACATTGAAATAACTAGATGACTATTAAAAGAAAAGAAATTAGATTTGCATACGTAAAAGGACTTCAGACGAAGCTCTTTCAGGTACTTACAGTTCCCCAATTAAGTATGAAAGCACTAAGACAAAGGAATATCTTGGCAAATCGTTGAAAGCTCATTACCTGAATGAACGGCTTTCTTTTCTATTGTGTCCAGCAAGTTTGGAGTTTTCTTTTTAATTCTGTACAGTCCTGGAGGCTGTCAGCACTAGAAGCACTAGAAGCAAGCTGTGTTGTAAGTTTTAGCAGGGGAAACTTTAAAACATCTTTATGACATGCATTATCTTTTAGTGAGGCAACATATTGTTATGGGTGCTGACAGACTAGTTTTTTAAAGGTTACCTTGCTAATAGACAGTTGTGATCTGATGAAATTCCCACAGTCGGATCTAATGGTTAGGGGATCACCTCTCGCCCCTCGCCACAAAAAAGTTGGGAATTCAGTTGCTGAAATGGCATGTGATACCTTGCAGGATATTTACAGAAAACAGGCAGTCTCCAGTTTGAACGTACAGGAGCTAGGAAAACTGAAGATGGCTGTAACTAGAGTTGTGGGTATAACCACAAAGAAAAGGAAGAACTATGATGTTTCTCCCTGGAAATATGTTGCTATTTTAGTAACTGATTGCTGTACATACACCTCCTCCCCTCCTCCTTGCAACTGTTGTGCTCTGCTTGTTTATTTATATATGAAACAATATTGCAAGGACACTATACATTTACAATAGCCCTCATCCAAAATAAAATTAAGAGTGGTATGTTTGCTGTACAGAGTTCATGGAGTATAGAGGTTTGAGTGTTGAACAGGGACTCTAGGCAATCAGGATTTAATCCCTGCTTAGCCATGGAAACCTCCTAGGCAACCTTCAGCAAGCCATTCTTTCTGAGACAAATAGAAGGCAAGAAGAAATATTCTCCAAAGACAACTCTTATAGATGGTGTCCATAAGCTGAAGTCAATCTGAAGGCACATATCAGTAATCACCATATTTGCTGTCATACAGTATCTACCCTTGCCCAATTTAAGGGGGAGAAAAGAAATAGCAGCTACAGGAATACATTAATTTCCACTTGCCACATCATGGTTCATTCAAAAATAGCATGAGGTATTGTTTATTCCAGTATGTTATGTCGGCAGCTGCATACCCACACTTCCCCAAAACAAATGAACAAACAGAAAACAGAGGCAAAAATCAGTAGTAATCTGGGGATGCTGCTCATAACTGTGGAAGTGACTTTATCAAAGAATGCCTGCATTTGTAGATCTGGTTCTCTGTCTATGCTTCAACAAAATGTGACTGGGAAGGTCTGCAATATCCTAGTTTATGATTACCAAAGGTCACAATGTGACGGAAACTCTACAGTAGACTAATGGCCTATTAAGTGGTGTCCACAGGCAGAAAACATCTGAAAGGGATGGTTTCCTGCTCCTTGATAAGAAATGTTGTAATCCAGGCATCTGTGAAGGAAAATAGAGGACAATCTACAGCTTTTCCTTGTAATTTTTTTTTAGCTGCTGAGATTTAAAACCATGGAGCAATGAGACGTCCCAATCGCATAAAGTCTCTAGACGCAAACAGCTACTAGCATAAAGGCTTTCTGTTCCAGCCACCAGTGCAAGCTTTGGAGGAAGGCCTAGCAAGGTGTAGAGCATCTATCTTTTGAACCTCACATTTGCCTGCACATGAAAGACAGAAGCTCACCTGTTTCTTGCTGTCCATATGTCTTCAGGCAAAGCTCTTTTATTCTGGCAATGTACCATTCAACTGTCCTGATTTGGGAGAGATTAATCCTCTATTATCGCACTGTTTGAGCTTCTTCTAAAATGTCCCAGTTTGTCTCCCTTTTTCTCCCACTTCCTCCCTTCATTCTCAGCTGACTTCCTTTGCAGCAAACTAGTTCAAAGTGTATTAGTAGCTTGTATTCAATTAACTCAAGGAGAAAGGAGAAGCTGAAATTTTGCTCTTCCCATAAGCTCAGGCAAAGGCAAAGGATTGCAGCCTCTTCTGGCCTGTTTTCTTCTTCTTCTTCTTCTTCTTTTTTTTGCTTCATTATTTTGCCATATGGAACACAGTCTGGAATTGCTTAGCCACACGTGCACCTGCATTCATTCACGGAATGTTGGAGGCTCTGTACCAGGCTTTTGGCAACTGATGGGCTCCTACGGAAGGATTTTTAATGGATAAGTAGTATTTTGAGCTTTGGACTATGATCCTGGAGACCAGGATTTGATTGCCCCCTCAGCCATGGAAACCCACTGGGTGACCCTGGCCTCATCACACACCCACAACCCCTAGAAAACTCTGGCTATTTCTGTCCAACCCTGCTATAGTGCTTTTATTCCACTTTCAACATCTTGTGGAATCCTGGGATTTGGAGTTTAGGGAGGGGCATTTAGAATTCTCAGCCAGAGAACTCTTTGGTCTCAGTAAGCTACAAACCCCAGAATCCTGAAAGTGGAATAATAGCAACTCTGTAATAGTTCACCTTAGGGTCACTGTAAGTCAGAAACAAACTTTTCCTGGATGTGTTTTTATATTGTTTTTTATTCACTTGTGTTTAAGTATTTATAGTTTACTCATTGTGTTTTACTATTATATTCATTTGGGGTTTTAATTTGTACCCATTTTTTAAATTTTCTTTTGAGCTACCTTGATCAGGAATCAAACATACTTATAAACATTCACTCATGACCAGGCAGTGCAATTCTTAAAACTTTATTCTAAGGGGGTCCTCCTTGGAAGGAATAATGCTTATACACTGACAGTGTCATAATACGTGTCACCTTTTAAAATAGCTTTACTCAACCTTGACTATTCCTTCTCCAAAGCTAGTCTTTCTTTCTCTGTTGTTCTTCTTGCTATTTTAGTTATAAATATTTCCAATTATGAATGTATATAATTCTGGCATAAATGAATTCAAGACAAGACTTTTGAGACAAGTTGATTTCTGGAGAGATTGCCATGTTTTTAATTTTCTCTCTCATTGAGTCAGGGGAGTGGAAACTGAGTATGCTATTCTCAGATGTATATGGAAGTAAATCCCATTGAATTCAGTGGCATTTACATGTGAGTAGAAATCCATAGTGTCGTAGGGTTAAACTACTTTAGCTTGGCTGCATTGTTTCCTCATCTTTTAAAAAAACATTGAGTTAGAAAAAGTCTGACATATTTTCTCCCTATAGAAATCCTTATTTTTTTCTTATTAAGTATTTTATTTTCTTGCGGTAGATAGTGCTGCTGATATTACATCTCATATTTCAAATATGCTTCATACAAGCAGATTGGGAAATGAACTATACTGTTTATTAAACCTATTTGTTTTAAATGAAAAAAAGTTTGTTGCTTTTGCACACAATACTGCAAAATGGATGACTGCAATGCTCTATTAAGACAGAGTCCAACAATATCACATTAGTTAAAATAGAAGTGCTTCCTGGCAACATGTACTTCTAATTTAAATAAAATTCTTTAAATGTTGATTGAAAATGCTGTTGATATTTAGGTGCATCAGCCCATCAAAATTCAGTGCCAATCCTAATTAAACTGAAACTTCCCTGCATTTCTGAAACTTTACAGAGACTTTGGCTGCCAAAGGGGCTGAAGTCTGGGACCTCGTGAAACCTAGCCTCTCATGAGATCTCTTCCAAAATCTCGTGAGCCCTCCTGGGCCCATGATATTTGATTTCCACACAACTTTTGCAATGGCAACACCTCTCGTGGCAACTCAGCCAGAATTGGGTATCAGCCTGCCAACCACAACAGGGTGCCTCTGATGATGTTGCATGTAGGAAGGTGCTTTTTTTGTACAAATTATTCCAGCACATTGCTGCCCTCTTAAATCCCATGAAATCTGAATGGATGAAGAGCTGCAAAAGTATCTCCAGAAATCTTTAGGGGAGAAAAATCTTTATAGGACAATACAACATTCTTTGAGATGAGATCATGAAAACATGTGATGGCATTAGATCATCCAATGGACGGGGGGAGGGGGAGCTAATTAGCCAAACCCAGCCCCCTTTTTAAATTCCACACTTCTGCAACCTAGTGGAATTCATTCTGCTTCCACTGCATATCATTTAACACATGTAGCCTAACTACTCATGCAACCAGCTCTGTGTACTGGGAACTGTGGTCTATGGCTCTTGAGGACAGAGTGAATAATGAGGCCTCAGACAGTTATACCCAAGCTAACTTTGATTTTAGACTGCAGCCCAAACTAATTTTAAAAGAGTTCAAACACTTACCCATAAGATCAATCAATCAATCAATCGTAAAACAAAAAGAGATGAACACATAAAGCTCCTATCAGACTTTTGCTTTGTTTTGTTATATGAGCCAATATTTGTCAAGATGGCAGCTTTTGGAGCGCTCATGTCTGATTCTCCAGTCCGGTTCCATTGCAGGTCTCCATCTGGCTTCTTTTTGCAAAAGTGTTTCAATGTCAATTCTAGTTCCCTGGGGAATTCCACTCCAGTTGCATATTTTGATGCTTTCTACTTTTTTCCAGACTATTTTCATCTTTAAGGCCACATCCAGTATCAATTGAGAGGATGAGAACAACAACTGATTACTGGTACAAGTGTGCACATGCACATACTCAACCCGTAATGCCCTCCACACATAGTTCTGCCCCCACATTTAAACATATCTCAGTACACAGGGTTGGAGAGATCAGAACGTATGTGTGTGGAGAAATGAAAATGAAATTATGTAGAAATGAAAACCTGATTTCCTTACTGTTTCACCATTGCTACGAGCAGTGGCAAAGAGCTGTTTTGGAAGCCAAGGGTTCCTCCAGCTTTGGGCACCGATGGAAGAGCAGTCTGGTTGTATCCAGTCGCTTAGAAGTCAGGAAGAGAGTAGATTCTTAGTGTTTCTTGTTTTTGTTTCTCCTTGAATACAATGACCATTTCCTCACTACAGTGTTAAAGTGCTGCTATTCCACTATCAATCTCCTATGGAGTTCTGGGGTTTGTAGTTTAGGGAAGGGCACTTCGCATTCTCAGCCAAAGAGCTCTTTGGTCTCAGCAAACCCCAGAAGTCCACAGAGCATTGAAAGAGGAATAGTAGCAGTTTAACACTGTAGTGCGGAAATGGCCATTGTTTCCTAGACCAAACCTTTAATAGAGGCCTAGCGAGCCAATGTGGTATAGTGGTTTGAGCATTAGAATACAGCCCTGGAGACCAGGCTTTGTTTCCCCCCTCAGCCATGGAAACCCACTGGGTGACCTTGGATGCTTCATATACTTTCAGCCCCAGAAAACACCATGTTAGGTTCACCTTAGGGTTATCATAAGTCAGAAATGACTTGACAGCACACAACAACAGTGTATATTGCAGAACTAATGCTATTGGGTGAATTGCTGTGGTTTGACCCTTGGAATGCCCTACATTGTCATACGCTCCTTCCTCTCCTCTCATCCCAAATGAAGATCCTCTCCTCCTTCTCTTTCCTTCATCAGTGAAAAGACCTGTAGTTCTATTTGGAAAGAATGATATTGAGGTAACAGACCACACAGATGCTAACACGAAGAGGAGCTGGTAGGATAAAATCCAATGGGAATAGGCACTGTGCTGGACTGAGAGTGGATTTATTACCTTTACGCTGATTCAGTTATTTCAACTTCACAGAAATATTGAAAAGAAAGCCAGTGCAACTCAATGAAAATCTCTAAATACCTGACATGAATCAAGTCTGAGAAGACAATGCTCCTGACAAGTTTCTCACAGATAAGCCATAGGGATGTTATGTTGGATATTTTAAAACTTGTTTTTTTGGGCATGAGAGAGAACTGATCTCTCCATCTCTTCATCTTCTCTGAGAAACTGCTTGGGGGGCAAAAACATAATTGCTGTTGTCCTTTATTCTTGATTGAATGGATTACATATTAATACTTTCAACTGTACAGCTACTTACCTTATTCTCTGTTTCTCTGTATAACACACACACACAATGAAGAAAACAGACAAAATGAGACAAATATGGTGCAATTATTTAAACACACACATATTTAACAATGAACTTAGATGAAATGCCACTCAGACTAGATAGTGACTAAAGAGGCAAAAGAAGTTACTTTCTTCACTTTCTACCTTGAGATTTCACTAAATGTCAAGACAGATTACAACACAACATCAAATAAGAAATAGATTCAACTTCTTGCAGCCTAGTGAGGCAGATGCTCTTGGATGCAGTTCTACAGTGAAGATAGCTTTAATGGTAAAAGTGCCAGCCAGAGGGATCTCTGGCTGGAGATAACTTTTCCTATATTAAAGGGGGAATGGAGAATTACTCAATAGGGTTTGGAATGCCCATTGCTTGCATTTATTCATGAGTAAGCATGTTATGAATGGGAAGGACGAAGGGAGTGGCATCTTGCCCTTGCCATAAAATGTAGCTGTTTGGATATGAGGATCTGACAACATGCTGTTTAAAAGAAGAATCTCTTAATTAAACCCTTGGAGCTGTAAAAGTGAAGAATCCTTCTGATTAAAACAGAATAGCAGAACCTCCACAACTACCTTCTTTCTGCAATCAAGAGCTGAGTAAGTGTGTTTACCCCTACAGGACTGGGACAAATAAATTAGAATATTGGAGGTTGATGTCTGCAAAAGAGAACAATTAAAGATCTAAATGCCTATATTTGGTGAGTAGACGGAACTACATTTTATTTGCAAGATGGAATTGGATTTTAATAGTGTGATAGAAACTATAACATGAGAAAGTGCATATGTTATCAAAAATGTATAAGATGCAATTGAAATTTGAAATGGAAGAAGAACAAGTAAGAGAATGGATGATTAAATGGGCCCAAAATGTGGGTCATGCAATTTCATTACATCAGCGGGAGAAGTTGTGGGTTAAGGGTTTGAAATTCACATTATGACTCAAAACAACACTTTTATAAGATGATGTATGGGTGGTTTCTTACTTCTGAAAAACTTTCTAAAATGTATAAAGGCTCTCCAACTAAATGTTGGAAACTTGACCACAATGAAGGAACATTTTATCATATGTGGACCTGTGAGAAAGCCAAGAAATTTTAGGTGATGATATATAGATTGATGGAGAAAATTCTGAAAATTAAATTCCAAATGAAACTAGATTTGTTCTTGTTAGGATTAATATATGATCAGATGAACCAGAACTGTGTAACAGTAGTAGAATACGTGCTAGTGGTGGGAAGAATAGTCTATGTTCAGAAGTGGAAGGACCCTGAGATTTCATCTCGAGAAAACTTTATTATCAAAATATTAGATATGAAAGAAATGGACAAATTAACAACTTTAATAAGAGATGGCTCTCTTACCAAATACAAACAACAGTGGGAGAGGGTGATACTTAAGATCGATTGAAGAGAAACAAGCTGTAAGAGGTTTTGGTTAATGATAAAACTCAGGAATATGATTATGTTGGTCAAATAGATTCCATGCAGTATTACATTAAGTAATAGAAACACAATATGTCTGTAAAGTCTCCTTTAATTTAATAACGTTAATACTATATAATGCTATATCAAGACAGAAGTTTTTCTTCCCTTTTGCTTAACACACACACACTAACACACACACACACACAGGCCATTTCTGCATTACACTGTTCTGGTGTTATTATTGTACTTTCAACATCCTGTGGAATTCTGGGGTTTGTAGTTTACTGAGGCCAAAGAACTCTCTGGCTGGGAATTCTAAAGGCCCCTGTCAGGGGCATGGGCCTGGCTGGGCCTGTCGCTGCCCCTGAGGCCGCCGCTGAAGCGGCGGTGGACGCGGCGGCGGCCGACGGGGCCTACACAGAGGCCGCTGCGGCTGAGGGGCCTTGCCTGGAGGCTGCCACGGCCGACAGCTTGGGCCTGGCGGCCGGGGCCTGGAGCCACTTACCTAGAGGCTGCAGACTCGAGTCCCTTGGCGTCGGCCTGCTTGCCGGGGTGGGCAGGTCCCGGGCCTGCTCCCGGGGCTCTGCTCACCCGCGACCCCAATCCGCGGGAGGCCTGGGAGTCTGCCTGCAGCCCCGATCCGGAGGAGGCTGATGCCTCCGCCTAGCCTCCTCCTTTCCAGCAGCGGTGGCAGGCTAAGGAGGCCGTCCGCCGGTCCCGGCGCCTGCTGGAGAGGAGGCGATGGGCAGAGAGCTCGCAGCTGTGAGGCACAGCACAGCTGCGAGCCCTCAGCCACATGGCCACGCCTGATTGGCCGGTGCCTGGCTTGGAGGGCTATCTGAGGCAGGCGCCGGGCTGCGGAAGGCACAGAGCAACAATCGTCGGTCAACCGTGGTCCTGCTGTCCGTGCCTTGTTCCTGCCCGCGCTTGAGACCAGTCCTCCTGTTCGCCTTGTTGAAGTAACCTGCCTTATGTACTTTAACAGCCTGTGTTTATTTCTGTTATGACTGAGTGGAAGCCCTGCCTGCTTTAAGGACTATTTCTGTTAAGACTGTGTAGAAGCCTGCTTGCTTTGTACTTTTGAGTTTTGACTGCATTAAAGCCCTGCACCTCTAACCAGCTCCCCTGCCTCTGCCTGACCACTGCCTGGCACTGACAGCCCCTCCCTAAACTGAGAGCCCCAGGATTCCCTAGGAGGTTGCAAGTGGAATAATAGCATTATAACAGTGTAACGTGGAAATGGCTCCACACATGTGTGTGTGTGTATATATACATACATATGCACGTGACTTTTACAGGCCCTATACTACAATAACACCACCAACCTTTTTAATGAGGAATCAGAATTCAGATTTATAGGCCATTTCTGCACTATGCTGTTATCATGCTAGTATTCCACTTTCAACATCCTATGGAATCTGGGATTTGCAGTTTAGGGAGGGGCTTTTAGAATTTCGAGCTAGGGAGCTCTTTGACCTCAGTAATGCCAGAATTCCACAGGATATTGAAAGTGGAATAATAGCACTATAACAGTGTAGTGCAGAAATGGCCATATTCTCTGTAGTTAATGTTTGTTGTGTTATAGTTTGGTTTGTTAGTGTGTTGTTGTTTTTTCTAGTATGTTAATTTACCTTGTAATTAGGTTCATCTTCCCCATATATTGTTTTATGTTATATCAATAGAATCATAGAAACATATTGTTGGAAGAGACCACAGGGGTGATCCAATCCAACCCCCTGCTATGCAGGACATATTTTGTTAATTTTTTTTTTTTTTTAAGAAAATGTATATATTATCTACTCCACATGGACAAAACTGACTTGCTGACAGTTTCTGGCTAGACACCAGAGAAGTGAATGGTTAACTCTGAAATCACTGGGTTGAATAAATGACGGAAACTTTCCTAGAATATCCTAGTATGGTAGATGTGCAATTTCGGGTCAATCTAGATGACCTCTGGATGTGAGGGAAAAGCAGTTAATTTCCTTTGCAATTGAAGTTCCTCTGTATTAGAAGAAAAGACATAGGAACCTTGTATAATGGAATGTTATCGGTTTAGTTTGACGTGCTAGCTCTTGACAGCGTTACAGAAGATTTGCAACATATTGTAGACACTGGTGGGAACACATCAGTTTCTCTCTTGAACATGTGATGTATTTGCACTGGAAATGTATAAATTGCTGTGAATGTAAAGGGGGGGCTCAGTCTTTTGGGAATGATCCTACTGAGACAATAAACAATTTTCCTAAAACCGTGGGTCTCTATCTTGGTTCTGCTACACTAGAACCTGTTAAAAACATGGGAAAACCACAGCACCTGTCAGTGCCAAGTGCAAAAGGCACACCCAAGCCTCGCACTCAAGGCTTGCCCAGCTTGACACCTCCTTGTGATCAGACCTGAACAGCCAGGGAGATCTCTGCATCAAGCCAGGGCCAGGGCAAACGGGTCTGCCTCAGTTCTCCCTCTCTGAATATGCAGTTCCTTCCTCACTCTTTTCTACACCCTTGGCTTCTTCCTTTCAGGGCTCTCCCCCTTTACTGTCTTCCCTAAATCTGCCCTTCTTCCAGATGTAAGGATCAGCAGTGATTTATATTTTCCAAGACTGTGGTACTGTTGGCACTAAGGTCAAGATGATATTACTGGTAGCGTGTATATTCCAGGATTCAGAATTGTGGTGGGTCAGCTTAGATGACCTCTAGGTGTGAGGGAAAAACAGTTATTTCTCTCTGAGTTTGTAAAGAACTGTGGGAATACAATGGAACCTTGTATAATGGAATATTATTGGTTTGGCTTGGCTCACTAGCTTTTGGCTTCGCTACAGAAGATTTGCAACATATGTAGACACTGGTGGGAACTTATGTACAACAGATCTCTTTTCTTTCTTGTTCTGTTTCCTTTTCTTGAGCATGTGATGATTGTACTGGAAAATTTATAAACTGCTGTGAATATGAAGAGGGGAGGCTCAGACTTTTGGGAATGATCCCACTGAGACATAGTGCCGGCTACAATAAAATGATTTTCCTTAATCCGTGGGTCTCTATCTCTGATCTAAAACAGACACTGTTTTAAGGAACACAGATTTATTGTAACACTGTTGCTTTAAATATGTCTTGTATCTAATTGTTTATAAACAGCACACCATTCTTCTCTCTCTCTCTCTTCCAGTTCATTCACTTTCTCTTGTACACCCAATTTCTCAGTTCTCTCTCTGACAGAGCTCTTCAAATTCCCAACCTCTCCAAACACGCCACAAATCACACTCTCCTTCTTCAAACACCCACCAGGCAGTTGAAATCCGTTATTTTCCTCTTTCCACCAGCCCCTCCCCTGGGCTATCCAAGGTTCCATTTCACCAGCCAATCAGTTTAAACTCTCTCAGTTGCCAGGGAGGCTCTGTTGTCAAGACCCCCTCCCATCAGGTTCATCACAGGGCCTTTTTACAGTGGATGATGGAGAAGCTACATGTGAAACTTTTAAGTGTCAAGAGGAATATGGTGGAAACCCTGAGGAAGAAGATCAAGAGGGACACAAAAGTTAGCAACATGGAAATAAAGGAGATCAAAACTATATGGAGAGACAAATTCAAGTGCATTTAATAGGGGAAATGAATGAGTTGGAAGGAATTTGGGACCAAGAAGCTTTGGTTCATAAAAGGGGGTTTATAGCCCAAGGCAGGGAGAGGGAGGAAGAGGCTAATCTGAAATTGATTTGTAGTCAAATTGCTTTGATGCTTGAACAATCCAAACTGGCTTAAACTGTTTGATTGAAGTGGGTGAGAGAAAGATGGTAAAAATAGGGATGCTGTTTCAGGACAATTGCTTTAAAATACCAAGTAGGAAGGAATCCGAAGTAGAGAATCTGAGAAGTTGGAGAAGATGAAGCCCACAGATGGCATGGTTACAAGGGAGCTGGGGAGTGAATCTTAAAATGAAATAACAGACACAAGACAATGAAAATTTGGATTGGCTTAATAAATGTTGTAGAAGATTTTACAACGTGGAATGGTTTGGTAATATTTAGATCCAAGGATAAAATAGATCTACAATTTTAACTAGTGAAAATATTATGTAATCAAGTCAGCAAGTAGCACTTAGCAGCAAGTGGTGCTTAGTTTTGATGTCATTTATCATGCAACAGTAAATGTCATTTATCAGGTAATGTCATCTATCATGTAAATGTAATATGTAATGATACATAATAGGAAATAATGTTGAGATACTATACTAAATATGTTCACCTTTGGTAGAAGAACATCCTCTCCATCTCTCTCTCTCTCTCTCTGTGGAAAGTATAAATCAGGGAAGGGAGGAAGGGAAGTGTTGGATGTTAGCTTTGAGAGCTTTGAATCAACTAGACTGCTATAACCTGTTTAAAGGGAGGATGGAAGTCAATTCTTTTTCTTTCTCTTTCCTTTGTTTTCCTTCACTTTTTCTCTGACTTTTAATTTGTAATTCATGTGTTTCATGTTTTCTTTATGCTGTTTCTTTTCTTTTCTGTAAAGTACTCATAGAGTTTTAATGTTTTTGAAAATTATTAATAAAGATATCTGAAAGAAAGAAAGAAAGAAAGAAAGAAAGAAAGAAAGAAAGAAAGAAAGAAAGAAAGAGATCAAATAAGAATTAGCAGGCAAGAAACAAGAATTTAGAGAAAAGATTGGTCTGGGTGAAAATGGGAGGGTCACACAAGTAAAATACCACCACCAATATCTCTGTAGTCCTTTTATGGTTCCTTCAAGAAGTACCCAACTTACAGAAGAATACTGAAAACACTGGGACAACTTCTGAGATCTTTTTTTGTTAACAGACTCCCAAAATCACTGTGATTGGAGAGCTCTGATAAAGTCATCCCTGTCTTGAAGCTAAGGCTATCCTTCACACTCTCCTTTCTCTTCTCCTCCACCTGGCATTTTAATTTTCTGAAGAGCTTAGAGAAGCTTCATAAATGTATCTGTTGTCCAGGAGAAAAACCTACTGAAATTCCAAAGATCTGAAAGGAATCTAAATCATTGAGGACAGTTTGTGTCTCTTTGGAGTGCTTCAGACAAGAAATACTTCATAGGAAATTCAAATCCCCCTGAAATGGCCCACTTTACTTTAGTATCAAGGCTTTCTGTCTGAAGTAGATGCTCACCTGAGATATAGCTTGAAATTATCTATGCCATTCCTGGTAAAATCTTTTAAAAAATCTGTTTTTGAAATGAGACAATTGATATTAGCAACTGGCCAAGGATAACAGGCCATTCCATTTTAAAAGCCTGTATTACTGAAGAATTTAACAAACATAGTTTTTTTAAAAAATATTTTTATTCAAGTTTATAATTGCAAATTAAAAAAACCCCTCCCCACTTCCAAGCTTATTTTCCAGTTGAATCTGCTTGTTTACATTCAATTCATACATAATTACTGCTTACTCAAAGGAGAAGATGATCTTACATTGTTACATCTTAGATTATTTCCTTTTTGCGTTGTTACATTACCTTATTACACTGTTACATTACATTACATACAATCTTACTTTATTCCTTTTTCTTTTCTTATACTATGTCTTTATCCAATTCAAAACTTCTCTCCATTCCCTTTCAAAGTTCTGGATAGGTTTATTTTTCAAAGAAAGTGTTAGCTTTTCTATCTCTACCATATGCAGGACTTTTAATTTCCATTCTTCTATATCAACATATTTCCTTTCTTTCCAATATTGCGCATATATCAGTCTTGTGGCAGTTATCAGATATAACAATATTTTCCCTGATGATGTCTTATTTCTCTTTGTTGCCATAGCATATTTAACAGATAGAACTCTGGCTTCATTCCAAAATTTAAATTATAAATTCTTTGAATTTCATCATGTATTTCCTTCCAGAATTTTCTTGCTATCTTACAGGTCCACCACATATGAAAAAAAGACCCCACCTTTTCATCACACTTCCAACATCTTGCATTTCCATTTTTAGTTATTTTTTGCAATCTTTCTGTTGTCATATACCATCTGTTTAACATTTTATAAAAATTTTCTCTTAAGTTTAAACTTGGTGTAATTTTTTTAAAATTATTTATTTGTATCTCACCTCTCCATATGGATCGAGGCGGCGAACAACTTACAAATAGCATGTATTTCGATACATTTCTATACATGCCCCCAACAAGCTGGGTACTCATTTTACCGACCTGCGGAAGGATGGAAGGCTGAGTCAACCTTGGAGCCTGGCAGGATTGAACTCACAACCTTGTGGCTTGCAATACTGGCATTTAACCACTGCGCCACCCTTTGTTTTCCATGCCCTCACCCATGTGTCCAGTTCAACTGGATGTCTAACATTTTGTGCCCACCTAACCATAGTATCTTTAATAACCTCTGGCTCCATTTCTCTTTGTAACAATAATTTATAAAATTTAGAAATTCTCTTCTTCTGGTCCCCCCTCATCAATAAATGTAATTCATTTTCTTTTCTTTCAAATCCATATATTTTTTGGTCCATTTTAAATCTCTCTTTAAGTTGTCTCCATGGGAACCAATTAAATTCATGACCTGCAGCTTTTAATTCTTCTTCTGTATGCGTTCTTGGCTTGTCCCCTTCCCATTTTGGCAACTCTTGATAAGTTAATCGATTTCCTTGTTTTGTTAGAGCAATTTTATATGCTTCTTGGGGTGAAGTCCATAGCGGAAGTCGTCTTTAAAATTTATGCATTATTTGTGACCAAACTTTCAATAATGTCTTCCGAATACAATGATTATTAAACTCTTTATTCACTGTTATTTTATCATAGTATAAATATCCGTGCCATCCAAACCTATTATTTATTTCTTCCAATTCTTTGATTGCTGTATTTTCTACTTGTATCCAGTCTTTAATCAAGTCTAAACAACATGTTTGATAATAGGTTTTTAATGATGGCACATCAAATCCTCCCCTCTCTTTTGCATCTTGCAATGTTTTAAATCTTATTCTTGGTTTTTTTCCCTTGCCAGACAAATTTTCTTAGTTTTTTTTCCCATTCTTTAAAGATCTTCTCTCTTCCTATTATTGGTAAATTTTGGAAGAGAAACATGAGCTTTGGTAGTAAGGACATTTTAAAGACATTTATAGCAAACATAGTTTTGAGACATTTTGAGCATTTAGAATCAATATTTTATCACTGGAAATAAAAGATGTGTAAATATATGAACCTACACTCAAGGCAGCCCATGCATTTAAAAACATAGTGACCCAAAAGGTGGATTTCTGTAATATTTCTGAGATTTCATTTTTCTTTTAGGCTTTTGGAACCTTTCAAGGAGATTTTAGAACATTTCCTCTTCATCTCCAACACTTTACTCTGTAAACAAGAGAGGAAAAAATATTTAAAAACACAACATAAAATGTTTTCTTCTGGGAATCAAATGGGTTTTGTTCCAGATCTTTTTAAAAAGCACCAATAGCACTTTAATCTTGTAAACTGCGTATAAGAATTGCCATGCCTAACAGAATATAATTTATTCTGGTGGTACCAATGCAGATGGATGTGGTGGTTAATGGTTCATCTTCTTATATCTTTTGGTATTGTTATTAGCTGAATTTCCCTATTCTACTTTTTACTGCATTTTTTTTTTTTTTAGCATAGGACCAGAAGTTGGAGTTCAAGT
Source organism: Ctenosaura bakeri (assembly GCA_948474755.1). Lineage (NCBI taxonomy): Eukaryota > Metazoa > Chordata > Lepidosauria > Squamata > Iguanidae > Ctenosaura > Ctenosaura bakeri. Next base: position 166,388 of record CAOLHI010001219.1, on the reverse strand, counting down.
GCTTCAGAAGTATGCTGAATACCATGTTACTGTAGCAAATGAGTAAATTCTGTTCTTTGCATCTTCCTTCCTTCCTTTCTTCCTGTTTGCTTTTATAAAACTCACCCAAGCCCCAAGACTTTGTCTGGAGAACACAAACCAAATAAGACTATCATAGATACAAGTATACTTCAATTAATGAAGTAAATGTGTTTCCAGGGCATTATTCTTTAGCATAAACTTTAGAACCAGCAGCAGAAACACATGGCAAAATTAGGGAGAGGTTCATGGACAACAAAAACGAAAAGCAGTTTGACAGGTTTCGAGAAACTTTTTATCTCAAACAAACAGTATAATCATATGGAATGAAACAACGAGATCTGATAAGCCTTGCATAAGTAAAGAAAAGCATTTTGAATATTCTAGAGACCACCTGAAGGATTCTTCCAAAATGAATCCAGAGGTGACGTTTTCTTTCCACTACATCCACTTCTCTTAGGTCGGTCTTAGTAAACTGCAAATTCCAGAATTCTACTGGAACCTGATAGGATGCTGTATTCAGAGCTCCAGCATTTTCACTTTTTAACAAGGTTTTTATTAGTTTTATTAGTCCCTCAAACCGTCTCGTTGTTAAATTTTGTTTGAGGTTTTAATTTGTTAACCTTCCTTTGCCAAGAGCCTTTAATTTAGCCTGCTAAATGTATACGTTATCAGACCTTCTGCAAATTAACTGATTAGTCAACCTAGCTGGCTGGAATCCCAGGAAATATACAAGAACTCAAAACTTCTTAACTGGATGTTATCAAAGCAAAAGAGAACTGTTTTTAGGACAACATTTGGTGTTGTGATCTACCTCATTAGTAGAGCTGTTGGAATAAGCTTGGCATAAAGAGAACTGCATTCAGAGCTCCCCGGTGAAGGCAAGAGGTCATGGTTGTAACCAGAGCTCAGAGAAGGCAGGGGAGAGTTATAGAATGCACTTCTTCATCCACACAAAAGACTATTTTGGCCTTCTGCCAGCAAAGGGGAACTAAAGAAACATTTATGGTGAAGACCAAACGCAAGGTTAGTTCCACCTCTGCTTTTTTTGCAACAGAAGCTCTGAACTCTATTCTTTTGGGGGATAACAACATCAATAAAGACTTTCTGGAATTCTCAGCAGTGTTATGCGACCAGGAACAGGTGGGGAATTGGTCCCTATATTCAGAACTCTCATGTGAAAATTCTTATTCTGCTCCTTCTGCTTATAACACCCCACGGCCTACTTCAAACTAAGTATAAGCCCAGCCTTTGGCTAAGGACACAGATAAAGTAGGTCAGGAACCTCTTGCAGAAGTGTATAAATGTTTACGGGACCAATGCCTCCTTACAGCACAATCTAATGAGAAAATCTTCCAGTCCATGGATGACCTAAGAAAGGAAATCTCTGGTCTTAAAGCCAACATTCAGGTCCTAATGGGTCTAATTGAAGCAGGGATTTTAATAGCAGCTCCTGCTACAACACAATCTAACCATGAATCTGATAAAAACTTTACCTCCACTGACCTGCAAGTGGAAATTTCTCTTAGTAATAAGAGCGATTTCGAGGGCTCTTTGGGTGACCTTCAGCAGGATTGGGAAAACCAGATCATGGCTCCTTTAAATAAATCATCAATTGGAGTACAGAAGGATGACACATCTGAAATTTTTCATCTTACTCTTTCTGATCCCAACCTGATTATAATAGATGAATGGCAAGAGGATCTAGCTACTGAACTTGAAGAGGGAAATCCTGTTAAGGAGTCAGATGGCTTGGAAGTTGAACTTGAGGACTCAAGGGTGGAAAAAAACCAAACAGAGGAAGATTTGGACCAAATTAGGACTAACATTAGTGAGATCTTTCAGTCCAATTCTGATTTCTGTGTGTCTATTTTTAATTGGCTGCTAAAACGAGCAGATGGTTCATGGACATACAGATGTGTTACATGAAATCTTGGTAATAGCTGGAACCTCTGAGGAGGAATTAGGAGGATTATCCTGTTTGTGTCTATATCCTAGGGGGCAAAAGGGAATCAGAGGTGTTATTGAATTATCCTTCTCATCTTTGGGTCACTGTAAAACCTTTTGGGTTTTACTTCCAAAATTTAGAAATAACAATGTCTCTTTTAAGTGGGGTAGATACAACTCAGGCCAACACCTTATTCATACCTACTCACACAAACAAGCCACTTTGTATAGAAAAGATACCAGACATTCTGTCTCTGGAAAGCCTAAACGGATTTTTACTGGTAAGGCCTTTTCTTACAAGGGTTCAAATGATAGTAAAGCCATACCCACATATATTACCTATCCAAATAATATCCCTGTCCCTCATGAGGGTCAGGGGTATCGGGCATATCAGCCCTTTAGACCCGTAGTTGGTAATTCCTTGATTCCTTTTAGAACTCATGCTGGGAGTTTACAAGCTAGTGGCAAGCATGATCGATCCAGGCATAATCTTGGGATGAACCCCAAGAGGCCCCCTTACTGGAAGAGCTGGGATGGGTCTAAGGTAGGCAGGGGAAAACCTCAAGTTATTTCTCCTGCTACCAAGAACCAGTCAATACACCCCCTATGACTAGATATTACAGACTCAGAGTTTTCTCTTTCGATTTTATCTTGGAATATTGCTGGGTGGCAAAATAAGAACATAAGTCAGGAATTTGTGAAATTTCTTCTACCATTCCACATTATATGTGTCCAGGAAACCTGGGTCTCAGATACATCCTTTTCATTTTTACAGGGATTTACTTCTCTTAGGATTTCCACTTTGATGGCCATACTTATAGATCTATGCCTGTTTAACATGCTGGGCACAGCTGATGAAGCTGGCATATCTGCTTTCCCCTTTTCTCTCTTTTTTTTCTGTTCACACATGTTCAGTAAGGGGCTCGATGAGTCAGCTTCTGTTTACTTTGCCTGTTGTAGGCAGGCGAACAGCTACAGGAGGATCAGCAAAAGCAGAATCTCACTTTTTTCCTGCTCAAGCTTTATTTATTGCATTGTGTACTACTCACATGCTGATGGAGCATGATACTGGGAATCTATGTTTCAGTTGCCTCCCTTCACTATTCTCCCAGTGCTGATTCTACTAAAAAAGAAAACCTTCCAGTTAGACATAGGATGAGGAAGGAAGGGCAAGGGGCTGTGCAAGGGTGTATAAAGCCTTTGGAAAAGGAGTTTTTCCTCTAAGAGGCTTTGTTACCTGGTGTATGTCTGTATATAAATGTACTAAAACAAATAACAAAAACAAGAATAGTTGTTATGTAAATGTATTTACAGTATATAATAAAGATATCTGCAACCAGTACAAATAATGAATAATCATAAGTACAAAAAAACAGGACTGAATGGAATTTCACAACATATAACTTAGAACAAGAAAGTCAACATACATGAAACACTATCTAAAGTAATAATCAAACAGAAGAAGTTAGCTACAATTAAATGCAGTCTGTAACAGTTTGCTGTAATCTGTAGTTTCTTATAAAAAACTATCAGTGTTGGCAAGTCAAATCTGAATAAATATAATCTATAGCTGTTATGAGGATACATTCTTCAGTTTTTCGCAACTCTGTAACAATCTTTTCTGCTTGTTGGTTTTGCTGGATAACAACACATTAAAGCACATATAAATTAAATGAATATATCAATTGACTTGAGTTAAGCATTCTGACATGGCACATTTAATGCAACAGCATAATGATTCAAAATGTCCTAAATGCTAGCATTGGTTATACTCAATGAGCTATTTGTGAAATACTAAAACTGGAGAAGGAAAATAACATTGCTGCATATCCTAATAGAAATTAATTATTTTGAATATTAAGCCAGCTTTACACCTCTAGATAGCATGATTTATAGGCAGCATGCTACTAGGTCTGTCCTTTATACATTATAATAACAGCCTGTCCTTTATAGATTACAGCAACGCTGTTGATTTCCTAGATCATGAGAAACTATGGATCTCTCTCAAAGAAACTGACATGCCAGAACATTTGATTGTTCTGATGCATAACCTGTACTCAGGATAAGAAGCCACTGTAAGCAAAGCAGACAGATAAACAGAGTGGTTTTCGATTGGCAAGGGGATCAGGTAAGACTGCATTTTTTCACTGTATCTATTGAATTTGTATGCTAAATGTATCATACATAAGGATGGATTAGAATTGGAGGAAGGAGGTATGAAAACTTGAGGCAGAAACATCAACAATGTGCAGGTAACACCATACTAACTAGTAGAAAATAGTAAAGATTTGGAATGGTTACTCAAGAAAATCAAAGAAGAAAATGCAAAGAAATGTTTATAGTTGAACTAAACAGAAATGATGACTACAGATAATTTATACAACTTTAAAATAGACAAGGAAGACATTGAGAAAGTGAAAGATTTCCAACACCTTGGGTCAATAATAAATCAAAATGGAGACTCCAGCCAAGAAATCAGAAGAAAACTAGGATTGAGAAGGGCAGCTATGAAGGAACTAGACAAGATCCTCAACATTGAAGACATATCATTGAATAGTAAAGTTAGGACTGTCCATGTCAGCATATTGGCAATTTCTATGTATGGTTGTGAAGGCCAGACAATAAAGTAAACTGATAGGAAGACAAGCAACATATTTGAGAAGTGGTGTTGAAGGTGAGCTCTGCAAATACAATGGACTGCCAAAAAAGAAGCAGGCAGCTAGATGATTAAGGAGATACAACAACTGGAAGAGGGAGGATTTAAGAGTTTATGGTTAAACTATCTGTCACGGAGTACCACGGTAAATATCAATATTTCATATCTATCAGAACAGGAAAACAAAAACTCAGCAGGCACAATAATTAGACCCTTACCAGGAGATTATGCCTGCCAATTTTCAGATAAAAAGGCACTTTATTTATTTATTTATTTATTTATTTATTTATTTATTTTGCAATGTGCTTTTAAATAATGTGTGTGTGTGTGTGCATGCACACACATGTATGCTGATTGCAGGAACTGCTGAATTTGTAAAAAAAAAAAAAGATCTTGGCAAATGTGGGTGAAATTTTCAAGCACAGCTGTCCCTTCTGAAGGAATCAAAGATGAATAGGTGCTGGTAGTTTCATGAAAGAGCAGCCTTTACCATTTGCAGAAAGGCTACCTTTACCATTTACACAGGTAGAAAACTGGCAAATGTCAGAAGGATAGATGCAAGGGCTCAGAAGTTATGAACAATAAAAACAATTCCAGATTTTTGTTTGCTTTGTTTTCTGCTTAGTTGATACCACCAACTTCACAGAAACTGGACCAGGATGGGGAGGAAAAGGGAGATGAAAGAAACACTACACAGTCTGGTTTAAAATGATAAATATTGTAGTCTATTTTTAGTTTTTTGAAATTATTATCAGTCTTATTTTTGGATTTAAATTTGATTTTATTGTATGCTGCTCTGAGATCCTTGGCTACAGGTTGGAATAGAAATATTTTAATTAAAAACAAAAACAAAACAAGAATAAAGGTAGACAGATTTTAACATTCAGTATTTCAACAGGAGCATACTCAAAACTATTCCCTCCAAGGTTCCAAAAAGTGTGTTTATAAAAACTCATTTCATATTTGATGACCAGCCATGAAATAAAGAAACCAGACACAGGAGCTGGGTTAAACTAAAGTCCTCTTCATTTGACCTGTCCTATTTAAAACTTGTGTTGGCCTGGAAAAAGGTGTGGGGGGGAGACCTGATACAGTCCCAGGTGAAGCCAAATGTCACCCTGTGACTACCTCCTCACCCTTCCTTGGGACAAAAACACCTCAGCCCCAGTGGTGATCCAAATTGCTTTGGTTGCTCCCCAGAATATCTGGAAGGGAACCTGGGGAAGTCCCACCCAAGCTGCAGAGCTTTACAAGTGAGAGCTCTGTTCCCAAGTTAACCTCAAGGGTAGCCTCCTTCCCCATCCCCCTGGGATTCAGGGCACTAAAGGGGTGCCCAGAGGTGTACACCAAAGTCTTATTCTCCCCTGCTACATGATACAGACAAGGGGCAAGTGTCCACTTAGTCCCTTCCTCCCACCAGGATAACCAAAACAGACCTCACCCTCTGTTGCAAACTATCCAGGAACAACACGTTCTCTTCCTCCCCAAATAGCATGCCATCAGCCCAGTAGAGCTCTGGGTGTCAGAAAACAATGTTAGGATGAGGTATAAAATGCCCCAACCCCAGATGCATGGCATTACAAATCTCATTGTTTGCCATCCTATGGGCACAACTGATGTGTTTCAGGTGCCTAGCCCCTCACCAAATCTAATGAGGTAATATGATGAAAACAAAAACAAGGAAACCCCAGCCCAACAACTTCTAATAATATGAAAATCATGTAATGCTTGCAATACCAGGGCTTTACCCTTTAATAATCCTAGGTTATTCCTCACAAGATGAATGACCAAAACTGATTTTCTTTCTTGCCAACAGAGCACTTCAGGCTGCTGGCTCATGAGGAGGCCCATAGCACTCCTCAAACAAAAAAGGCAACAGATCACTCCACTGGAGGCTTTTTCTCTGCCACATCACTGTGGTGACATTGCTCAGCCTCAGCTGAGCCTCAAAGTGGCAATTTTGAGTCTGATGTGCTTCCCAGAAGACCATGCTGTGGCCAAAAATCAGGCTGTCTTGCCACACTGGATGTAAAATCCACCAAAAAACAAACAAGTAAGCAAAAAACAAAGAAATATGGATAAATTAGTGATAGTGTTACATCTAAACCTTCAGAGGATAAACATGCCTCTTAACCATCACAGATCTCTAGTGCCCAATGTGCTGGATGTCCTGTGAGGCAAGCCCATTGTCAAAGCTGTAGAACCTGCTCCAATCCTGAAAGAGCGGGTAACAAACATAACCTCATCCAAGCCAAGTGCATCAAGGCCTTCGATGTCACCGTCCAAAACTGGAACCTGATAAGGGCTGAAAGGTTATCATGGCAAAACAAAACACCTGTTCGCGTCCCTCTTAAAACATAATATCAGAGGCTGTGAACCAGACAGATTGTAGAATCCTGAAGGACTCAAATTCCCTCCCAGCCTTTTAGGAGCCCCACCCAATGCTAGGAGCTAAAGACATCGGTATGGCATATGCAATCACACCCTCCAAGGTTTCACAAATGTAGAGACATGGGAACAGAATCAAGGTCCACATCATGAGCCAGCAGTCTGAAGTGCTCTGTTGGCAAGAAAGAGAATCAGCTATCCCATTATCCACACCAGCCACATGGAGTGCTGTAAATAGAATGTTCATATACAAACAATGCAAAAAAAAAAAAGCCCTAATCAAATGCATTATCCTATGTGATTTGGATGCAATGGTGTTGAAAACAGGGACAGTCAACATGTTATTGCACCAAAAATGAATACAGGAATTTGTGAACTCACTCACCCAAATCTCAGTGGCTACCATGATTACAAAGAACCCCAAAAATGTCAAGTCCCTTAGTCAGCTAGCCTGTACCCATTCCTCAGGCCAAGGCTGGGCACACCAATACACCTTAAAATATATCCCAAAGCCAAAGGACCCAGCTGCATCAGAAGAGACCTGCAAGGAATCCTTGAGGTGTAGCTTGTCCCTCCAAAAGGAAACCTCATTAAATGAAGCTAAGAACTCCTGCCAAAACCAAATGATCCATCTTAACACCCCCACACACCCTAAGACAATGGTGAGGCTTCTGAACAACATGGTAGCATCACGCAGATGCTGCAAAAAAGCTCTGCCAGGGGCAATTACTCTACATGCTAAAATCAGGTGACCAATGTGTACCTGAAAATCCTTAAGTGTGCTCTTCCTAAGGCTTAAACACTCAGATACCCTTGCTAACAAATCCATCCATTTTGCTTATGGCAAATGGCAATACTGGTTAAGGGTATCAGTTTTGATGCTGAAGGAAACCAAAACAGAGACTAGGCCTTCTGTCTTTTCATGAGCCAAAGGAATTCTGAGTTCCCTAGTGAATGCAGAATACTCCTCCAGCAAAAATGAACACTGTCCTGTCCCAGCCCTGACAACAAATAAGAAATCATCCAGATACTGAACCATACCCTTTGCATCTGACCTAAACTTCAAGGCCCACTCCAAAAAAGTGTTAAGTGTTTCAAAGGCAGAGCACAACAATAAGCACCCCATTGGTAAAGCCTGATCCATGTTGTACTAACCTTCAAAACAAAACTCCAATAACTCAAAATCCCAGGAATGCACAGAGAGTAGGCATATGGCCAATTTTATCTCACATTTCACCAGCTCGGACCCTATTCCATTCCTGTGCCTATAGCAGCATCAAAGGAAACATACCGGATTAAGCATAGTTCTGCAGGTATAGTGTCATTTGCAGCATCCCCTTTGGGATAAGATAAATGGTGAATAAGCCTGCATTACTGGATACTGGAACAGGCATGTGATGCGTTGCTTCAACATCACTTTCCAAAAGCATTCCCCAAACTGTTCATTCTTATTAGAAACCAAAGTTGCCAGCCACAATGTTATACTGTTCATCTCTCTCCCCTCTACCTCCATTCCACTCTCTCCATTTTATGGGAGTCTTGCAGGAAAAACAGTATTGTCTTTTGCAAACCAAACGGCTGTGTTTGCTACTGTGGCAGTCCACTCATGAAACACCTGGTTGTGTGAGCAAATGAACATCTTCCAAACTGGTGCAGGGAAATATTCAATGGAAATGGTTCCCTATTCTCTCTTTTATTCAAGAATGCTTTTCTTCCTCTGACATTACATTGAATCATGGCCAATGACTGGTTCTCTGCAGCTGGAATCTTTTGGTTAATTCCAACAAGATCAAACCCACTGAATCAACTGCTGCATAATTCAACATGTAGGTGAATACTACTGATTCAGTGCAGTGGTATAGGGGCAGGGAGGGGGCAAGGGGGTGGTACACTCTAGGCAGCATTTTTGGGGTGCCACCACTCCTTGCCTACCCCCCGTGTGCTGTTGCCCCTCCCTCATGTGCCATAGTCCTGCCAACGCATGCCGTAGCCCTGCCCCCATGCCTCCTCCCCACCCCTACACCACTTGCGCCAAGCTATGCCACTGCTTCATTGGATTACTTAAGTCAGGACTTACAACAGAACTGAGGCCTGTGTCTCCTGGAAATCAAATTGCTAACAAATATTCAGAAGGGTAAATATTTGAACTTGACACACTTCAGGGAGTCTTGTGTTGATCAGGACACTTCCTGAATCTATCTGAACCAGCTTCATTCAGTTCTGGATTAAGGATTTATCTGAATCTAGAGCACACCCCTATCAGGAACACAAACCTAGTTATTTTCTTTGAAATCATCTTAGTCTTTTTCAACAAAGCTAAACAACCTTGCTACCCTTGGAAGCAAGTTTTCATTTCCTTTTCATTTCCTGACAATATTTCTTTTCCTGAGGTCTTCTGCAAAAATATTAGATAAAGCCCAAGTGGTAAACTGTTGCAATCTCTATTTGACTGAGAGGCCAGTTTATATATTCAGGAGAATCACAATATCATTTTTTTCTTGACTGGACTGCTTCAGGCTGATGGGTAGGGATTGCGTGTATAAACACTGAAGCACTGGGAAAGACAAGTAAAATTACATTAATTCACCAAGTGAGGCAAAATATTTGTCAGGATGAAGAATAATCTTCTGTCTTTTAATACATGTTGCTCAAAACTATTTGTTTCAGAGTCATAGAATCATAGAATCATAGAAATTCAGAGTTGGAAGAGACCACACAGGCCATCCAGTCCAACCCCCTGCCATGCAGGAACACCCTCAAATCAATCCCGACAGATGGCCATCCAGCCTCTGCTTAAAAACCTCCAAGGAAGGAGACTCCACTACACTCCGAGGCAGCAGATTCCACTGCCGGACAGCCCTGACTGTCAGGAAGTTCTTCCTGAGGTTCAGGTGGAATCTCCTTTCCTGCAGCTTGAATCCATTGCTCCTTATCCTGGTCTCTGGAGCAGCAGAAAACAAGTCCCCTCCTTCCTCTACATGGCATCCCTTCAAATATTTAAACATGGCTATCATGTCCCCTCTTAACCTCCTCTTCTGCAGACTAAACATACCCAGCTCTCTAAGTCTATCCTCATAGGGCATGGCTTCCAGGCCTCTCACCATTTTGGTCGCCCTCCTCTGGACTTGCTCCAGCTTGTCAATATCCTTCTTGAATTGGGGTGCCCAGAACTGGACACAGTATTCAAGATGGGGTCTAACCAAAGCAGAGTAGAGTGGTACCAGTACCTCCCTCGATCTAGACACCATACTCCTATTGATGCAGCCAAGAATTGCATTGGCTTTCTTGGCTGCCGCATCACACTGCTGACTCATGTTCAGCTTGTGGTCTATGAAGACTCCTAGATCCCTTTCACACGTACTGCTATCCAGCCACGTGTCCCCCATCCTATATTTGTGGATTCCATTATTTCTGCCTAAGTGTAGGACCTTACATTTCTCTCTGTTGAATTTCATTTTGTTCGCCCTGGCCCAGCTCTCCAATCTATCCAGGTCATTTTGAATTTTGATCCTGTCCTCTGGCGTATTAGCAACCCCTCCCAATTTGGTGTCATCTGCAAATTTGATGAGCATGCCCTCTATTCCTTCATTCAAGTCATTGATAAAAATATTGAACAGCACTGGGCCTAGGACAGAACCCTGTGGCACCCCGCTAGTCACTTCTCTCCAGGACGAAAAGCAGCCATTCGTGATCACCCTTTGGGTTCGGTCAGTCAACCAATTACAAATCCAACTAACGGTAGCCCTGTCCAGCCCACATTTTACTAGCTTCGTTGCAAGAATGTCATGGGGAACTTTGTCAAAGGCCTTACTGAAATCGAGATATGCTACATTCACAGCACTCCCTTCATCTATCAAGCTAGTAACTCTATCATAAAAAGAGATAAGATTAGTCTGGCATGACTTATTTTTGAGAAATCCATGTTGACTTCTCGTGATTACCGCGTTGCTTTCTAAATGATTAGAAACTGACTGCTTAATGATCTGCTCCAGGATCTTTCCGGGTACTGATGTCAGGCTGACTGGGCGATAATTATTTGGGTCCTCTTTTTTCCCTTCTTGAAGATGGGGATAACATTTGCTCTCCTCCAATCTGCTGGAACTTCTCCTGTCCTCCAAGAAATATATATATATATTTCTGTAATATATATATATATATATTATATATATATATACATATTAGTGATATAGTTATCTTAATCAAAACACCAAAATACTCATTAGTGATGCATTTATAAGGTCAACATATAGCTAGCATTCAAAGTTCACTGGCTTCTTCATCAGGAGAAAATCATACAGACTTCATACAGAAATAAAAAGATAATTATTGTAGTCACAGTTTGTAGGTCTGCATGCTGTTTGTTTCAATAATGCAGAAAGAATGTGAAACATTAAAAAAAAATTCCAGACTTTGCTTCATTCCCCCTCCCTTCCAAAAAAGAGAGAGTCAAAGCTGAGTCAGTCCTGCTTAGTATTTGCACAGAAGTCCACCAAAGAATCCCAGGTGCCATAGGCTATATTTCAGAGGAAGGAACTGGGAAACCATCTCTTATTATTCCTCGCTTTAGAAAACCCTGTGAAATTCATGTGCTCACCACAAGTTGACTGAAGGCACATACACACAGAACTTGTACTCGAGATTCTAGTTCCTGTATAAGGTTACAAAATGCCAAGGTTCTTCAGGTTAAGTTTTCCCTTCTTTGCAACTAGGTTAGATATCTTCAAGGTAAAAAAAAAAAGTAGGTGGCATCATGTTGGCCGTTGAACAACATAGAGATTCAAAAATATATATTAATGATACCTTTATTAGATCAACCAGAAGATGCCAAAAATCCCAATGACACATCAATGTTTAAATCTTGTTAATGGGCATACAGAGAGTCAGTGTGATGTAGTGGTTTCAGCACTGGAGTAGGACTTTGGAAATCAGAATTCATATCCCTGCTCAGCCATGGAAACCTGCTGGATGTCTTTGGACAAGTCACACTCTCTTAGTCTCAAAAAAACATAATATGGCTGCTTTAGGGTTGCCATAGATCAGAAACAACTTCAAGGTACACAACAACAACAACAAAATGGGCATGCTTCACCAAAACTTCACAGCTGGAAACAAGAACAAATGTGGCCAAGCAACATCAGACTGTGGACAAGATATCAAAAGTTAGTAATGAGGAAGAACATGTAAGGTAGGAGATTTTGCAGCAGTTTGCTTTTGCCAAACTCTATAGGGTTTCTGCCCTTTCTTCTCCTCTCTCTCTAGCTGAATTAACTGAGTGCAAACTACTTGCACTTCAAACCCAGTTGCAGTAACTGAATTAAGCTGAGGATAAAGGGGGGAAATGAGAGAAACCAAGACATTTTTAAAGCAGCTGAAAAAGTGGGATGACAAAGGATTAATCAAATCACAGCTATAGATGTGGGCAGTATGTAGATGGGGACATAGGTAGAGAAAGAAGCAAGCCCTCTCCCCCAGTTTTTTTTGGATTTCACAGTAAGATTTTAAATAAAAATATGCCCCCTAGGCATGTAGGGCAATTTCCTCATGTCCCCCAGCCAACACACACATACACTGTTATACATATAGGAGAGGAAGATTTCCCAACAAGGAAGTAAAACAGAACTCAAGCCCTATTTGATGAGTTAACCTGACCCTCTACATAGCAATTGTGGAGTGCTGGCATGTGTGGAGATAGCTACTTCTGCCAGCCCCTATTTCACATATCTAAATCTGTTCCAAATGTATGGATGTATTACCCCCTAAGAAATCACAATATACATGTGGCATTCTGGTATAAACTTACTGAACTAAGGGTGGAAGAAAAATACATCTGGAATGATAGGAATAGCTGCTTTCTTTCTCTCTTTTCTTTTTTTCCCCCCACATGAAAACATATAGGAAATAAAAATAATAGACTATTACTGTTTGACTCAGTATGAAAGAATAGTAATCGCTACAGCTGTTAAAGGATCCCTGCAGTGAGAAAACTGAATCATTTTATGTTCTTGACTTTCAGAGAGCTCATTCAGGTTTAAGGGGTAGGACTGTAGGCCTGTGTTTGGCTTTACTTTAAAAAGAGCCCCTGTCAAAGAGAGCACTGGGCCGATAGGGAAGGGAAGTTCTCTCAATTTGTAGTGTGGCATTTAAAATGTTTATTTTCCCTTCCCATTGTTAAATTATTGACTTTGAAGGCACTTTCTTGCTGGGTAGTTTCATCAGATGTCAGAGCCTTCCCCATTGGTGTCCATTGTTCTTGAACTGCACAGAGGAAATTGCTTTCTCTTCAAGAAGGAGCTTGCTGTCTGGCAGCTGTTAAGTTAAACAACAGCAGTGGCTGAAGCTTTTTGAGCCCCCAATTTATATTCTGAGTTGGTGCCAGGAGTATTGTCAAGGCTTTGAAAGAGAAAGGGAAATAAGAATAATCACTTTAGATGTCTCCAGTATAGTTGTAACATTTTAGACCAACAAGACAATAGAAAGGGAGCAGAAGGAGAGAGCAGATGATATTTGGAATGTTACCTGACCACTTTAGAATGTCCACTTCAGAATAACTTACACCAGTACAGCTCAAAGAGCCAAGTAGCCACCTTCAGAATTGGAATTGTTATTTTGTGGACTACTGTTTGCAGAATACTCCAGTCCAGCATTGACACTGGCCATGCTAGTTGGGGCATTCTAGGAACTGTAGTTCAAAAAGGTAATTTTTTAAAGCTCTGCACCTTCCCCTATAACTTTCCCAAGCTCTGTTCCATAAAAAGTACAAAGCAAAGCAAGAACTACAAGCAGTAACAACCTACTCCAGTTGTGAAACATAATGAAATGTCTCTTCCTTGAACTTGTTCTTTCTACAGGGAGGAACCCATCTCACTGCAGCTGAGAATGTCCAGGGGAGTATAATCACTGCAGCTGCTCACTAGAGAGAAGAAAAATGTTCCAGTTTTATTGAGAGATAAAGTGGTGTTAAGGTTAGACTGTAAGTCTAGAATCAGGGAGACTGAGGTTCAAGTCTGCATTCAACCTTGACGCTCATTAATCTTCACACACAGATTTGTGGTGGTGATCTATTTTATATGGATGTTCCATGGACAAAAATCCCCCAATGTTTCACAGATGAAAACTGGGAAACATGCAGGCAAGCAACATCAGAGAGCACTCAAGATGGCAAACTTTATTAACAAGGAAGAACCCCAAAGCTAAAAGATGCTGCTGCAATTTTCTTTTGCTTAAGCATATCCAGAAAGGCAAGATTCCCTTCCCCGTGTCTCTCGCTTGATAAGTTAATTGAGTACAAACTACTTTTTCACTCTGAATTCAGTTTGCAGGAAATGAAATAGGCTGAGAGCAAAAGCAGGAAGTGGGATAAAGAGAGAGAAACTGGGATATTTTAAAAGCAGCTGAAAAAATGGGACGACACAGGATTAAATAGGACTGTCCCTGCCAAACCTAGATAGTTGCCTTCTGCCCCTTTCAATAAAGATAGAAGGGCAATGTAAACTAATAAAATAAATACATAACTGTTGGAAGGATCAATGCAGAATTCTCCTCAATGCGTACTTCTACCTAGGTCTCATCTACTTGCAACTGTCATTAGAAAGAGTGAGACAAAAAGATAGAGGTGGGAGGCCATACTGGCAGCCCCCCAACTGTTCCTCCAGAGTTCCCTGGTTTTTCTCTTGTCTTGGAAAACAAAGCTACGTGTCCCACACTGTCTGTCCTGTCTATCTTGTTGCCAGTATACAAATAAGGTTTCACTGCCAGTCAAGTCAACTTCTCTTCATGGAAGGAGGAAGTGTGCTCTCTAAGGCCCTTTTCACATGGCATTTGTCATGTGAAAGGGCCTCCCAAGCATCGCGCAATTGTGAAGAGCGTTTCCAATAACATCCTCACAATTGCGCAATGATGCCAGGGCCAGCAGGTGCCGATTGCGCACTATATCATTTTCAGCTTTTAGCCAAAAATGGTGCACGATTGCGCATCACTCCGGGGCCCCACATGCACTTACCTTGCATGCAGAGACCTCCGGAGCCTCAGCCCTAGCACTTGCTCCCCCAGCACAACCTGGGAAAATACCCGGCTATGCTGCAGAAGGAAGAGGTGGAGCCCTCATGTTACCTGCCGGCCAGCAGGCAAATCCTGCAGAGCAGAAGCAGTGGGGATGTGAGAGCCTGACAGAAGAGGCTGCTTGCGTGATCCCTGTGCGACCATGCCAGACACAGGTGAGTTGCAGAAAGGGTCTAATCCTTCACCTCAGGTAGTAAAATATCTTGCGTTAAGCCTATCATAGGACATTGTACACATTGCTGTTGCTGGGGGTGCATTGAAATGGCAAGACATTTCTTCTTTAGGTGGCATTCCTTCAAGGACATAAAAGGAAATAAAATTAGATACAATTAGCCAAGTTTAATCTCATGATAGGGAGAGAGATTCATAGATGACAGCTGGATAATGGAAAATGGATCTTTCTTCCTAAAGCAAGTCAACACAAGTATCTTTGCCCTGTCAGCTTGCATTCTTACAATTATACAATCATAGAATGGGAAGGGACTGCAAAGCCCATCTAGTCCAAACACCTGCCAGGTAGAATACATGAAAAATGGAGAAATGGCCATCCAATCTCTGTTTCATGACCTCAAAAGGTCATTAAATGACCCCCTCAAGACAAGTTGGGAATTTCTGATGGGGCAAAATAGGGGAGTGAGGGAAGAGGGTTGAACCTCTTTTGTCGCTCAGCACTAGTCAGGTTCTCTCTCTTGTCTGATTATGTTCCACAAAGAAGCCAACAGAGCAAAGCTCTGCTAACCCTCATCCCACTCTGATTTCATCCTTGCAGGATTTTTGTAAACTTTCTCCATTAAGAAGGAGAAGACATTAAGACACTTGGGTGAGATAGCTATCACATACCAATAAATGTTATGGCTCAGTACACATATAGTCATTTGCAATGAAGCTTGGTTAAATGAGCAGATTTTAAAATTAACAATCTGCTTACTTATGCCTGCTATCTATAATAGCCCAAATTCTTTTGCTGTTCAAGTGATTATAGCTTCTACCAAGCAGGAGTGAAACTGAGGGTAGACGTATAGTAAGGCCAAAAAGGTGGGACTTTCATTGAAATGAAAATTAAATGGTTTCAAGGCAAGATATGAAAGAAACAACTTGCTGCTTTTACTTCTGTACTTCTCCAAAATGTGAATCCCTCTAAGGGTGTATGAGTCTCTGTGTACCAATAAAATTAACCAGTGGCTGGCCTTTCTTTGGCTTTTAAAATTAGTTTACTGGTGCTAAGGTTCCAGTGTAATTCAATATGGTATAAGGTGTAAGCACTAGGGAGACTCAATGTAGTGTAGCCATTTGAGCTACACCAATTCCCTGCTCAGCCATGGAAACCCACTGGGTGACTTTGGGTGACATCACACGTTCTCAGCCCCCAGAAAACCCTGTGATAGTTTGCCTTAAGGTGACCATATGTTGGAAATAACTTGAAGACATAAAACAAAAAACTTTTTCTGGATGTGTTTTTAAATTGCTTTTTATTCACTTGTCTTTAAATACTGTATTTGCTGTCGTATAAGACTCATTTCCCCCCGAAAAATACTGTTTGGAAATGCGATGCATCTTATATGCTGGTATGTCTTATATGCCAGCAAATAATATTTGCCAGGGTATAAATAAGGTGCATCTTATACAGGGGTGCGTCTTATATGCCAGCAGATACAGTATTTATAATTCACTCATTGTGTTTTACTATATATTTATTTGGTTTTTAAAAAAATCTATATCCTTTTTTTTTTTAATTTTATGTTTAGCTACCTTGAATCTCAGACTAGGGTTTGATTCCCAATCATAGAAAGCCACTGGGTAACTTTGGGTGCATCACACATTCTCAGCCCCAGAAAGCCTTGTGATAAGTTCACCTTAGGGTCCCCCTAAGTTGGAAATGACTTGAAGGTACACAACAACAACAACAACAAGCACCAGAGCAAGGAACTAGTTTTGTCACTGGACATTAGTGAGTGCTCTATCACAGTGTGTTGATGACACTTGTACAATTACACCCCAGATGAGATTTCAAATTGCAGTGTCCGTGCTAGCTGTGGAAAGAATAAGCTCTCACAGGAATAAGATGGGACTTCAGGAAAGAAAAATAACATTCTAGATGACAAACCAATAGAACAAAGAAGATGCAGTCATGTTAATGTTAATGTGACATCTTCTTACAGAGAACTGTCGTGTTTTTAAAATTTCATGTTACTCTAAGATGTCACCTTGGAACAGGCGAGCTTCTTAAAAGCACATGTCAGTTCCCCGGAATGAAGTCTATTTCTGAATATCATTATCCCATTTCTATCTGTGAAATTCAATAAGGTGGGATTTTATTTGACATATATGCCATTACACCATGTATTTCTCTGATTGCTGGGTAACACGACTGGAGGAAAGCTTATTGTAATCAGACTGAATGTGACAGAACAATGTTTTTTAATGGTGTTTTCAACTTCAAATGCTCTCTTTTTTATTCATTGATCTGATGGCTAGCTTTAAAAGATAGCATATTTGAATATTTTATTCTTCAAATCCAAATAACTTTGGTTCAAACGGATGTGAAAGTAACCCCTATCATGACTTTAAAACATGTTTCTGGCTGCTTTTATCTTGCCAATCCATAACAGAAATATAGAAATTTTGAGTGGATAAATATATACATGATACTATTTTGTCAGACCATAGGGATCTAAATTTTTATTTTATTTTATTTTATTTTATTTTATTTATAACCTGCCTTTCTCTGGCTCAGAACCCAAGGCAGCTTACAACAATTTTAACAATAAGCTAAAAAGCTAAAAACTTTCAAACAATTTAAAGTACATTTTACAGATAAAATATTAAAATGAGAGACAGGTAAGTATAATGGTCAGGAGGTTGTTGTGTGAGGGAGGGAGGGAATATGTCTTTCCACAAAATGAATGAATGAATGATAAAAATAGCAGCACAATTTGGATTTATGTCTGCAGATGGCATAAATTGGATGCCAGGCATAGTTTTTGTGTGTGGAGCTGTCTCCACGTATACTTGCATTTAGGACCTTCATCTAATTACTAGCCATTTTATGTGAATGGGATTCTGCTAGAATAGACAAATGTAGGTTGAAATGAATGTTTTTGCATTGTGGTGCTTAGACTCCACCTCTGCCTATTCTCTATGGCTCCAGCTACCATTAGTTGCTCTCCTATCTGCTGCACAAGCCACAGAAGGTACCAGTCAGTACTTTCCTATTGTCACTTATTCAGAAAGGCATATGGTTCCTGAATTGTACTGGAGGAAAATGGACTTTTAGCTGAAGACAGTTTTAATTCATTTATCATTTATTTATATAGCACCATCACTGTACCTGGTGCTTTATAAGTAAAGGACCAAAACAACCGTTCCCTGTCTTCAGGCTTACAGTCTAATTAAGACATGACACAAAAGGAAAAGGGGATGGCAGTGTGGGAGGGGGTTAAGTCCAGCCAATATTGCCTCTTCCTCTCTCCCTCTGAGGACACGGCAAGGACAGTTGGGATGGTCTTTCATCTGTTTCTGGGCCTCGGCAGGATGGAACCATGCCTGCCTTTTTGGTGATTATTGTTTTTCACACACTCACAGCTGAAGAGAAAAGCTTATCTTTCTAACTGACCCTCATGAGGTACGTGTGTTACTCGCCCCCTCTCCTGCCACATTTCTCTTTTTCATCTTTTGAGATCATCACAAGGGCAGCAAAACTATTTCCAGTTCATAATGTTTTTATGATGTGGCTAAAAGAGGTTGGGTTTGATTTCTGGATATAACAATGTGGGAACTTCTATGGAAAAATGTAGTAACCATTGCATGTGCAGACAAATAATTGAAGTGGTTTTCTTCCCACTGCAAGAGAAAATAAACATTCCTTCACCATAGTCTACCCATATTGGAACATCCCTAAGCATTCTGGAAGAATTATTCTGAAGAGAAAAACCTTTTTTGGTTTTGCTTTTTTCCTCCTTCCTCTTTCTTTCTTTCTTTCTTTCTTTCTTTCTTTCTTTCTTTCTTTCTTTCTTTCTTGTTTGGCACAGAAAACATTTTTACCCTGTGGAAACCTATTGTCCGTATAGGGTTTTTTTAAAAAAATTATTTATTTACTGCACAAACCGACTTTTTTTTGTCCACAGAGCAGTTCTTCTAACATCTGCTGAAAACTACAGCAAATCAGCCAGACTCCAAATTCTCTTTCCATCCCCACTAACCATATTATTAAAATGGGTTAACATGGGTTTGATGTGTCCAGAGCTTTGAATTCAATGCAATAGTTAGAGCCTACAACAAAATCAGATGGGAATTAAACCAAAACTTTTCAGTATGGTATAGCCCTCCACACTGTTCCAGGCAGTCAGCCAGCTGTGTAATCCACAATACTCCATACTACAGTATTGGAGTGTTGGGATACCTTCTTTTCCTGCTCAAGAATTTTTTGTTTCTTTGTTTGTTTTATTTCAGCAAAGCTGTTTCCCCCTTTTCTCTTGACACCTGCTTCTTGTGTGTCTGTAGCTATTCTGTTAACTACACAGGCAGTTGCAATCATAGATACAACTTTCAGAATAAAGTGAACAGTGCAATTACAACAAAATAGAGCAGCGTGAGCAGCTCATGTTCAATCTTTTAGTCTATCTGCCATGTCCCCCTCTATACAATTCTGTTCTAGTCATTCCTTAGTTTTCTCCCAATGACACAGTAGCCTGATTCCACTCCATCATTTCTCAGAATGCATGCATGAAGGGACAGAGAAATGAACAGTACTTCAGTCTCACTATCTTTGTTTCCATTGTTTGTATTGCACCTCGGTGTGGAAGAATCCAAATACATTCATGTGAAGAATCCCTTGCAAATCTTCCAATCACATCTGAAGCTAAAGCCCAGAGTGGGCAGGAAGGAGGTAATATGCATGAGTCTGCTTTCCAGAGCTGGGAAAAGTAACATATTTAAATTACAAACAGCCTCAGGGGTCAGGGAGTTGTAATCCACAAAAAATAACTTTAGCAGTGTGTGACTATGCCTCCCTCCACACATTCTCAAATGCATGGAAGTAAATTATTGAATAGGTGGTGATGGTCATCATCATCATCATCATCATCACCACCACCACCACCACCACCACTTTAATTCTAAACTATTTTTTCATGGCAAAACCATACTCAAAGCAGCTCACAATAACATTGGAAAACTTAACACACAACATTCGCACAATTCAGTAATGTACTGAATATGTATCAAGATTTCAGTAGTCATATAAATAAACTAAACAGGTCACAGGTATAAATGTATGCTAGGATACATGGATTTGATCTGCCTGGAGGTAATACCAAGGCTTAAAGAAAATTAAATCCCCAAATTGAAAGAAAGAAAGCCAGAGATCAGCAACAATAGCTTAAATGTTAAAGTTAAATCTGCCTCGCTACCTCCACCCCTGTTTGTGGTCTCTGGAAACCTTTAGCTAGCTAGGACTGGAGTCAGTCTACCCTCCTAAGATAGGTGGCAATGGGCCAGATAAAAGAAGTGTCTCTAATTCAGACACTGTTCACAACTACATGGTCTAGATCAGTGGTTCCCAATTTTGGGTCTCCAGATGATGGTGGACATCAGCTCCAAGAAGTCCCAGCCAGCATGACCAACGACCAAAGATCCTCAGTCAGTTCTCATGCAATGACTTCTGGGAACCCGTGTTTGGGAACTAGCAGTCCAGGTAGTCAGTCAGTATCAAAGGTCATTGTGCTTTTACAATCCTCTTTGAGTAAAATAACATTTTCTTATACTTCTTCAAAATTTAGTGCTTCTCAGAGCCTAGTAATACCTCTATCTTATGCATCAGCAGTACCCAGTAGAGGCTAATACAGACCAAAGCCCAGGGCAGATTCTAATGACATGGAAGGCACCACCAGCTTCTGGTGGTGCCAGCCTTCAACTGTACAAACATTTTTCCCCCCTACAAGCTGCTAAACATCAGCCCTTGGAGCTTATATCATTAACAGGAAGAGTGATGCTACTACAAGCTCCTAAATATCAACCTTTGGAGCTTATATCACTAAAAGGAAGACTGATGTGAATCACAGAGTTCACATACCCAGGTGATGACATACATCCAGAAAACATTTGTATATGATCTGGAAATTACTTTGCCATTCTATCCTTGGATTGGTTAATTTTCAATCACTTCTTCATGTTAACAGTTCTTTCACCGAGCCTGAAGACATTTTTAGTCCTGTTGGGAAATCAATAGACTCTCTTAACAAGACCAGGAGATAGTTTCAATTGATTTGCTTTTTTTTAAAAAAAAATGATAAAATATTTTTCATTCCAGTCACTGAAGCCCTATTCCCAGTTCCTCTGGTACAAGTTTAGCATTCTAAGAACAAATTTCTCCGCTGCTTCCTCCTTTGATCAAAATTGTCTCAGGAACTTAGGCATAATCTTCACAAGAAGATGAATCCTGAGGGAGGGCAGGTCTCACTATTTCTTTCTTGTGCAAATATGTAGCATCTGTTTTGTTCAGTGGGACTGGGCATCCATGACACCTAAAACTCTTGTGGTTTAGTACTACCTGTTTGTTCTCAAATGTTTACCATTAATTTTTATGGTTTTTGCCTGTTTTCACATTTTTAAAGCTTTTTTTTTAAGTGATGTTTTTTAAAATGCTGTGAAGTGCAGGATAAAAGGGTTGAGCCTCTGAGGTATATCAAAAAGCTAGCATGAGCTAAGCCTGTGTCCAGTTATATATACATTTCTGACGGTTTTTATATTTTCAAAGTGAGCATACCTCTTGTATCTTCAGAGCAATAAGCCATGCAGCACCATGAGATCTTTGGGCCTGTAATTTGTCTTAAAATGAGGTATAGAACTCTCAAAGATAACTGTATACATTCCGTCATTATTAAACAATTCAGCAGTTCAATTGTAGGCATAGTTGGGAGGCTTGGGAATACCTGGCCTGTGGGACATGAATCAAATTCCCTGTTCAATTTTGTCTGCTGCTCTACAACAGATAACTATGCCAAAGTCAAACACGCTGGTGCTAAACCTGCCTGTAATTACAGAATTATAATGCAGTCACTTGGACTCTGAATATGACTGCATTACAGAGATGACAAGCAAAATCCAAAGGAAACAGACTCAACCCTTCAATTAGCTGTTTGTTTTTCAACCTACTATATTATTTTGCTAACCATCCAAGTTTTTTTTCCTGTGATACTTTTGTGTCAGTGAATTCTAGACAGCAATTATGAGGATATCAATTTGTCTTAAAGCAAGGATGCTGTGCACCATAGTACGTAATAATATGAGGGAGAAGATCCCAACTGTACTCTCTTCAGAGTGTTTGAGATGGTAAATGCACTGTGCTTGTGGTGATTTATGACATTTAAACCTTAATCTTATTTAGGGCCATTCTGAGGTTTGTAGTTTACTGAGGCCAAAAAGCTCTCTGGCTGAGAGTTGTAAATGCCCCTCCTTAAACTGCAAACCCCAAGATTCCATCGGATGTTGAAAGTGGAATAATAGCACTATAGCAACGTAGTGCAGAAAGGCCCTTAGCCTAACTCCAAATATTCAAGAATTTGACACAAAAATACTAAAAGCTGGAAGAGAGACTAAACACAATTGCCTTGGAGAGCCTAGACTAGATTTTGTATTTTGATATGAATGGAGATGTACAACAATACTCAGAGCAACTAGTTGCTCCATGTAATTGGCCATGAGTTCGATCTGGACAGTGGTTGCTGGTGCTCACTGTGTCATGGGTTCAAGGACTAATGGTAAGTGGACCCAAGGGTTACACTAATTCTTAGGTCTGGTCTTATTCTCCAACCTTGCATGTATAAATCCATTTTTTTTCTTTCCTGACCCTTCCTTCTCCCATGCAACAAGACAAAAGCAGTCCTCTGAGCCAACATTTGCCTGATCCATTATCCACACATTGTAAAGAAAATACAAGTTGATTTTTGCAAGTTAATGTGAAGCTGAGGAGTTCAAAGCAGAGAATTATAGAGGGATATATTTCTCAAAACAACAACACAAAAGCGGTTTTTGAGCCTACATATCTCTGTTCCATAACAGAAATCTACTTCACCTGGGCTCTTGCTTTTCTTTGAAGGGCTGATGGTAAGTACCATTTTTAATTTCCCACCCTTTGTTCTGTGGATATATGTGAATCTTTGACTCTTTGAATATTTACTTGCCTTTAGATGTCCTTTAACATCTAATGGGGAGGGTCTCCTGGGGCAAGCGTTATTGAATTCAGTAGGATTTGCATCTAAGTAGACTTTTATAAGATATCAGAAAACACAATTAATCCTATACTTTCCTGGGAATTAAATTAAAAGAAAATGAGACAGCAAATTAGAGCAGGTAGGGGGGAGTTAACACATGTGAGGGCAAAGGATGCACCAATCCAATGGGAGTACAGATGGACAGTCAGAATGATGGAAAACCAGAAAATATGTGCATGAATAGTAGGAACAATACTAACATTCACAACTACTGGAGTTGTGTGACCAGATATAAACTGATATGGGGAACATGTTCACACAGAAGAAGCATTCCCTTGAATCAATATGACTACATGATGGGGATAACCATGTGGCTTTCCAAACTGATTTCAGTTTGGATTAAAAGCAGTCAGACCAGGACAGGATACTATGCGGTGGAGATGGGTTGCAGACCTGGTGTAAATTTAGCACTGACTCACACAACAAAACAAAATCTCCTCCTTCCCTACATACCAGTTGTATTACTTACTGTATCACTTACACAACAGATTACTTACTGCATTATATTTACTATATATTACATATATTACAATACTTTACATTAATTTCTATAGTAAATGCAACACAAAATTCCAATTTTGGGCGGTGAAATGACTTTATACCTTATTAAAATTTAATGGTTTTTATGTGATGATTTTATAAATTAGATTTAATTGTTAGTGTCAGGTCTTTAGCTAGTCTTTTTTAAAAGCCTTTGTAAGCCGGAAGGAAGGAAGGAAGGAAGGAAGGAAGGAAGGAAGGAAGGAAGGAAGGAAGGAAGGAAGGAAGGAGGGAAGGAAGGCAGGCAGGCAGGCAGGCATTTGGCCCAAGATAACTAAAAATATGGTACAGTCACACTTAGCATAAACAAATGTGGAATTTTATATTCATAATTTATTGTGTATTCCCAGCTGTAAGCTGCCTAGCATTGCAACACTGGAAGAATACAAATAAATAAAATAAAGATAAATATTTTAAATAGATTCAGGTCCCCATATCCAAGCCCTATAAGGAATGGTTGAGTGAGCAAGGTCTGTTTAGTGTGGAGAAGGCTGATGGCAATATGATAGCCATATTTAAATATCTGAAGGAGCGTCATGCTGCTCCATAGACTAGACCATGAACCAAGGAGATTTTGACTAAGTATTAGAAAGAACTTTGTGATGGTATGAACTATTTGACAAAAGAATAGATTACTTTTGAAAGTGTTGGAATCTGGAGATTTTTAAACATAGATTGGATGGTCCTCCATCAGAAACTGTTTACCTGAGGATTTCTGCTCTGGTAGGAGGTGAGACTAGATAGCTGTTGGGCTCCCATTCAATTTTATGGCCATTTCCACATCGTACCCATCTCCATCATCATCCCATTACAATCCTGGCAGTACCACTGCTGGGATAGGAGCGCAATGTGAACACTCCCCTCTACACTCAGTCAGCTGCCTGCAGAAGGGTAGTGCAAGCAACTCATGCCTTCCTTCCACAGTGCACCCGGCCACTTCCCATGCTGCACTGGGGAAGGAATTGCCTACTCGCACTTCCTCCATTTCCCCATGGCTGCCAGCAACAAGAGAGTCACATGATAGCAGGCGATTATTGGATTTTTTCCTGTAATGGAATATCCCACGATCGCGATGGGTGGGGGTATGCTGGCAGTGGGACTGCATCAACATCATGTGAAACATGACTCATGGACTGCCAGCAATGCATCCCCTATCATGGGACAGAGACATTGTGAGGAAATGGTCTATGAGTTCTAAAAAAAACAAGTAACCATTCTTGCTCCTTCACAGAGAAAAATGGTGTATTGGGTTTTAAGGATTTGTAATGAAGGGAGGTCTACACTCAGCTCAGTAGACCCTGAACCTGCTCTCGTTGCCTCTAATGTCATCTAAAGAACTCTTGCTCTACAACAGGACGAAGTAAGTGGACATGGAGGTCAAGATAAATGAAGTTGCATAACACATTTATGACAATATTATTTCTTTTCAAGGGAATTTTAGTTTTTAAAAAAAGTATAAATATTTTCTCCCTTCCACTCCAACCCAAAAAGAGCTCATAAACAGAGAACAAAATTCTTCATTCTGGTGTGTATCCAGAAATATACCACTTAGTAATAAAGCATATAAATCAACTGCCTTTTTTATTAACATCTTGACAAGACATTCTGTGCTGCAGACACTTCCAGTAAATGTCATTCCACAACCCCCTTTTGAACACTCACCTAATTATAGCCATGTATAATACACCTGGTGGCATACTGAAGAGGCATTTCAGTTAATGCTTCATTCTGCACAGAGAACATGGCTTGACTGTAGTAGGAATTCATGATCTTAGTGCTCTTACTGTGTGAGGTGGGAGTATTTTGAGAGGCATTACTTTTTCAGAACAATAACAGAGAAGAAAGATCTCTTTCCGGGGTGAGTGTCATCATTACCTCATGAAGCTGGCGAAGATAGCAAAGGTATATGACTTAATGGTAATTTGCCTTCAGGTTTTCCCCCCTTATGAACCAATTTTGTGTTCAGGGATACATGGGATATATAGTGATGGCATATATTTCTGTATATGTACTTACTGAGAGCCAGCATGTTACAGAGATGTGATTATTGGACTATGACTCTAGAGATGATTCCTTCCCCAGCCATGGAAACTTACTGGGTGACCTTGGGTGCATCACACACATTCAGCCCCAGAAAACCCTGTCATAGGTTCACCTTAGGTTTGCCATAAGCTGGAAATGACTTGAAGGCACACAACAACAACAACAACAACAACAACAACAACAGGTACTTATCACTACTGTCCTCCCACCACATTGCCAGGTTTGACCTTGACAAATTTGATTAGTCATGAGGCATGTGCTTTCCTTCCTCCCCCATTCTCCTTCTCCCATTCTCTTGCATTCCTCATGCCAGACTTGCAAGGCTTGTGTTTAAAACTGTTTTTTTTTCCTTTTAGGTAAACAAAGCCAAGGTGTGTCCTGTCTGCCATGTGGCTGTACATTCTGCTGTGTACTGGTCTGTGATTGGCCAGGTGCTCTCTTTGCTCCTACCCCTCCCCTCTGGGAAGAATCTCCTTTCTCAAGATGGTGACTGGAAGTAACTAGGACATCAGAACTCAGAGCTCTGCTCTTCTCTGTCTGAGGAGGAAGAGTACCAGCAAGCCCTTTACTGTGTCTTTTTAATTCTCCCCAGAAGCATTGGGATGAGAGGCAAGGGAATGGGAGGGGGAGCTTGGGAGGGGAATGGGAGGGGATCGCAGGGGGACTTATTTGTAGTTTTTCCATTTTCATGAGGCTTCTACACCCCAAAACTTCATGAATGTGGATGGGCCACTGTATACCATTTATTCTGATCTACATGCAAAATAATAATTGATAATCATGGAGTCCCAAATATATTTACTAGGAAATCAGCTTTATTGAACATAGTGGAATAGAAAGCAATAATCCTTAGCCAGAATTTGGGAATTTTCCGTTATGAATTCAATGACATTGTTGGATTGTACCGAATGACCTAGTTCTTTAGTTCTTTTATAATCTTTGGATTGTAAAAATGTAGATCAAAACCTCTGATATTCTATTTATCTTTACCTAAACACTCACATATTTATCGATTATTCTTATACTTTCTCTTCTATTCAGGTCCCTTATATACCAACAGTTGTTCTTGTCTGTCTCCAAGTTGTTTTCAATTTATTATTTATTTATTGCATGTATATGCTGCCTTTCTCCTGGAGTGGGACCCAAGGTGGCTTACAAACAATAAAACAAAATTAGCTAAAGACACAGTAATGGAATGAAGACACAATGTATCACCATGTTTATAATAATACATTAAATAACATAAAATCATTTAAAAACATACAAAAGTTAAAACTAGAGAATGTCTTTTTCTGATGGCAAAAGGAAAGCACGGAATGGGCTAGCCTAGCCCCCTGTGAAAGAAAATCCCATTGTTTGGGAACAACCACTGAGAAGGCTCTCTTTTGTTCTTAACACATGGACTTGTGATGGTGGCAGCACCAAGAAAAAGCCTTTTCCTCAGGATCTTAAGAGACCGGCAAGTCTGCTTAGGGGTATACAGTTTTTCAAGTAGTCTAGACCTAAGCCACATAGGGCTTTATAGGCTATGACCAGCACTTTGAATTGTGTCTGAAAATTAACTTGTAGTCAGGGGAGCTGTTTCAAGAAGAGAATTATATGCTCCCCGTGACTGCCTATTAGTGCTTTGGCCACAGCATGTTGGGCCCACTGAAGTTTCCAAACTGTTTCCGTAGGTATTATATAGATGTCATAAAGTGTTACAATAGTCCAAATAGAATGTAATCAAGGAATGTGCTACTGTAGCCAGATTTGACTTATCAAGGAATAGATGTAACTTCTGACAACCCTATCATTTTTATTTATTTATTTATTTATTTTTTAGGAAAATTTGTTCAGAGGGTTTTGCCATTGCCTTCCTTTGAGGCCAAGAGAGTGTGACTTGCCTAAGGTCACCCGATGGGTTTCCATGACCAAGTAGGGATTCAGCTTCTGGTCTCCCAGAGTCCTAGTCTAGCACTCAAACCATTACACCACACTGAGTTTCATATTAACTGTACCAAGCCATTAAAAGCCATTAGCATTCTCAAAAAATTGAAGTCTACAGTATGTGGTATTTTTCTCCTACATGTAGCTGTTCTGTTTGAAGGCCAACTTAGACCAAGATCATAGCTGGAAAGAGAAGTATTAAGAATTCCCTCCTCTAATGCTGTGACCTTGACCCAAACAGAATCCTCCCCATGCAACATTTATACCAAGGAAAATGTGTTCCATAGGCTTGAATTCTTTATTGTGGTCTACATTAAGTAACTTTATGCATACTTAGCTACATAGCAGAGGTGCTAAGGAACCTTATCAGTGAATTGCAAAGATGCCTAAGAGGACACCAGCAAGAAAGTCCCAATTAACATCGGGTCTTGCTGTGCATTGGATCCTGTTGAACATCAGTCCCAAAGCATAATAATCACTTTGCCGGCTCACCAACACAGTAACATAACCACAGCTCCTTTCTGAATAGGGATGTTGTTAAACTGCTCAGTTCTATTTCCTGTAGATGAAAGTCGACTTAAAAGAGTAAATCCCTGAGTGAATTTGAGCCGTGTATCCTAAGTGTACTTGGCAGCTGTGACTGATTCAACCCTATCTAATTACAGACCTAATCTAATGGAGAGGAGGGGGAGGCCTCACCAATGGTAAAGCCAGTCCAACTGGCCCAAAAATTTCAGCCCAGGTCTGATTTATACACCATGTTTTCACTTTTCTGAATTTTGCAATACTATTTGCAAATCAATAAAATGAGTACAAATATATATATATAATGGGAGTGGATATAAATCAAAATGCACGCTATTAGGATAAATGGTTGCAGAAAGGGTGTTCATCAGGAACAATACTTGCAAAAATGTATATATAAGAAGAATGCAAACAAATGCATGGATCTTCTCCTCATCAAAAAGAGATGTAAAAATGCCATAGGACGCATTTAATGGTGGAAAACACAGCAGAATTGAACATGACAGTATTTTCTATTCCTACTTGCAATGTGGAATTATCTGTGGGTGAATATTTGGAACTGTCTGTACTTTAGACCACCTACTGCTAATCTGAACTGGAAGAAGGTCCACTTCTTAAAAAACCCATGCAAAACCAAGAGTACAGTGTATACCTCAGTGGGCTGCCTAACCCAGGTAATATCCTGATGTATAGCTGTATCATAAAGCTGCCACCAAACACCGAAGTCTATAGTACTACCATTGTATCTTCTCTGTCTTACAATGAAGCTAGGGATTTTTCTTAACTCATAAAGTTCTATTCCTTTCTCTGAACTAATAATTTTAATATCTTGTTCTTCTTTCTTCCTCCTTTCTTAAAAGCAAATTGTGCCCACATTTTGAAATGCAATGGCTATTTCTCTTTTAATATCAAAGTACATTGTGTCCCTTAATTCAACACATTTGTTCACCTTAGATTCAGAGTTGAAAATTACTTTTTTAAAAAAATTGCAACCTTATAGGCTCAAAAAGAGAGTGATTGTTCTACATTTTTGTCTCTTTTATTACCTCATGCAATAAATATAACACCAAGAGAGAACTTACTCTTTCATAGGGTGTTTTTTTTTTCTTTTTGGCAAACTCAACCATGAAAGGGAAGAATAACTGAATAGCAAGTTATTCTGAAAATCTATGTTTCAATTATCTCAAAATACTCTGCCAGAGTGAAGAGCTATTAAGAATCCTTGTGATCATCACCGTCATCATCACTATCATCATCACTGTCACAGTCGTATTAGCTTTAATTCTAACCATCTCACACTTCCCTCAAAGCTACATTCAAGCCACTTTTATGTAGAATTTTCTCATTACCTATTAGTAGAAGATGATAATAACAACAATGAATTGTAACTCATAGTTGTAACTCCTCAGTCTACATTTTCTGAACTTTTACTAATCTAAAGACACTGTCCCTTCTCATATCCAGTCACAGTTAACCATAATTCAAACTCATATGAACAATAATTACATTCAGCTCAAGTAAGCTATTATTTATTAATTGCAATACATAATAACAACTATATTTATTATTTATAGTTCAATTATTTTTACCTTATCTTACACTAATATTTTGTAGTCTCTTTCTCTTCTTTTTCTTTTACTGCCTCTTCCCTTCCTAATGTCAAAGTGACTGTACTCAAATATGTCACAATGGACCAATGTTACACACACAAAACAATTTCAATGTGAAATACACGAGAGATTAGTTGATATGCCCCAGGGCAATGCAGGCTTACTGAATTTTTTAGGGTTCTGTATTACTAGAGATGGAAAGTAAGTCTGAGCCATACATAACTGGTAGGGAACAATACGGACTGGTTTTGGAGATGTCCAAACCAAAAGTGAGGCTTTCTTGAGGCAGTCTTCATCTTTAATCTGAACATACTTGAATATTTTTCAGCAATTTAGATTGCTAGGACCAGAAGCATAAACTCCTCAAATCAGCTGTCCTTAAAGGAAACAAAAACAGGGATGAAAAAGAGGGGACGAGTGGCGGTTTTATGACCAATACTCTGGCAGCTCTAATAACAGTAAATGATTTTACTATGGTCTTCTACTTTCAGTAAGTTGGTTGAAGGTCGAGAAATCATATAGGTAAAAATAACAGTGTTCATTGCTGTTCAGGAATTTTCTCTTCTAGGACCAAAAATATTTTAAAAGGTTTTTGTTGAGCCTGTGAAGCCTAGCAAGGTGGAACACAGTGTTTGGTCTGAATGTGCTTGATAGTTTTTTCCCTCCACCACTGAATGTTCCACAACCTTCCTGTAACTTTGTCCTGTTAACATTTCCTGTTGCTTTGGTGCCAGTTGATCTGAAAACAAAACAAAACAAAATTAAAAAAAAAATTGCTGTTTTGTTCACAGTCATCCCCTAGCCATTAACTTTACAAAATGTTGCAGGTTTCTTGTGTATGTGAACTTCTCTGTTACTTCCAACTGGTATATAAAATGACTTCAAACTCATGTAGCAAGAGGTAAGGAAAAAGGTAATTTTCTCAATTTGAACATTTCCCCATTTATACCAAGGTTTTGCACATTTCTTAATTAGGGCCATCCCAGTTTGGAATGCAGTTTTCATAACAGTTGCCTTTTAGCAAACCTAGGAGGATTTTTTTTAAAATACTTCCAAGCTTGCATAAAGATACCCACATGTACCCATTTCTCTGAAATTTGGCAGGTGTCAGTCCTTAGAAGGGCCAATTATATCTTTGACTAAGGCAGCAAAATATCCTGGACCAGGCTTGTAGCCTTTCCTTGCTTGTGAGGAGTATTACTACATGCACTCCGAGCTTCTATATGCTTCTATGTGCAGTCCTGATGCTTCTTCTACATGCAACCTGAGCTATTCCTTCTATTTCCTCTATATGCAATCTGAGCTCTCATAACACATGGAGGGAAATGGAGTGTTCCAGGCAGTATGAAACCAGGCTTGGCATTAATGCTTTTTAACTCTGCTCAGTCAGCAAAGAAATAATTTCTGCTAGCTGCATTTCTGACTCCAGGTCCCATATGAACTACTGGCATCAAGAATCCTAAACTGCAAAATACACCTCCATGTCTGTGTTTGGAGTTGTCCATGAACTTGACCCAGCCTTGAAGTGTTCAAGGATTCAACATTAAGTAGCAAAGCCCTGTGTAGTTGATGTGCAAGTCTGATATTTTCTATGTGCCTCCCATATTAAGAGCAGAACAGACTTGTGAGTCTGACGTGGTTGTTAGTAGAGGTTTTAATGTCCATGTTAGAAGGGTATTAGAAAAAAGAGTGCTAATTCCACTTAGAAAAGCTATTCACTACAATAACTTCTGAGATGCTATTAGTCTGAAATGTCAACAAAAGTGAGAACTGTGGCTAGGTTTTTAGAAAGCAATGGAAACCTTTTGAACAGAGTATGTTCAAACTCTTGTCATTGCTGGGCTTTTTGGTAAGTTTGAAAGTAAAAAAAGTTGAATCACGGTTGAACTGGAACAAGAGCTGAAGTGGACTGACATGGCAGATCCTGCCAGATGTTCTAGGCAAAACTTAAAAGGCAGCTGTACAAAAGAAAAACAATTCAGAAAGAAATTATTTTGCAATCCTCTATATGTCGATGTGTGATTAATTTTCACTGAACTTGGGCTTATTTCTGAATAGATGTGAATAGAATTGTACTGTTTGACCATACTATCAGGGAGATTTGTAAATCTTAAAAGATATGCATCCCTAAGTTCTCATCTTAATGGTTGACATTTTTCTGATGGTGTTGCTGGCAGATTGAATGTGTAGATGCTGGTGTGCAGACATATACATGGCTATACTGGAGAGCCTGGTGAAGGGGCATGAATTTTGCAGTAGAAGTGAGTAGATTGGTAGAAAAATGATAAAAGAGGGAAAGAATATGGAAAACAACACAGTGCTTTGCAGCACTGCAAAGTAGTAACCATTTGTGACCATCCAGATGGTTTTGGACAAGCGACTCTTATAACCCTTCTCTGTTGACTATGCTGTCAGGGCTAATGGGAGCTATAAGACACAAAACATCTAGAAAACTGCTTGAGTTTCCCAAATTAGAGAGTTAAAGTGTGACCAAGTTCTATGAAACTAGTGCTTAAGATACCAAAACCACTGACACCATAGTCATGGAGTCTCAGGAATGAAAGAAGAAACACTGAAGAAGAAGAAATGCCCTTAACTCTCATCTTTATCATTTTCATGCTTCGTTAATTTAGGTGATGATCAGTTTTTGTCTCCCTTCCTGAAATCCCTGTCTTTTCATCTGCATATGAAAGAAAATTTGAATTCTTGAAAGCCAACCAAAACCTCTCCTCTTGATTGCTATAATTCTATCCATAGCAACTTTCAGGTGCCAGAATGACCTCAAGCTGTTTTGGATGTTGCTTCAGTATTTTACAGCCCCTGAGCACTAACAATGTAGTTTTGAAGCATATAATATGATTTCAAAGCTGGCTTTCCTTTTGTGTGAAGATTTGCTGCTGAAGACATTCCTTCATACTCATGCATAATCAGAAAAAGAAAAACAGCTGCAGAAGGAAATGCATATAACCAGACAAGAAAAACTGTAAAATTATGGGTTCATATACCTAGTTATGTTCCTCACTCCTGCTAAAGTGTGATAGCACAATTGTACAGTTGGACAGAATTTACTGACTTTCAACAAAATCCATTCACTTATGGCCATTTCAGCTTTGCTTTTACCTCCCTGGGTTATTGGATTAGGGGGACTAGAGATCCTGCATTGTCCATAACTCTGGTGCAGAAGTACAATGGTCTTTGTACTGCCTGGTATCAATGCAAAAGGAGCATACCACAACATGATTATTTCACAGGCATTGGGGTTGCAATTACACTCTGGTCATAGCAGAAGTCTATGAAAATGAGTTAGTGCTCATTCAGATACACAAATGTAACTTTTAGGCCATTGCCTTGGTGTGCCATGTCCCAAAGCACCAAACTCTGGCCCTTTTTGCACCTTACCTGGTACCACTGGCATTGCACAGGAATTGCAGGAAAGACTCATCCAGGAGGCACTCACATCCCTCCACTTCCCCTCTGTACCAGCTCTGTGCTGGCCAGAAGGAAGCATGAGCGCTCCACCCCTTCCTTCTGCAGCACAGTTGGGTACTTTCCCATGTTGCACTGGGGGAGGAAGAGCAATGGCCGTACCTCTGGAGCCTCTGCACACAAGATATGTGTGTATGAGGCACAGGAGCAATACACGATCACACATCATTTTTGGCAACAAGCCAAAAATGATATAATGCATGACCACCCCCTAATAGCCTCGGGAGCATCACGCGATTGCAAGGACTTCATGTGGAATGGTCCTCACAATTGCATGATACTCCTGAGGCCATTTTGCAACAGGACTGGCATGCGAAAAGGGCCTCTGTGTGGTTGTACCATGCTGTCCGCTGTATTTATATACACATTCAATGACCTGTTGGGCAGAATGGATTCCTGTGAAGTAACTCAAAGAAGGTCTTGAGGCCACAATTAGCAGAGAATCAAACTAGGATTATAGTTCAACACTCACACCAGTACACCATCCTGGCTTTCTAAGTGATAAGTGATATAAAACTAAGGGCTATGCAACGTGTTCAATATATATTTTGCTAATACCCATTATATAATAAGGGTATATAATAATCTCTAATCAGAGGTTAAAGATATAATATTTAAAATCTAGATGACCTCCACAGAATCAAACTGGGCTTTGCAGGCGCAGAAGCTGTCGCATGGAAATGAGCTGTGTTTTGCTGTTAAGAAAGCTATTGTATTGAAACTTGTTTCTGACTCAAGGTGACAGGCACAAATTAAGCTGTGTTTTGTAGGATTGTTGTTAATGTGATATGCCTTCAAGTTGTTTTCAACTTCTGATGACCCTAAGGTGACCCTATCATGGGGTTTTCTGGGGTTGAAAGTGTGTGACATGCCCAAGCTGACCCAGTGGATTTCCATAGCTGAGCAGAGAATGAAACCCTGGTCTCCAGGGTCACAGTCCAGTGCTCAAACCACTGCACCATGCTGTATGATAGGTGGGGAAAACTCCTAATGGGTAAGAAACATGTCCCACTAACTTTGCTTTGGCCATGCTGGCTTGTCCTTGACCCTCCCAGCTGCTTTAACTCCAGTCACTTCTAGGAGGCAGCCTCAGAGATCATTCCTAAATGGTTATTCACATCCAGACTTAAAAAGATTCCCCACCCCTCTCTTATACCATTCTGCTGTTTTTATTGTTGATCAAAACTCTGTTTACAATGCAGCAGTTACAGGTAGCGGGATAGAGGTCAGCAGAGCCAGCTGTTGCCTAAAATTGTTCCCTATGCAGCAGCATCAATTATATCTTCTTGTCTTGCAAATTATGCATAGTGATGTTGTGTGTATCACAATTTGTTATCATTAATCTCAATTCTAACTGGCATGTTACCTTTTACTCCATAAATGCCTATTACGAATATGACTCCAGTGGACAGTTATAGAGAAAGAATTTACTACATAGTTAAACTGAAACATATAAAATCTGTTCCCACTTATAGGAGGATTTAAACACTGGCCGTCTGGTGCAATTTGAATTTTATCTCACACATTTAGCATACTACACTCTGTAACTTAATTCCACACTGAGCTGTATGTGATTAAAAATGGCATATTTTGACAAAACATGGGAGTCTAAATCATTATGGAAAAGGAGGAGAAGACAGAGATGTGAAGGCTTTACCAAATTTGCAGCCGTGAAATTGTAAGGTACTGCTCAGTTGCAATGCTTCCCACTGAACAAGTTGATCTCACACTCTAGTTCATTTAAAGTGCATTTATCAATGTCCCCCTTTTACTATAACTGTGAAATTGACTTATTTGGTACAGCCCATAATACCTGATTAACCTTCCTAAGGCCATTGTGAATACATATATTCAACCCTAATCTTTTGTGTGATTTCCCAAGCTGCTGTGCACTTGGCATTCTGCTGTAATGATTTTTGTCCTGACTGCATTTAAAATAAGGTAAAGATGTCATGCTGCACATAGTATGAGTGCTTTCATTCATTTATGGACTTCTCCCTAGGCAGGTAGCCAATAGAGTCAGGTATGCTGTAGCCAACTGCTTATATTTTGGAAGGCTTAAACCTGGTTCTCATAAACGCCAGGTGAGATCCTTTACCTGTTTTTCAACGGTGGCACTTCATTACACATGCAGGGGCTCACATGACTGAATGATCCTACAAGCAAACAGGTAAAATCCCTTTGAGAATAAGATGCCAGAAGAGCTTTAGCTGAACTGTCTCCCTGCTTCAATGAACAGGGAATGTTTATTTGGAAAAAGAACTAGCCATCTCAGACGCACTCTGAAGTGACATACCTTGGAGCACATTAACCACTTCTCCTACTGAGAGTTAAGCAATAGGGATATAAATATTTGTAAATTTTGTTCTATCAGGCAAGAAGAATTATTAAATAGAACTTTTCTCCTCACTGCAAGAAAGTGGCCTAAAACTGTACAGTTTTCAAACGCTAATCTCATTCTGGGACTTATTCCATGCAAAAAGTGTATTTTTGTGCAGAAAAATGACATTTTGGGGAATGGAGAATTAGTTTCCAATATAGAAAACAGCATTTTCTGCATAGGATAAAGGTGCCTGCAGGGAAACAGTATTTGTTTTCTGTACAAAAATGATATTTTCAGCATAGAAAATGCTATCATATATTTTATTTTTGCACAGAAAAGGTCTCAAACTAGAAAGATGCCCATCTGTGTAGCATACACTGCGTCAGAATTTCCCGAAACCCAAGAAAACCATTTTAAAGCACTTTTTCAATATTTTTTCTATCCCACAAAAGTAATGAGAGAATCATATCAAAGGCTGTAAAGTAACCACCCTAAATGGACAGTACTAAACAAATGCACATTTAAAAAAAACATCCATAGTGTACAGAACCTGTTCCTTAAAAAGCAAGCACAGACTGTAATGACACTTCCTTCTCCTTTGTGAAGGTTTCTGTGTTTCTTCCTCTTGAGAGTATGAATGAGTACACATTAAAGAAGATTTTAACAGCAACTTGTTGATTTTTCATCCCTTTCCTTAGGACAGACCATCTTGCACACAGTGGCAGAGCTTGGAGTGTATGGAGGGAGGGTGGGAGGGGGTGGGGCTATGGCATGAGGGGCATGGCCACTGTGCAGGGGGCATGGTTGTGGTGCAAGGGGCATGGCCAGGGTGCACGGGGGCATGGCTATGGGTCATGGCACCCCTGAAACATTGCTGCCCAGGGCAAATCCCACCCACTGGCATGTTCGTATGCCACTGCTCACACAGTAAGTATCCTCTTCCATAAACAGAGAAATTGGGAACTTCAAGGGATCTTATGATAGTCAAAACGGTGCCTTAGGTACCAACTTGCCTTTTATTTTGTATGTCTTTTGTTTTTTTAATGGAATCAACCCCTTCTCTGCAGTTGGAATACTACCACAACAGGCATTTAGGACACTGTGAGGGAAAAAAAAGCTGACAGTAAAGTCTTCAAGTCTTGGTTGTGACTGCCATTTTACCTAACAACACTCTAGAATAGTACTGTGTTCAAAACATTTGAGAAAACAAAATTGTGGCTACCTCTATTGTTGCAAAAGACAAATGACACCTTAAAACAAGACAAGACAACAAGCAACATTGTCTGCTAAGTTGACCAGACTGGGTTATGGGCAGGGTTCTGCAGTAAGTGGGGAGCCAGGAACTGGGAGCCATTGTCAAGGTCAGAGACCTGGGTAGCAAGCCAGCCCAGAGAAGAGAGTGTGAGAGCCAGCAAAGTCAAGCCAGGAGGAGACAAGCAAGCACTTTACACAAGGGAGTTCATTTACCAGTGCATCAAGCAAAAGCCATAGTCAGAGTTCCAAAGCTAAAGATCAAGAGATCAATTCAAGGTAGCAGGAACCAGGTGCTGGGAACAAAGAACAGACAAGAGGAGGGCTTGAAATAAGTTTGCCACAAGCAAAGGAACGCTTCCAGGCAGGCAGTTATATAGCTCAAGACACAGGTGTGGCTAGTCACTACTTCTTGAACTTAATCAAGGAAGCCTCCCTTTGCTCAGTTCTCTTGAGTCTCTGCCTTGTTTGAGGGCTGATTGGCACAGACTCCAAACCATCTTCAGAATTAGATCCCTGTTGCCCTAAAGGAGCAGGCAGAGGAACATCCAAGCCTGCTTGGTCCTTGGCAGCAGGGGGAGCTCTTGAGCTGCAGGACTCATCTCCAGCCGGAGCCACAGGGACCAATAGCTGCTGCTCATCATCTCCACCCTGAGCAACAGGGACCAACAGCTGCTGGTCGTCATCAGCAGCTCTGACAGGGGCTTCAGTTATCAGTGCCATGACTGAAGACTAATCAGGCCTGGATGGCACAGTCCAGAAATGCTGGCCTAGAAATGCAAGAAACACTTGAACATGTTGCTCAAGCATTATGTTCTTTCCTTCTCCAAGGAATCCGCTTTGGTGAATATACTCAGGTCAGGTCTGGAAGATTCTTTGTTGAGAAAATGAAATGTGCAATTTTATTATTCATCACACTGGAGAGCTGCATTCAGATCCTGATACTTGATGAAGAAGCTGCAGTTATGGACTCTACCACACGGGCAGGGGTCTGCAGTAAGTGAACTCAGAAGTTCTTGGCAAAATAGTAAACCAATATATGCAAACGTGTCATAGAATTTCTTTGCCTCTCCGCAAGCTATAGTGGAATTGGAAAAACAGGTTTTCACAAGTGGAGTGGTAAATGTTGAGGATCAGCGATTGATTTATCTGTACAAAAGTGAGACTCATGTACTTTTCCTTCTCCTTTTTCGATACAGCAACAACACACATTGCCCCACAGAGGAGCATGCTAGTCACCCATGCATCTTCAGTTGCATCTCCTTTGTAATTTGAAATTGCATGAATAGCACAGGACTTGATCTGGAAAGCATTCAAAATACAATTCCAGCAATCGGTACAGGACACCTCTTTCCATTTCAAGTCAGATCTAGTACAGCCAGAAGTGATTTGAAATAAGGTTTGCAAATTCAGTCTCCTACTATTAGTCTTTCCATCTTCATTAAGCAATTAAAGAAGTGACTTGAAGGCACACAACAAAGACAACAAGAATTGCTGGCTTCCATACAGGAGAGACCCAGGAGAGTTTTTAACTGGACATGGTGCATGGGACATCATTTTCTCCCCACAATACCACAACCCCTATAATTCCCAGCTGGAAGTGATGTGTAGAAAAGGCATTATTTCCTTTCCTGTATGGTCATGGTGCTTGTTGTTTGCTTTCCCTCCAATGCTTCCTCTCCAATGTAAGGATTTTCTTGCTTTGGAGTGAGACCATCAAGGAAGATGGAAACCAAGCTAACAAACTACACTGTTGTGAACATTCTTTTCAAAGAAAATTTCTTCAAGGTTTTTGTAACATTTAGGAAGAGCCCACTTTGTCTCTACAGCAAGTTTGTGACAGCTTCTACATTCCTCTTTATAATGTGTGAAATAACCCTTAAGATTCTTGTAACATAAGTTGTAATTAAACTCTCCCAGAAATAATTTTAAAAATCTGAGCTGTTTTCCCCCCACATATATGGGAGAAGAGTATCTAAAGTGGCTCCCTCACCCTTTCTTCTGCATGCAGAACTCTGTATGATCTTCCCAATGTGCATCATGCAAGTGAGTTGCCATGTGCAAGAGCACACTATACATGTACTTAAAAAATTTTTTTTTGCTGGATGAAAAATTAGTCAACAATCAATTTCTTGTCTTTCAAATAAAGTACTGCACTCTTAGTTGTATGTGTGATGTTCCAGCATTGTACTGTTCAGTGAAAATGCTAAACTTAATACTAAGTGGTCCAGATTTGCTTTGGGTAGCAAATCTGATTACCTACACTAAGGAAAGATTGACTGAGCAAAGTAGTTGTCCCTGATGTATACTTGGTCTTAGATATATACCAAAAATTTTAATCAAGCTGGGTCTCATGTTTCCCTTCACCTCTACTGTATTAAATATGACCTTATGCTATTGCATACACAACCATCAACTCTCTCCACATTTGTTTCCTGTATACTTTCATTTTTAAGGTCTTCCTGGTGTTGTTTTTTTTGTTGTTGTTTTTTACTCCATTTCATTGTATGTCTGGGTAATTTATTGCAAACCCAAAAGAGATTCTCAAATAAATTTCTCAGACAGATAAGCTGAAACAACGCCTGATTGCTCCCTAAGAAATCTACAAGCAGAATGTTCCATCTTTCTTGTATGTGAGCTATGCAGATGAATTATTTATTGCTTTAACAGACCTTTTTACAATTCAGTCTTCTCTATAGAGCCTAGTTTACAATCTCCTGAAATCTGCTAAAGACTTTCCACATCCTGGCAACACAATTGTATACAGGTCTTCCAGGGAGTAAGCCTAACTGAGACCGGGGAGACAGTTTCCAAAACAAGTAGATGGACTGCAGCCCAAGCTTCCCCAAATTATTTCAGCTTTTCTTCCACTGGAAGTTTTCCCTATTCAGTAGTCATTTTTGTCCATCAGGATTTCTTGTTCCATTCACTAAGTTCCTTAAACTGCTAAATTGGGTAGGCAGCTAAGGAAGAGCAATTTTATCCTTGAGCCCACCTAGAGGTCCACACTAGTGTTCCTGAGGTGAGTGAGGATGTTTCTATGTTATTTCTGGTATCCATTTCAACTAATTTTTGTTGTTGTTGTTGTTGTTTTAAAAAAAAATCATTTGGTTTTTTTAAAAAGCAAAACCACTGTGCTTTACAGCACCTTTGAGTATTTGGGGAGGAAGGGTGAAAAACTGTCCAGTTTTGGGAAGGTCTGCAGCTCCAAAGACCATGCTTTGGAGAGCTTCAAGATCCATGTGCAGCCACACTTTCCACACCCTTGTTCTCAATAGATTTGCCCCTTGAAAGGACTTCCTTTTAGGACAACTGTTGGTATTAGTCTTAGCTGCCTCACTTCTTAAGAGCAAAGGGCCAGATATACATCTCTGTAGCTTGAGCACAAACCACATCTTCAAAAGACACAACTGTCTATAGAATTAAAAACCATTTGCAACACATCCATAATTGCATTTTAAACTTAACTTTTTTCTGTGTTTATCTATATGTGGCCTGAATCCGGTATAGCCTATATTTATGCACAAGCACTGCAGTTATGGTGCTGTGCAGTGGATCTTGGCTTGACCCTCCCGAATCCCCAGTTACTGAGCAGAAGCTGCTGTGATTGATGGGGTCTATTCCCCTGTTGCTTGGGAAGCAGCTGGCTACCATTTTCTTCTCACGAGCAGTCCCCATTGTGACAAGCATAAACAGTATCCTGTCATACGTCCCCCTCATAATGGAGATCACTCATACAAGTGAAATTGGGAATGGCAGCCAGCTGCTTCCCAAGCAACAGGGGAACAGACCCTTATGCCCAGTAAGTACACACTGGGGTACCTTCACAGATCTTACGTAGCCCCTAAACTAGGGGTGACATAGGGATCATTGAATACCTAACAGTCAGGTTACACATATATAACTACCATACAGGAATCGAGCCACGTGTTTTTTATCTGTATTTCTCTTCATCTTATAAGCCACCCTGAGTCCCAGCTATGGGGAGGGCATTTGAATACATGGTTGGTTGAAAGTTCCAAAGCTTGTTAACTTTCTCACGTGCCTTACATCTAAAATTCTTACATCCCATTCCCATCATCAACTTTTAACAGATATAGAATTAATCCCACTCTAAACTGGACAGTGTGTTAAATCATCATGGTGTTTTCATTTGTTTAGTATGGGAACTTGGGTCATTTCCACACTAGACTGTTATAGTGCTATTATTCCACTTTCAACATCCTATGGAATCCTGAGGTTTGCAGTTTAGGGAGGGGCCAAAAGATTCCATAGGATGTTGAAAGTGGAATAATAGCACTATAGCTATTTAGTATGGAAATGGCCTCAAATTTGAAATGACTTGTCCAACACCCAATCCTGTTGGCTCTCCTGGGTGTGTACATTGGTGAGCCGTGAAAAGACCACAAAATATGTCAAATATAATTTTGGTACTGTATAAGGTAAGTGGTCACATATCCTCATGTATCTCAACAATTCAACATTTATTGTTTGCCTATTTAATGCATAACTCAGGAAAAAATATAAAATATTCTACTCTCCTGAATTAAGATATGTGAATAAAATGAATATGTTGAATACTCACAAAAGGAGGAAGAAAGAACCCCATTGAAATAAATACCCTCTGGGCAGAATATACAGCTCACTTAGATTATATAATGTACAAGAATTATTTACTGTCACTAGAAATTCTATTCCTAAATTGTGCTGCTTTCTCTATAAATGCATTTAAAGTTTTTTTCCCCTTCACACCTTCAAAAATTCCAAGGCTGTCATGTTATCTGATAATTAGTCACTCTTATATATGATATTTTCTAATATAACATCTGGTGAGAGTAGCGTTTTCTGCTG
Organism: Ctenosaura bakeri; assembly: GCA_948474755.1. NCBI lineage: Eukaryota > Metazoa > Chordata > Lepidosauria > Squamata > Iguanidae > Ctenosaura > Ctenosaura bakeri. The sequence continues at coordinate 124,493 of CAOLHI010001219.1, read as the reverse complement.
GTTAAATGAGCTGCATCTAATGCTGAGACAGAGAAAAGTGCCTCAGTAAACAGAGAAGCACAGCCACCTTGCAAAGCGCTATTAACTGCTCAGTGCTGCTGAATTCTCCAGGCAGACTTGGACAGACTGTACGTGGGCATGTCGACTAGGTGCCTGAAGAACAACAGATGCTGTGGAGCATGGGAGGTGCCAGGGTTAAAGAAAGCCAACTCAGCAGTCAGTCTCTGGAGATGCTGCTTTGAGAATGAACATTCCTTTCTAAGAGGAGATTGCAAGCAGCAAGCTGCAGTGCAAGGAAGCTTTTACAAAGAAGCTTCCTATTTTGGCGAAAGGCAGCGGTTATAGAGCTAGCAAGAAAGCTGATTTGAAACCTTGCTGAAGAACTCCCTCTGAGGAATCAAGATTGATTTGGAGTCCCTCAGGACTCGGCTTTGCCGTTTAACAGTCAGGTGATATCTGTCAGTCACTGGGAGAAATCAGTTCTGTCCATTATCAGATGCAGAACATTACTTTTGAAAGTACTTATAGTTCTAAAGCCTCCAAAAATATTTAGTTTTAATTATAGTTGCATTCTAAATGCTTTTTGCATTCTCATTTCTGAAAGTAACTTGCCATGTAGCTACTTTTGAAAAATAACTGATATTCTACAAGCCTTATCCCCAAGCATCTTCAATACACCATGAGGTACTAGTTATAACTAGTTACTTGCTAACTCTGATTGTATCGTCTCAGATACATTGTGTGTAAAATAAAATAAATTGGGTCCATGTTGTCTAAAGTAAACTGTCTTGGGGTCATATTCAGAAATGGTGGCTGAAAAGGCCTGTTAAATACACAGCCCATGACATCTTTGTTCTTTCTGCATTGGCTCTGCAGAGATATTGTCTGAACCCTACTCAAACTGCCAGTCACCGCCTATAAAGCCCTAAACAATTTAACCCAGGCTATTCAAGGCCTTCTTGCATGATACAGCTGAGAATGTTATGGCTTTTTTTGTGGGGTGGTGGTGGCTAGATTCTATTGCTGGCAACAGAAGTCATTCCCAACATGTCCCTAGAATGATGCTAGCTCTGCTCCTGAGGTCAAAGCTGATGGGTTTTAGAGCTGGGATGAAGGACCAAAATAAAGGTCTTTTCTGCACCTTATCTTTTTGTGAGGACATCCAGTGGGGATCCCAGCAGCAGCTCTGTCAGGAGGGGACCGTTACAGGAGCACTGCTCTCTGCACCGGCTGGCTCTCTGTAGAAGTGAGTGAGATGGCCGTGTCTCCCCCTTCCACAAAGCCTGGGTACCTTCCCAGGCTGCACAGGACCATGAAGTGCAGCCATTGTGCTTCCAGGGCTTCTTCATAAGAGATAAGTCCGCGATGATGGTGTGATCATGGGTCATTGACAGGGAAAACCCTTTGATGATTTAATCCATGATTGCGCCACCTGGGGATGGGAGAAGGAAGGGACCACAATGACACCATGCAGAAGCATTGTTGCAGTCCTGTCTTTCTCTTGTCCCCATGGTGGGTTGGGAGGATGGCACAGAAAGGGCCAAAAATAAAAATAGAAATACCCCCAAACAAAACACCCTTTTAGTCCTGCCCTGTCCCCTACTTTCAGACTTCATGGATAAACAGAAGTGAATGACAGACTGAATCCTGCCTCCCAGGTCTGACAAGACAGCATTTTCAGAATGGTTTCCTACATCCTGAATCTGAAGCATGATTGATGGTTACTGTATATGAATTAGAGATAACAGAGAGGCATTTTGACTTATACTCAAGATGGCTTATATGGGTAGGAGTGAGTACACAGAGAGATAGGCTGACCTCTTTCTGTTCCTAAACTGTACTTTTGATGCTCAGCCTGTGTTGACCTTCCTTGTGACCTAGATTGATGTTCTAAGAGTTGCTGATGTCAGTTTTCTTGCTTCTTCTCAAGTTTCTTCTCAATCCCCTGAGGAGGAAAATGAGAGACTTTCAGTTTTATTTCAAGAGCAGGGGATGGGCATGCTTCCTGTCTTTGGAGCCTTGCTAGTTAGAACTAAGGTTTCTCTTACCTTTCTGTCTCAAGGTATGCATCTTAATATAGATTTTTTTCAACTAATCAAAAAGCAGACATGATGTGATTATATTCCAGGGAAGGCAGCTCATTAAGCAGTCTAATATTCAGAAAGGATTGAATCTACATATGTACATCTAGCTGCCAAACCCAACTTCTGCCATGGAGGATTCTCAGTGGCTGCTTTCATACTCCACATCTCCTTCCCCTTGGAAGCCCACCTTTCCTTTCTCTTCTGATTTAGTGAATACCAACCATCTTCTCAGGCTTTCCTTGAGGGCAGGTATTTATTTACTTGTTTGCTGTACTGCTGTGCTTCTTTTATCTAATTATTACTTTTGTTCCATTGTTCTATTTTATTTGCTGCTTGAGGTCGCTACTAAAAAGTGGTTCTTAGGGCCTTTTCAGCCTCACACTGCTTACAGTACTATTATTCCACTTTCAACATCCTGTGGAATCCTGGGATTTGCAGTTTAGGGAGGGGCATTTAGAATTCTCAGCCAGTGAGCTCTTTGACCTCAGTAAACTACAAACCTCAGGGTTCTACAGGATATTGAAAGTGGAATAATTGTACTATAACAGTGTAATGCAGAAAGGTCCTTAGAAACATTAAAAATGAACAAAAAACCTATAGCCTCTTGTTGTTATTGTGTGCCTTCAAGTCATTTCTGATTTATGTGAATCCTAAGGTGAACCTATCATGGGATTTTCAGAGGGTGAGAGTGTATGATGCACCCAACGTTTCCCAGTAGATTTCCATGGCTGAGTGGGGAACTGAACCTAGTCTCCAGAAAGATAGCCCAACGCTCAAACCACTACACCACACTGGCTAGCTTCTTATAGGTCATACAATCAATCAAGGATGGCTAAGACTGCTGACCTCTGAAGGCATTTTCAAGCAGAAAATAACTTTGAATAGCTTGAAGTCACACTTGGTCTATAGAAAGACAGGCTGAGGAAGGCAGAAGGGAAGATGGTGCCCTGGCCTCATTAGTCACTAATGATTTTCACTGCAAAAATCACTGTCATTGGCTTCAGTGGAAGTCCACTGCTACTTTCCAAAATTAGCAAGTGATAATTTGCAGCTAAGCATCTTTAGACACTATCTTCTGGACAAAGTAACTTTCAAACCTTTGGCCTTTTCTTGTATTATTTCAGTCCATTTCTATGCACTTCAGTTCATTTCAAATGGATTGAGAGAAGTGACTTTCAGCTGGCAAGAAAGTAGAAAAACTAATGGTATTGATTTGGCCCACTTCAGTAGTGCTACCCGTGATGTGGCCTCCATCTGTCTCATGGGCTCTCCAGCAGCTTCCTTTTGTCAAATCCTGATTAACTCTACCAAAGGTTGTGCTATCATGAGAAGCTAAGGAGAAAATGTCTCCATCTCATTCATGGTTTTTCCAAGCTACAAGTGTAAGATACAAGACTAAATTGTATTTAGTTAAAAAAAAGTATAATTTATTCTTGGTAATAATGTTTTTATGGAGTTGTTGTTTTTATTGCTTTTGATCTACTGCATGCTGTCATGAACAGAACTTGGAAATATTTTGGGAGGCCTTTTTCTCTTTTATCAGAGCTTTGAAGACTGACTGCTCAAGGGGAATGTAGCATGCATTACGCACTATGCTGTCTATTTATTGTTTTCTTTTGAATGGCTATATTTTAATTGGTTTTTAATATCATCAGTAGTTTAATTACATTAACTTTTATATGAGTCAAATTTTTTAGCTATATTTGTTTTAAGCTATCTTGAGGCTGGCTTGGAAATTCTGGGAACTGCAGTCTTTAAAAGAGCAACATTTCCCAGTTCTGATCTGAATGGTTGTTACAGAAAAGTGGTATAACAATTCTAATAAGCAGAAGATTAATAATGATGATAATGGCCAGAATCCACTGTTAGTTATGAATGTATAACCTACAATTGTGCATTCATGACTGCTCCATATTCCTGATCCCTATATATTCCCTAGTTAAGGGGATACCCAGGGACCATGAAGGTATCCCAGTTTCCACTTACCAGGCAGAAGCCACTGTAATCAACAGAAGTCTATTCCCTTGCCAAGAAGGAAGCAGCTGGTGAGCAATCTGTGGTGTGAGGGGGAATTGTGACAGGAGATCTGCCTTTGTCTGTTGCACCAGAGGTCATTCACTGGAGGGTGTGGGAAGATCAGTCATCTGCTTTCTGATCTACAAGGGAACAGACTCCTGTTGCTCACAATGAGGACTGGGGAGGGAGGTGAGGCCAGGAGTCACCACATAGCTACATAACTATGATGCTTATGCATATGTAACTGCCCAAGTGAATTCCAGCCAGCAGCAACAATGAGAACAGCTTGATTACATTCTTCCTTTGCATTGTTAAGAAATATTAATTTTCCAAGTTCGGGAACACATGGAAGTTATCTTTGTCAAGTAGAACAACGATATGATTGGCTGTATTACATATCAACACATGAACAGAAAAGGATAGAAAAAGTATCCCTTACAGGCTGTTTACAGACTCCATGATATGGCAAAGGACAAAAGTACTTTGGGTTCATGGCACCTCTTTGAGCCAACCTCCATACATTTATAGCAAGGATGGGCAAATTGTAGTCTAGCCCCTACAGTTGTGTTTGTGGCCGCAGGCTCCTATATAATTCTGGAGATTTGCTTTTCCTGGCACGAAAAAGGAAGAATTGTCACTTCTGGCCATTCACTGGAACAGTGGGTCAGCTCTTGAATAGATTGTGTTTCCCTCCCCACACTATTTAACATTAAAAACAAACACCAGTTTTTCAAAGCTATGTGTAGTCTTTGGTCCACTTAGAGTTTTTTTTTAATTGTTGTATTTCATTTTCTGCATTTGGGGCACAGAGGATTCCAGTGGTAGGAAATTGGCCCTTAGACCCTCTGCAATTGCCCATCACTGTGTCTATAGTATTCCACAGCCTACTTGCTAAGTAGCATGAAATCATGGGCAGATTTAACTTTTTAGCAGAGCAGGCTGACAATGTTTTGAGCTTAATAGGAAGCAAACAAATAAACAGGAAGTGGTATAAGAAAAAGGCATCTAGTAATTTGGGAAGCTTGGATTTGATTTCTAAAGGATATATTTTTTTAAAAAAAATTAACTGCATTTTGTTAAATTTATTATTTTTTGACATGTCAGAAACACTTTTTTTTAAAAAAAAAAGAGTAATAGTGAACATATTAAGTACTGACAAATGCATGAAATGTGCTCTTGCCACACATTCACTTCACTTACCACTTGACTATAGTCCAAGACCAATCCTCCAAGCTACATGCGTTTGTTATTAGCATTCTCAACCATGCTTATAAAACCACTATTATTATCCATTATGTTAAGTGATGGCTTTATTTTCTGGGCAGAAGGATGTTATAAGCAAATTTGGCTCATTAGGATACCCATTTCCTTATGCAAATATCCCTTAAAATGTGATGATGGCCACCATGATTTGAAGTGGGGCAGCCATGTGGACTGAAAGTTTTAATGCCTCTTTTCAATTAGGATACAGTCCATCAGCATCTAATGCACTTTTGGAGTGCTTAATGCTACCCGTTCTATTACATTTTATTGCTTATCAGTGCTGAACAGTTGGAAAAGTGGATTTGATTTTTGTTTAAATGCTATTGTTTAAAGGGCAATTAGAATGAGAGAAATAGAAATGTACTAGAGATGACCTTGTTTACATGCAAATGCTCTTACAATGTAAACATATACCTGTTTATTGATTAACTAAATTGTCCATAAATTTAATTGCTCACAAATATCACCATCAATTTTGAGTACACTCCCCCCTTCACATGGCCCATTAAGCGTTAGCTCCCTGAAGGCTGGCTGTCTTAAAGTGTCTGTTTTATTGGATACAATTTCCTCATGAGTGATTGTTACACTGCAGGAAGATTCATGTGTATAAACAAGATATTTTTATACTACAGGATGCCTTGAGCAAGGAAATATTGTTTACGTGATAATTACATATTGAGACAATAGATTAATTAATGTAAGCATGGTTAGTTTCGCAGGGGCTTACTTCAGCTTATATGACGCATAACCACTCCTTGTATTTGTCAGTTAGATCATCTGTTTGCAGTTGCTGACACTTGGCATAGTAAAAAAGCTAAAGTTGGTTTTTCTAAAGCATTCAGAAAAAGTGTTGAAGAGCTTGTGAGAATCAAATCGATTGATTCCTAAAGCATGGCACCGACACAGGGCGTGGTTCCTTCGCTTCTGTATCTTGTAGAAGATTGAAAGTTCTATGCCTTATACTCATACATCTGAATCTCTTCAGAATTTCCAAAAAATGATGTGTTGGTCATCTAAGCTCCCAAGAAAACAAAACCCAGTTCCATCCAATAGTCAGAAGAACATCAATATTTCCCCTAAGTATTTTTAAGCTTTGGTTTACCAGGATATTAACCAGAGAGTAAATTGCACCTTGTAGGTTAAAGATTTATTCTACTAGCACAAATAGCACAGATAAATACAGTTGCCCCTCCTTATCTGAGGTTTCACTTTCAGCGGCTTCAGTTACCTGTGGTCAAGCTCCTCCTGCAGGGGCTCACTTTCCTTCCTCCCACCCTTTGGCCAGTCCATTCCCCAGAGACTGGGCAATGTTCCAGGTCCTTTCACTTGCATCTTGCCTGCCTGTCCCTTACTGTAACTGCCCGTCCATCAAAACCACACCAGGAAACAGCTCTGATGTCACCAGATGTAGTACTCTAACTTCAGAGGAACTATAGAGAGGCTTTATATGATCCCGTAGTATGAATCCTCTCTATGGTCCTAGCAAAGTTATGATTTCAGGTATCCATACTGGGAGTGGGAGAGGCTTGGAATGTTTCCTCTGCAGGTCAAAGGGGACTAGTGTTTGTTGCCTCCAATAGCACAGCTTACATAGAACTTCAATGAATCCAGGCACATTATTACACCTATAGTAAGATTATATAGCAAAGTGTTACTCCCCCACACCTAGCCTTATCCTTATCTATGCTCTATGAACAGCGTTTGGTGGGTATTAGCAAGCTTCATCAAGAAAGGAATATCTTAATAGAAGTAGGAGATTGAGTTATCAGCAATTGCTTAGTAACAACAGCCTAGAGGCAGACCTGTTTGTGGAGAGTAAAATCTAGGGTCCTTTCTGCAACCTACTTCTGTCCTGGTGGCATCCAGTGATGATGGCAGCAGTGGTTCTCCTGGGAGAGAAGCATGATGGAGCACTCCCCTCCACACTGGCTGACTGAAGGAACAAGGAAGCACGATGGCCACTCCTTTTCCTGCTGTAGCACAGCTGGGTATTGCTCCCGGCTGTGCCGGGGCAGGAAGTACAGCCATTGCACTTCCAAGACTGCTGCGGCAAAAGTAAGTGCAGGCACACAGCAGGAGAGTGGTGCAATCTCTGGTCATTGACAGGGAAAACCCAACAATGATTTGAGGCATGATTGTGCTGCTTGGGGATGGGAGAAGGATGGTTCCAGGATGACATCGTGCAGGAGCGTTGTCCAGGCCCCATCCTTCTCCTGTCCCCATAGCGGATTGGGTGCGTTGTGCAGAAAGGGCTTAGGTGCTTGCTGCTCAAAAGGTTTCCAATTAATAGCCTTTTCAGTCTTTCTTTAGCAACTCCTACCCTGCTCGATCATCAAATAAAAAAAGTGACCTGAGATAAGGTAGGCATTATTACTATTCTACTAGTTTCAGTCAGTGTACATTATGAGCTTCATATTGTCCTTCGGCCTGTTGGTGTGTCCATCTCTTCCATAGAGGTATGAATGGTTTTTTTGTGTTTTTTTTGGCATTAGACCAGTAACCTTCTACTGTCAAGACTGTTGTTATTATAAACTGTCTATTACCATCATCTTATCTTTAGCCATTTCCACCCTACACTGTTATAGTGCTATTATTCCACATTCAACATCCTATGGAATCCTGGGGTTTGCAGTTTAGGGAAGGGCATTGAGAATTCTCAGCCAGAGAGCTCTTTGGCCTCAGTAAACTGCAAACCCCAGAATTCTGCAGGATGTTGAAAGTGAAATAATAGCACTATAACAGTGTAGGGTGGAAATGGCCTTTGTTTATACTTAGGCTGGCTCTTTTCCTGAAGCAAATAGGAATTTATTTGATAAGATCTTCCTTTGCAGTACATCTCTACAGCTCCAAAAGCTAAAATGAGGCAAACAGAATTTAAAAAGCAGCCCAGCTTGTTCTAGAGTATATACAGTGCTGTTTCATTACAGCACTTCTGTTGTTGACTTATGTTAAGGTTGAAATAACTGGATTTTAGTCCACCATTATATCCTATCAGCCGTTATATCCTTCAACTACCTTGGTGTCTGCTGGAAACCAAATTTTTCCAAGAAGGTGAAGTCCAACAAATTCCTCACTTGTCTTGCTGACAAGTTCATTTCATCAATTATGTAAAGAGGTAGTAAGGGAATACTTTGCTTCTTTAAATGAATAGAGGTCTCCAGGGCCAGATGAACTGCATCCAAGAGTACTAAAAGAATTTGCACACACAATCTTTATTAAAAAAGATGTGTGTGTGTGTGTGTGTTTATGAAGAATTACAACTGTATGGACTGACCTCATGCATAATACCTTTTCATGATTTTCCTGTGTACTATTTGAAGAGAAAGCACCATAAACACAACTGTAAATTATCACAGGACAATTCTTCTCAAAGCATAACTTGTAATAACAAGCAATTCAACTTGTGATCATCTGTCACTGAAAATACACTGTATCCTTTTGAGGTAGTTAGAAAATCTTCTATTTGGTACGAACAAATTGAACCAAGCAAGCACACAACTGTATTCCCCCCCCCCATACAATTGAAGCCCATCCCTAAACATTGGTGTTAAAGTGGCTTTCCTCTAAGACAGAAGGAAGATCAGTCTATGGGGAATAACTAAGATCTGGAGTGCTTTCCCTCTCTTTTGTAGGCTTTAAAGGATTGTGTGGCCGTATTTCCTTTTCCAACCTGAAGGATGATATATATGCAGGCCAGTAAACAGAGAACAGCTAGGCATGAGGGATAATGCTGTTGCAACTGCTAGAAAAGTTTGTACTTGAGAGTAAACTTAACAAGAGCAGAAAAAATAACGAGGGCAGTTATTTTCCAATAGCTGCAGCAGATTCATGAGACGTGCGGGGAAGCTCAAAATCATGTACCTACACAATTCCTCTATACAGTTTTTCTTAAAATATGCATTTGCTCTGCAGCTTCATAAGTTTGTGTGTGTAAGCATGGGCATTTTTCTCCAAACACGGGGGAGGTATGCATTGCAGCTAAATTTAAAGGAGAACTCAGTCTAAACATTTCTACAAAATTCTCCCCTATCTCTATGAGTGCCTACTGTTAAAAAAAAAAGCTAATTCACAACATGAGGATCTAAAAGGAGCAGCAACTTATTAATCATTCCTATCCACATGGCATTCTCTGGAAATGTTTGGGGAGAGTAGGAATGGTGCTAGGGTGATTTCTTTCTGGCTCCAGGCATCATTTTGGCCACATACTTCATCCATGTTTTTCTTTACCTATTCAATTTAAATGTGGTTCAGTATGACACCTGACTGCTTCATCATACTCCAAATGCACATCAAAGCAGCTACCTGTGGTAGAGGAAGATAAGTTGTATGAGCAAATCTTTCCTTCATTAAGATACCTTCAAAGTACTAACCAGGGCAGCCTCTCTCATCAGCTCTGGCTGCCTGCCCCCCCCCCGCCCTTGCCGGTTGTAAACCTGACAGCCATTTAGGCAAACTGAGCCACCCAATTTCCTCCTCCTTTTTGCTTGGCCAGAATCAGGACAAAGAGAGAGAGAAAGAGAGAGAGATGTTCCATGATGACAGAAGCAGAAATCGTCCTCAGATCTTTTAATTATTTTTATCAAGTTTTATCAAGCCCCATACCACTGAATTTGGGGGTGGATCACTGCGTTGCTACTAGGGATGAAACAAATATTTATTGTTCTTCATTTCCTGGCTAAAAATTAGTTTCCCAACATGTGATGACCCAGGACAGGGGAAATAACACAGTGAGATAATGGCATAATAATCTGTGGTTATGGTTATTGGTAATTCCAGTAAGTTGAGTGTATTTAGATCTGTAATGGTAGATAAAACAAGGGATAGTAATCATTTTTCCCATTAATTACAGTTGGTATGGGGAGTTCAGAGTTCATTTGTCTCTTAGCCAGTCAGCATAGTGTAGTTTAGTGTAGTTAGGATGTATTACATGGAAGAGATGAGTCTTTCAGTAATGGGGTGTGTTATTATCTTTATACTTTAGTCTAGTCTGATTTAGTTTAGTTTTAGTTTTTGGTGTATATGTATAATGTTTGTGTGTGGTTTGCTTCTCTTCTTTCTTTCTCCCCCGCCATCAGTATGGATTGGTTTGTTTGTATTTTTGTTAAAACTAATACACATAATTATCTATTTAAAAAATTACAGTGTATGTATGTCTTGAACTGTTTCAGGAAATTATTCTGCATGGAAACACACATGTAGGTCTTTTGTGCAAAAAATTGCTGGGTTTCTACACCCCCCACGAGCAACCTGGCAGGGAAAAAAAAACACCACCATTTGGCTGTTTAGAAACTTTTTTTTCTTTTTGCAAACAAAACAAAACAAAATAGAAAAAAAACAAGTGCATCTCTGCAAAGAATAATTGCCCAGAATACTTCAGGATATGTGAATACCCTCTCGACTTGCACAGAAATATACATTACCTGTGCAGCAGAGGAGACAACTGCAGAAATTATTTACTCTCACTTGCAAGGCTCACATAATTGAATATTTACAGCCAATGGTCGTTTCCCCACTAGACTGTTATAGCGCTATTATTCCGCTTTCAACATCCTATGGAATCCTGGGGTTTGCAGTTTAGAGAGACGCTGGCCTCTAGACTAGACTAAAGATAATAACACACCCCATAGTGCTATAACAGTCCAGTGCAGAAATGGCCTTAGCTGCTACTGAGGTAGCTGAAGCAGAGAAGACAGCACCATCCCCTTATAAAGCTGCCCCATTCCCTACCTCCCTAAATGGCCAGCAACATATCCTGTTATTCTCTATCATTGTAAGTGGGAGAGCTGTCAAATTCCTGCTGGTATGAACTAAGTAAGCAGCAGTCTCTCAGCTGCTAAGATGGTGTGACTGATCTGTTCATCTCTCTGTGTTAAAGTACTGCCTCTAAGGAATATATTATGAAATACAGCCTTCATTTTGTTATTATAACGTGGTCATATTTCTGAAACTTCAGTGCTCATCTCAATTCCTTTTCAGCTTTTGGGTAAATTCAGAATCTCCCCTTCCCCTCATTTCTTTTCTTACAAAGGGCACTGTTATGTGGAAATGAGATCCAAAGGACATCAAGCAGAAAAATCTACTTTGGGAACTCAATGGGTTGCAATTGATTTTCTCTTTGCTCAAAAACTAGGTTTGTATGCTTTAAATGATTTATGGTTCATTAGTTCAGGTTAGATAAAACTTTTACTTTGTTATTTTGAGCTCAAAAATTCAATAAAAGCAAAGAAAGCTATTGTGATTGTCACTCAGGTTCTGGGGGTTGGGGAGGAGATGGTATGAATTGTGGTATAGTAGTTATCATGCTCTCAAGAACCCTACCAAGTCTGATTCTCAGATTCTTTTGAAAGGAAAGGTAGAGAAATGATATTTTAAAACCAAAATTGCCAGAATCTCCGAGACAGCATGGGGGATTCTGGGAGATGCCTCCCCCCAAAAAAAATACCACTTTCCCAAAGTCTCAGTTAACACTGTTGCATTCTGACTGGAAAGGGATACTTAGCCACAGTATTTTGCAACAGTAACTTCCCAGTTTGACTACTGTAATGCATTCTTTGTGGGCTTACGCTGGAAGATGACTCAGAAGCTTTAGCAAGTGCAAAATGGAGTGGTAGGATTGCCTACCAGTGTGCCATATTGATAACACTGGTCTTAAAGCTGCTGTGCTAGCTGCCAGTTCCCTTTTGGTCTGAAGTCAAGGTGCTGGCAACAACACTGAGACCATTTCTGCACTGCACTGCTATTATTCTACTTTCAACATCCTGTGGAATTCTGGGGTTTGTAGTTTACTGAGACCAAAGAGCTCTCTGGATCAGAATTCTAAAGGTCCCTCCCTTAACTGCAAACCCCAGGATTCCACAGGGTGTTGAAAGTGGAATAATAGCTCTATAACAGTGTAGTGCAGAAATGGCCTGAATCATGAATGGCTTAGGACAAGCAATAGGGAGACCCTCTCCCTATTAGTATCGGCCTGTAGATGGAGATATACCAGTGGTCCTTCCTCTGTTTCATTAGCAAGAGCAAAATGGTATGGGAGGACATGGGACAGGACCTTCTCAGTGGTTGCACCCCAACTGTGAAATATCCTCCCCTTGGAGGTGGTATTGGTGCTAGCATTTCAAGTAAAAAAATTGCTTTTCATTAAAGCCTTTGGGACTTAATTTACTTTAAAAGTGCATGTACATAATTTTAATTATTGTAGCCTTTTGACCTTTTTAAACTTGTGGTGAGATTTAATTTGGTTTAATCTTGTTAAAGATATCTATTGCTTTAATCTGGAATTGTTATTGTTTTATCTGTATGCTATCCTGAAATTCCATAATAAAGGGAAGGATATAAATATTTTAGCAACAGCAATGATAATAACAGCAACTATTGTGGACCTAAGCAATCTGTTCTTCCTTCTTTAACATTATTTGTTTTGCTTACTAAATCATATGCTATTGATGTGAGGCAAGTGTGCACACTGTAGGACACAAGGAAGAATTGTAGCACCTCTCCCCACTTGCAGTCCCCAGGGAAAAAAATCAATTGCTTTTCCCTCTGTGGGAATCTCACAGGTCTCTTGCACATCTTACATTGCCAGCATTAAAGCCCCTGCAAGACAGGTATTTCTTGCATTACTGAGATAACTTGAAAAGCCTTGGGACATGAAGGAGAAACCCATGCTGCAGTTCTTTACTATACCAGAGCTGGCCATGAACCTCATAGAATGAAGATGCTGGCATAATTGACATTATGTAATGCATTGTTTGAAATATAAGCCTAAGGGCAGGGACTATTTTTCTGTTTCTTGTAAGCCATTTTGGAAGTCTTCTGGCTAAACCACAAACAAATACAATAAATAAATAATAAGGATGGGGGGAAAACTCTCTGAAGAAAGCTCCAAAAAATGCAAGTCATTGCCTTATATAGAACTCCACTTCAAAAAGCCCAGCCTCTCCCACACGGGCTGGATTTTTCTCTCACCCACAGCCACTTGGGTTACATGGCAACCTGTTGCCAAGGATACCCTGTCCTTCAGGCTGGCCACACCCTCAGGCTCTATCACAAAGTTAATCTCTCAGTCTAATCTACCTCACAAGGTGATTGTGAGCATCTAAGTGGCAATGAGGACAGCTATGTGCACTGCTCTGAGCTCATTGTAGGAACATTGGAGTACAAATGTCGATAACACATAAATAAAATGTTGAACGGGATTGCCTGCCTAGGGAAAAGAAGGGAAGCTAATAGACGTAGATATAGAGGAACTTGTAGCAGCAGAAAAGCAACAAATAAATAAATAGCAGTACATAGCAGGAAGGGGAAAGGGAGAAAGCCAAGACATGATTATATTGTCTTGAATAATATTCTTAAATAAATGGGAGTACAGAGAATTATTTCAATATTTCTGTCCCTTTCCCTCTCTCTTCCATTTGTTTTTTTTTAAATATTTTTATTGAAAAACCAAAAAAAAAAATAAAAATCTTACATGAAAACATATAATCTCCTTTCCATTTGTGAAAGAAAGTACATGTTCCCTGTTTTTCCTTGGAAAATCCAATATCTACCTAGATTTGTAGAGAAAACACACAACATTCATCAATCTGACTGTCACTTATTAATATATCAACTTCATCGCTGGGATAAATTATCTTACATGCTAATCATTAACGACAAAATAAGCAACTTGTTTTTCTGTCTTTAAATGGAGGGATAATTCAGCAGGGAAGAAAACGTTAAGCTTTCAAAAATGAGGATTTTTGTCTATTGGACAAAGACCAACTCTTTGGACCTAATTTCATCAGATATAAAATTACAATACTTTATGATAATATTTGTTCAGAATGACTGCCTGAATTATTACACTGCCTTATGTGACATTTAAGTAATATGATTACATTCTGAGAACAATGGAAATGAAGAGCAGCACAAATCTTGAAGGTGCATAGCAAGAAGTAAGTGGACCAGGAACATGAGCAGATCAAGCACATCAAGGACACTTTAGACAGATGTAGTCACTGGCATTTGAAAAGGAATTTATATTCCACAGGAGCATCTTTTTCTTGAGATCATTGTCTATATTTCCGGTATTTTACCAAGATCATTTTAAAAGACAGAATTCTGTTGACACCTGTAGTGACATCCAGGTGGTGTATGGTGTAAAAGCTTATAAAAAAAAACAATGCAAACCAAAAAATATTGGTAAAACATTCATTCAGTTTATATCCTGCCTTTCTAGCAGTATGGCACCCAAGGTGGCTTACAATAACAGTACAACTAACAGCCAAATAATAATAAAAAAAAGTTTAAAAACATTGCACAAATAATGCAATTAAAAACACTAATTTGTAACAGGACTTATTCTGCAGAAAGTTTGCAGGTTTTTGAACAGCAGATGCTATTTCCTGCACAACTTCCCATACAAACTTTGTGCAGAATAAGTCCATTACTGTGAAGATTCTCAAGAGTGTAGGATTACTGCATCTAAAAGCCAGCTTTTAGCATTTTTTCTTAGTAAATATAAACACATACATTCCTAAATATGTGCCATTCACCCAAAGGACCCTTATGCTCCAATCCTCCTATTAGTCTGGGCCCTGCTCAGGCCAGTTTGCATCAAAAATCAATAAAAACTGAATTCTTTCAGCATCCCTTTGTAACTTGGCCTTGGTAGGTTTATTGGCAGGACTCACTATACCATGCTCACTCTCTACTCCTCTGAAGAAGCGCCTAGCAGAGCTTATGCTGCATGTTGCCTTGGTGACACTCCCTTCAGAGACTGCCAAGGCAAACCTGTCACAGTGAGTGATTGCATAAACTTTGCAAACCGATTAATGTGCACAGAACACTGAAAATATTAAAATCTTTAGTTAATCATCATGCCAGAGGGACCAAATCAAGACTAATGTTGCAGTTCAAACAACCTTCACTATGTTAAGATATAGTTCCATTTTAACCTCATCAGGCTCTGAAAGTATATCCAGTCAGACTTTGACAATTTCTAATCTTTTTCGGTAAATACATAGTGAAGACAACATAAAATAAAGCAAAGAAGCATAACAGGGACATATGAATAGTCGTTTGGGACCAGATCAAATGCTTATCAAGTCCTGGATTATCTTCACACCTTGTACAACCAGATGTCTCTGGACAGCCCACAGAGTGGATCATGGACACAGCCGTATCCTCCACCCCTATGATCCCAAAGGCTAGTATTTAGAGGCATGCTGCCTCTGCTAGTAGAGGCAATATATAGCCATCATGGCTAGTGGCCATTTATAGTCTTTTTCTCCATCCATTGTTATAATCCCCTTTAAAGTTGGTGTCCATTATGAAATCTCATGATAGCAAATTCGACATTTCAGCTATGAGCGATGTGAATTGCTTTCTTTTGTTCTCCTAAATCCTTCAGCATTCAGCTCCAGTGGGTAACCGCAGTTCCTAGTATTGTGACAGAGGTAATGCCTTTCATTTACTGCTTTCAAAAATAACAGAAACCATAACGTGCAGAAAACTAAATGCTCTTTCACTTCTTTTGTTATTTCTTATTGTATTTCTTGTTGACTTTAGATGTCTAACACTCCTTGCAATGTTTGTATGAAGAAGTCTGCGACTTAAGAAAATTACAAGTACAACAGCATCAAGATTTGTTGTAGATTTGTGTTCCATAATTTTTATACTGGAAGATAGTAGCAACTGTGCTCCAGAATGGTATTTATAACTCCTTACTGACATCATTGTAAGAGGAATTTCTCAGGTTATTAGTTATATAGAGGTAACACCACTAAATACCTTGTATATCAAAGAAAAGATAAATAAATGCATAAAAAAAAGGAGTGAGAGGAGTATTGCCATCTTAAGTACTGAGGAAATGTGACTGTATTGTTGTTATGTGCCTTCAAGAGGACACCAACTTATGACTATCCTATTATAGGGTTTTCTTGGCAAGATTTATTCATTGGAGGGCTGCCATTGTCTTCCTCTAAGGATGAAAGAAAGTAACTTGTCCAAGGTCAGTCAGCAGATTCTCATGGCTGAGTGGGGATTCAAATCATGCTCTGTCTCAGTCCAACACTCAAATCATTATACTTCCTGAAATGTATATCTACATACTTGACTGGAGGTTTAAGTCCTGTTGATTTCTCTGGGGAAAAAATGCTCAATGGATTCAGCTGCATATTTTCATCTTTTCCCCAATATATATAGTATATTATTTTTCACAATCTAAGCTTGACCATATTTAAAGGTACCCTTCTATTTGATACGATGTTCCTAGTGGCTAAACCTGTAAAGAAAGTATAGCAGTTTATCTTTTTGAAAAAGAATGCAGAAGTCTTCCTCAGCAACTGCTACAACATTGTAAGGTTAATTCTAGAAAGCATTCATCAGCAATCGTCCTAGAAAGTTAAACCAACTTTGCTGCATTCAAGGAATTTATAGATTACTGGTTTTAAGGAACCTTTCTGCTTTTAAAGAATTTGCTAAAATAAATAGAATTGCTGAAAGGTAAAGAGAAGGAACAAGCCAAGTGTTGAAGGTTGCAATCTTTGCATGCCTTATGCTCACTGGAGTTAGGCTGCATGTTACTCTCTAGGAGTTTCGGCACAGCATGTTTGTGGCTACTTCCTGTTTGTTTGTTTGTTTGTTTGTTCGTACCCACACTCTTCCTGCATAACTTAGACCTCTTTCTTTTGTTCTCTGGATCTCATCTGGTCTAACTCTCTTTCTCCCTTCCTGCCTACCATGAAGCATGTGCCTTGCTCCAGCTCTTCTGAAACTAAGTAATACTTCTTATTTCCTTATTTTCTTGAGAAGATGAATCTGTTTTTATTATGCTCAAGTATTTGTGACTAAAACTACTTTTATAAACCTTATTAAAGACTCAGGCCCTTTCCACACCATACCCCATTAGTGTGTTCTTCCATTACAATCCCAGCATTGCCATTTGCACAATGGTAGCAGGTTAGAAACACTCTCTCCCACACCTGTCCACCCTAAGCTGATGAGTAACCGTATTGCCACTGGTGTTCCTTCTACATTACAGTATTCTTGGCCATTGCCCCACCTTCATCATGCCCCACCACCCTGATTGGGCAAGATTTTTTTTTTTTTTTTTTTTTTGTGGGGCAGGGGAACCATACTAGTGCAGCAATGTTGTAGTAGCATGATACACAAGTACACTATTGCACTTTTGTGCTATAATGCTTAACATGTATTTTTTAAAAAATATAAAGTTTTAACTTAAAGTATAAATTTAAAATAAACACAGAAAGGTGATAGATTCCAATCATGCCATGCCATGAGAGTAGCTGAAGGAGGGACAAGCTGGGCACACAAATACCCTGCCCACTCCTGGATCCAGGAGGACAGGACACACTATCAAGTCCTGTTATAGTACTGCACAGAGCGGGCTGATGGGATTGAAGTGCTATGAGTGCTCTTAACAGATTTTTTTCTGGAAGTGGTATAAGGCAGTTTTGCAGTGCTTGGTGACAGGATAGCAGGTGGATAGTGATAATGATGTGCGCTAGCATGACTCCTGGACCGGAAGCAACCTGCTGCTGTTGAAGGATAAAAACATTGTGTGGAAATGGCCTAAGTTTGATTTCTTTCTCTGCTAGTTACTGTGTGTGGGGTGAAGTGGGCTAGTTACTGCTTCAAACTTCTGCCTAGCATATTTATATTCTGCTGAAAGATCCAATAAAATCTCTCGCATTTCCCAGTGCCAGGTTCTGCCCAAGCAAGTATCCAAGAGGGATCTCCAAAAAGCAAATGTAATAGTTGCATTCTTGAGTGAGACCAGGTGATAGAGCCATACCTCTTCTGAAAGTATCATATACCTCTGATGCACAAATGGACTCTGCCTCCAATGAAGATTGTCTGCAAACCATCATTAGGCACAAGAATTTAAACGAAAGTGTAGGGACTAAGGTAGGATGTCCTAAACATGGGGTGGAGGTGGGAGAAAAACAGAGAAAGAGAGAGTGGGAGGGAGGCATGACACCAGGCAGGCTTCTTCTGAGAGAAGATACCAGAACTGAGAGGCCACCATTTAGCAAACTCTATCTCTTACTGCCACTCTTCAGGCTTCAGAATGAAGAACCACATGAAGAAGGACTTCTGTGGAGGAGCCCACCCTACTTGTCACCCTTGAGGTTTTGGGGACATATGAGAGACCAGATCCTAAGAAATCCCTGTGGTAGTTTGGGACACAGAGAGGAATGAATGCAGTCTGTTCTCTATTAAACTTTGCAGCAGAATGGAAATACTTATTTCCAGTCATCCCTACCCTGCAGGTTTTGACTTGGTTAAACAACTTATGCCTATTTTGAGAATATTTACATTACATATTTGATCCTAGGTATGTCAAAGAGTTAGTTCTTTAATTAGAAAGGTTTAAAATATCAGAGAATCTTCTTCTGTCTACAGAGATTAGTAATTTTCTGAGGCAAGCAATTTACCAGAGGCGGGGAAAAAAGAAACTGATGAGCAAGCTCAGATGAATAAGAATTATGTGTTTTCGCCTAAACTGTCTTGTTCCTTTAAAATTGCTGGTTTCTTTCAGTTAAAACTGCTCCTAAATGGCATGACCAGCTGACAAAGAAATCACCCAGGACACAGAAATGTCGAGTGCGTTATTAAATTATCAGAAGATTAAAGTCATTATCATGTCAATCTATATCAATGTGTTCAAAGGCACACGTTACCTTAGAGGAATTAGCAAGCTTATTAAATCTGGCAAGGAGACCTATCAGCAAAACAGGTGCTAATCACTCCTGAAGAAAGATCATTACATGAAGAAACAGATACTGTCATTGCATAAAAGTGAGGTAGCTATTGAGAGTGAAAAGCAAAAGCTTGGGGTCTGACAACAAATTTAGATTAAAATACTATATTTTACATTGAAAGAACATCTCACTGGGCAATTTATCTCTGTTTTCAACTGCCATTGACTTTAATGTATGATGAACTTATGAAAGAGAGAACTCCAAGTCACCCTGTCATCAACAGTCTTCAGGTCTTGCAAATTCAGGGCGCTGGCTGCCTTCATTGAGTCTATCCAACAGTAATGAGGTCTTCCACTTTGCCTTGTGCCTTCTATCTTGCCAAATATCATTGTCTTTTCTAGAGAGCCATGTCTTCTCGTGATGTGTCCAAAGTACAACACCCTCAGCTTAGTCATGTTGGCTTCTAGAGAGAATCCAGCCTTGGTTTGCTCTGGGACCCATTTAGTTGTCTTTTTAGCAGTCCATAGTACCTGTAGCACCACATTTCAAATAAGTTGATTCTCTTCCCATCTTCTTTCTTCACTGTCCAGCTTTCACACCCATACATAGAAACTGGAAATACAATGGCATGGGCAATCCTAAAGTTGTGCCCTTCCAAGTTCTCATTTCTTTCTTGACTGTAATTTGCATGTTTATTGATGATTGAACCACTTGTTCTGCCTCAAGGCACTTAAAGTACTGTGTCCTTCAGCCAAAGCTAAGGCCCAGCTGGTGACCAGCACTGCGCACCTGTATCTGCCATGGCCTCCATCTCCGAGCTTTCCTGCATCAACCCCGCCCTCATTCTGCACAACAACAAAGTCACCATCATGGAGGACAAAATTATTGCCCTTATCAAAGCAGCTGGAGTAAATGTTGAACTTTTCTGGCCTGGTCTGTTTGCAAAGGCATTAACCAATGTCAACATTGGAAGTCTCTTTTGCAATGTAGCAGTTGTTGTTGGTGTTCTGGCTGCTTCTGCCCCTGCTGGTGGTGGGTCACCTGCTGGTGGTGTTCCTCCTGCTGAGGGGAAGAAAGAAGAAGAGAAGAAAGAAGAGTCTGAAGAATCTGATGATGACATGGGTTTTGGTCTTTTTGACTAAACTAACTTATGTACTCTAATAAAATATAAATGTGTATAAATTTTTTTTTTAAGATTACTGAACGAAGGTATAGGAAATCTTTCACTATCTCTATATCTTCATTGTCTACTTTGAAGTCATGTCATAAACTTTAAAGTCATGTGATAAAAGAGCTCTGGTGGTGCAGTGGTTAAATGCTGGTAATGCAGCCACAACATTGTGAGTTTGATCCTGCAGGGCTCCAGGTTGACTTAGCCTTCCATCCTTCCATAGGTCAGTAGAATGAGTACCCCGCTTGTTGAGGGCAATTAGCTAAACACATTGTAAACTGCTTAGGAAGTGGTTAGCACTGATAAGCGATATAGAAATGTAACTGCTATTCCTATTGCTGTAAACTCCAGTGCTACTACCTTACTTGAGTGAAACATGCTTTCAAATAATTCTTCTTAAATGAATTTTGAAATGTTATGGCCAAGAAAATGAAAAGATAATATTGCATTCTACACAAGAAGTGCAGCACAAGTTGTCAAAATAATAGCAGAATAGTTAGTTTAAAAGGGACCCAACTTAGCACAGTTTAATACAGAATGAAAAGAAGGCAGATGTAGGGTTGGTAAATTTCATATTGACTGAATTTTTTAAATGAATGTATGCAACTCATGGTGTGCTGGGCTCTTATTAAAAGCACTTACAGTACATATGATTTCAGTTTCCTGTCATTGGCTTCTTCCCAATGAAATAAATAGAAAGTGTCATATTGTCTTCTCTCCACTTTTTCTTTCTTTTTTTCAAAATCTGCATAAGTAATGAACAACTTAAACTTTGCATTTGAAAAAAAGAGACAAAGCACAGTGATCAATGAGAAAATGTCTAAGGAAATTGTGTGAGGAATGCACACAACAGGAAAAAGGAATATCAACTATACACACATTTATGTTTGTTGGAATACAGTACAGAACATAGGCGAGGCTAGAATGCTGGTGGAATCTGAGAAATTCAATGAAAATAAAGCTGGTAAATTTTCACATCTCTAGACAGGCATAAGTGTAGTGAAATTACTTTAAATGTTCATTCCCAGCTCTGAAAACAAGTGCCTGAAGAAACAATGGATGTTATTCAAACCACCACACATTTAGAAAGTCTGTCACCATCTCCAGTTAATTAAACCAAAATCAGCATCCTCTCTCACTATCACATTCTTTATTTTTACAGCCTGGTAACCTGTCATTATGAAAAATTACCATAACTACACAATTCTCATTTTTAGGATGTCTGCTCATTGCTTTTCTCCCTGTATCTTGAAGCCTACATTGTTCCAATTATCTTTAACTTGACGAGCCATTAGCAAAAATCATTGTTGCTGTTTGTGTGTCTTCTTTATTAATGCAGAGGGCTGTAATGTAGAGAGTTTGGACTAGCAAATTAGTGCTATCAGATCACATGGGTCCTGTCATTTTAATGATACATGTTGTTTAGGAGTATGAGAGAAAAAGAAAGAAATATCAGCTAGGTCAATCATCATCCCCTCTAATAGCCAACCTCTTCCAACAGAGCACATCTATAAGAAATAAATTCAGATACCTGCTATCACAATCTTCTGGGTATTCCTATGATTTTCATATCAATATCCCAGTGGATATTGTTGCTCTTCTAAAGGTCCATTTTTCATGGGGTTTTGAAACCAAAAGTAACAATGAAACCAAGTGTGCATATATCATGCTTACATACTTGTATGGTTGCTAAAGTATGGTAGATATCTTTAGACCAGAGATGAACAACTTGTGTTCTTCCAGATAGGGATGGCAATTCTCTGAAATCAGCACAGCTGATGGTGAGGCATAATGGGAATGAAAGGACATCGTCAAGTTGTCTCCCCTTCCTTTAGAAAGACATTTTAAATGGCATTCATCAATCTTGAATCCTGTATTCTCTGAAGGCCAACTAAGGCTATTTCTGCGCAACAGGGCTGTCCCCCTGTGGGGACAGAATGGTAGTGGTCCACAAGTCATGGTTCTGCACAATGTCATGGCAGTCCCACCACCATCTTGTCCCCATGCATTGTTCTCACAAGGTATTTGTCAAATGGAAAAAATCCATTTGCGCTGCTTGCTTGCACAATGCTCCTGACACTGCTGCCTATGTGAAAGGGCAGGAAGCATGGTGGCGACACTTCCTTCCCCAGTGCAGCAACGGAAACTGCCTGGCTGCACTGCAGAAGGAAGAGGCGTGGTCATCGCACTCCTTTCCACAGAGAGCTGGTGTGGAGGGGAGCATTCCTGTCACACTCCCTTCCCTGCTGAGGCTGCAACAGAAAAACTAAGTTTAAACCATGACCTCTATCTACGACTATATGATGTTGTGTACAACCTACAGTCCCTTTGCCTATATCCTACATTCTTCCTACTTTTTATGAAGGACATTTTCCTAAATTTAAACAGCCACCAATTAGAGAAATCTAGGTGAATGGACTGCACATCTTTCTCAGTTTATGCTCCTACATGTTTGTGCTTAATCTAGAATCTGTTTGTGAAATGAAGAACAGAATTTTAGTTGGAAGCAGGCTCAGAAAAACTGCTATGGACCTCTGATGTCTGTTGAGTGTTTAAGCAGTTCTTTCAGCATTGTTCAAACTGTATACTGTATTTTTAAATATATAAAAGCATCATCAGTCTCCTGTGATCTCTGTCAAATATAGAAGCATAATCAGTCTCCTGTGATCTCTGTCAAAGGTATGCTGGTGAAGACCCAAGAGAGAGCTTTCTTGATGTCTGTTCCCAGACTATGGAATTTCCTCCCTTGGGAGGCTCAGTTGCCACCTTCTCTTGCTTTTCTTTCACAAGCAGACACAGACCTTTTTATTTAGAGAGATTCTCAGCTTCTAATTGGTAGTGGCAGAAAAGTTTTTCATGCGGAGTATAGGATTTCTAGCTTTATGTCTGGAATGTATTTTAAAATGTTCTAAAATTATTTTTAGTAGGGTTATTTATTTTATGGTATTTTTTTCAAAAACATATTGTAGCATGCATTATTTTAGTATCTTTGTCTTAACCAATCACTGTACAATCACACACCCTTAAAACACACAATGTCCATCATACAAGGCACGATAGAAAAACTAAACAAAATAAAACAGAGAGGGGTAATATCAATTCAAGATCTGTTTAGAAATTTTAAAAACATACAAGGTTTAATATCACTTAATACAATTTAAAAGGGACACAAGCCCCAAGTGTGTCTGAGTCATAATTTTAGGAATCTTATCAGCTGAGAAAAGGAACTTTGCAACAGTTTCTGTTAGATATTTTATCTCCTAACAGATAAACCAAGTGCCATTCAGAGGGTCTTCCAGGGAAATTATTTAAGAATGGTGTAATTAATCTTATTCTCTCATCTCTGTAAAAATGATGGAAGAATTACAATTTTTTTAACCAATATCATAAGCCATCTTGGGTATCATCCTGGGATAGAGACAATAAATAAATAAATGTAATAAGATATTCCAGAAATAACAAAATCAGGGGAAAGTGCTTCCTAACCAGAATTTCTCATCATTTGGAGAACAGGGATGGCCATTTTTCAAGAGGACCTTAGCTGTGTATTCCTATATGGCAGGGGAATGAACTAGGTGGACCTTGTGGTCTCTTCCAATTCTGTCATGCCATGATTCAGTCACATCTGTGGTCTGTTCAAAGGAAAAAACAAAAGATGCATTCCTCATGTGCATGATTTCCAGTGGACACCAAAACATGGCATCATCCCAGGAAAGCTTTTAAAAGGACACAGTTCCAATGCATTAAGCATGCAGCAAAGGATAGGACAATATCAGAGCAAAATGCATGTGATGAGAAGTTGTGTGCAAACTTGCCTTGCGGGGAAAAATTTGGGAACAATGTGAGTGGTATTTTTTCTCCACCATCCAACCTTATATTAAAGATAGCAGATTCCCACAGTTGTTTCATTGTTGGAACAGGGAAGAGATTGGAAAAATTTAGAGAATATGGCTGTGCATGCACTTTGCCACTTTCATACCGGTACTGACGGTGGAAAGTTGGGGTGGAGGCAGTGATGTTTAAAGAGTAGTGATTCCTACAATCACCTAGTCAATTCATGGAGAAAGTGTGAATTCATGGAGAAAGTCTCTTAGCCGTACCATTTCTATAAGTTTGTAAAATTCTCTTTGGTCTCTTTTTTATACTCGACACTTATGCCACTGTGATACCCCTTTAACTGCCACAGTTCAACCCTATGCAATCTCAGGATTTGTAATTTTTTGAACCACAGAGCTCTAGCCCCTTGCCAAACTACAAATCCTAGGATTCCATAGGACAGAATGATAATTGTCAAAGTGTTAACATGCTATAGTTGTGCAGTGTGAAAGAGACTAAGGCCATATTATATTTTCATATAATATACCACTGTATGAAAGAGAAACTAGTCCAGAACATAATCAATAGAGGAGAAGTTACTAACAAGAATCACCCCCACCTCCCGTGAAAGACTCCAAATACAGGCTGGCTGTGGTTGTGGGGTGGTATTTTGAAAGAGTCCTAGCTGTTTTACAGCCTTGATCTCTTGCTAAGTGAAGAGTTCACTTCCTATGAAACTCATTCTCTTCCAAGCCTCACTTTTTCTTATTTTCCGTTCTTTTTTCTCCTTTCCCAAACTTAGGTGTTCCTCTGCTTCACAAGCCCACACAGATGTCTAACAACGGAACAACATGACACATTTCCTCTAAGTGCAATGCATCTTCTCCTGAGGCAACAGGAGCTCCATGTGACAGAGGGAGAGGCACCCAACCTAATAAATTCCAATGAAACCCAACAGCCTAATTCACTAATTTTTAAACTTCAGAGTTAATTGGGGTATCTGGAGAATTAGAGAAAATAACTATTAAAATAGGAAATTAATAACTTAGCAAGTAATCAACAAGTTAATTCCAAGCTCTGCAATATAGTGATTTGGGAACAAGCAGGCCATGTCTGCCCTACACTGTTATAACGCTACTCTTCCACTTACAACATTCTGGGGTGGCATTCTGGAGTTTGTAGTTTACTGAGGCCAAAGAGCTCTCTGGCTGAGAATTCTAAAGGCCCCTCCCTCAGTTCCAGATCCCAGAATTCCATAGGCTGTTGAAAGCTGAATAATAGCAGTATAACAGTGTAGTGTGGAAATGGCCTCAGTGTGCCTAATGCTTCTGTACAGTATGGCTTATTTGGGGGGAAAAAACCTGCCTGGGTATTACTGAGGTGTTCAGATAGGACCTTTCTCTCTGTCCCACAACCCTCCCAGGTACAGCTGGTGGGGATATAGCAAAGGGCCTTCCCAATGCTTGCTCCCTAGCTGCGGAATTCCCTTCCTAGAGAGGCTAGATTGGTGTTCCTCATAAGGCTCTTCCAACAGTGAGCAAAGCATTTTCTTTCTCCCTAGCCACCTCCACAGGCTTTTGGGAACTGACTGTTTATGCAGAAAGAGCTTTTAATAATGTATGGTGTTGCCTATATATTTTTTTTCTGGGTATGGTTTTAAATAGCTTTTAGTTCTATTGACACTTTAATTATTATTTTTTCCTGTATGTTTTAGTGTTGTAAATTCTTTAACTTGCAGGACTGCCTTATCCATCAGGCACTTTAGGCATAGTGCTTAGTGCCTATGAAAATGCTAGAGTCTATGGAAACAAGATTTTAGATCCTATGAAAACATCCCTACTGGTATGTTGAGGTGAGGCAGAGAGTCAGCTAAAGGGTACCTGGAGCCTACAAATACCTTAATGTGGCCTTGCTAACTTATTTAACTTTTGTTAGCCAGCTTGAATCACAGAGCTGGGGAAAAAAAGATATAATGATCATAATGATGATGATGATAATGCTGATGATGATGCTCTGTTTCTATTGAGGATATAGAAACATTATTTATCCCCAACATCATAATTGTCAAACATCTATAGTTCCACCAGTTATTATAATCTGATACATCAAAGCAGCAGTGAAAAGCAAACACAAGGTTGTAGACCTCAGAAGTTGAGCAAAAGTTTAATAATATGCTTTTCTCTATTTAATTACTTTGGGGGAAATGGATTCCAGTAGAAACTGTACCCTAGTTAACAACAAAGCTTCCTGGATCAATTAAATTCAGACCTAGGCAGCCTCGCTAATGGGAAAAGGCTGCTAAAACAGCAAGAAGAAAAAAGTACATTAAACTGCTGTTGTTGTGTGCCTTCAGGTAATTTCCAACTTGTGGTGATTCTAGAGTGAACCACTCACAGGGTTTTGGGGGGATGAGAATGTGTGATGCATCCAGTAGGTTACCAAGGCTGAGCAAGAAATAAACGTCTGGCCTCCAGGGTTGTAGTCCAGTGCTCAAACCACTCTTACACCATGCTGTCTCTTCCTAAAGTCACATAGTAAGCCAAGAGTAAATCAATGGATGCAACTCATCAGGGGAAGGTGAACATCTAGCCCCTTTCAGGTAAGACAAATCATGGATGGTACAAACCTCAACAAGGGACTTTTTAGGGTTACAACATACATAAGTGAAATAGAAATGAATCATAGCAAGTGTACACTATGCCTTCACTATCTTTCTTTTGAATTTCATCTGCAATAATGTACGGAGAAAAACAGATTATTAGTCTTTTGAGGCAGCCTAGAGCAATAAAACTAAAGTAAAACCACTCAGAAAATGTACAGGGGTTCCTGTTGTTGCAGAGACCACTGAGAAATTAAGCCTGCTAGAAGCCTCTTACAATTTAATTGATATTAGAGCTGCTTTGACTGAGATACCATGTGAATATATTTTGCTTCACAGCAGTTGCATTTGGGACCAAAGCATAAAGAATTACCATGTCAGACAACCTTTTTGGAGATCAAATAATAGTCACTGATTCTAGAATCCCAACAAACTGTCAAGTCATTAGGTACACAATAAACAATAATGCCACAATAAACCAATGTTACCCTGAAAATTGGGGGCCCCACAAGGGGCACCTGGCTTTGCCAATTGAAAATACCAAGATGGGGAAATTAGACTCAGAGCACTGTTTTTGCTAGCGAGAGGCAGGGCAACGAAGTGAGATCTTTCACCCTATGTCTACAGCGTCGGGTTAGAGAGTGGCTAGACAAGGTGGTTCCAAATAACAAACAATTCTTTATTAAGAACAAAACACAGAAGACAAACATAGACTAACTAACTTAGAAAAGGAAGAGAGTTGCAGGGAGAGGCAATATGACCTGTTCCGTAGTCCTGGGGAGAGGTTGGAGATTCGGGGAAGAAGACCCAGTGTGGGGCGCTGAGGGGAGTCCCTTAAACACACCAACGGCAGGGTGGGATGGCAGTCAAAGCTGATCCGAGGATCGGTTAAAAATGAGGGGTTTTTATAGGGAAGATCGTGCCTTTCGGCTATGACAGTCCCAAAGGGAACAAAAGAGGTTTCGGTGCTGGACAAAAGGATTTGGTGAGGTCAGGTAGCGCGTGATGGGATATGTGTGTAGAAACAATACCTTTGGCCGAGACGTTAATGGCCCAACTTACAAGAGTAGTTTGCCTGAGAGCCATATGGCTATTGAGAAGTCTGTGGCGGAAAGTTCCCTAAAGCTTCGGGCAAGTTTTGGCTGCTGGCTACAAAGAGAAGTGGAATGCAAACCATTAATGGCCACTTCTCTGTCCGTGCTTATCCGGAGAACTTTGCGAACATGTGAAGTGAGGTAATCACTAGCCAGTCCAGCTAAGTCCAAATTAAATGATATCGAAAGGATATCTGGGGGTCCTCACTGAGGGTGCCATGGCCGAAATAACACCAAAATGGCATATAATATCAAGGGAGTGCTGGTTTTGATTAAAGCTTGATAAATTTAAGCCCCAAAAATGTAAATAAAGTATATGAATATGAAGTAGAAATCTGTGTGTGTGTGTGTGTGTGTGTGTGTGTTACTGAAAACATAGAGACAAGCTAATTCTGGGCCTGAACACTACCTAGTTGTAAACAAAGATATGAATGGACTTGTATGATAATAAACTTGAAACAGATGTCACATATAGTGCAATGGCTTATGTAACATACAGGAAGGTAGCCAAGAGCTAAGTGGACCTGCTTATGCTTATTTTACCTCCGGGGAGAAGACTAATTGTTTATACAAACAAGGTATACTAAATGTTTCTTATCTCATTGGTCCAGATAGGTCAGCTGATTAGGCTAGGGAGGAAATAAAACAAGCCAAGATGCAAGGGAAGTCAGACTGCTCTGCCAATCTCCAATGTATGAAGAATGTGCTGGTATGCAGACCAAGCCAATAATATTGGTTCTAACTGATGAACTATCCAAACATGATGCTCAAGATAGGCCATGCTGGTAAGAGAAACAACTAGACTATGCTGTATATATATTTTTCCTATTATGATTGTAATGGATGCTCATGATGGATGTTTCTAGATATGTAACAGACGCTGCTAGATATAGCAATGCTCAGGGATATTAACCCCTTGGAAACTTGCATGTTTTCAGATGCCTGGTTAGCTCCTCAACAGAAGATCGTGCATTCCTTATTGGATAAATGGTTACAATATTTAAGATGGCAATGTTCCTCTATATGTTAATTATAGAGATGCCTGAAAAGGAGATGCAGATGAGAAAAAAGTTTAGTCCTCAGAAAGGTATAACACCTTACTTGCCCTATACTGTAATATAATGAATGTATGATGCCTTACTTGCAATATAATGTGATGAAAGCAATGTGCCCAAACATTAGCAAATTTTTTCCTAAGGAGAATGTATATGCTTGTGTATATCTATGACTGCATATAATAAAATAGCTTAAAAGATTAAATGAGATCCTACTCATTTTCCCATTACAAATATTGTGAGATTCCAATACTTACGAATGCTCAGGTAGAGTACTGATGTTAATTCTGCCTATCTGGATTTCACAAGTTCACAAGAAATCACAAGTTGGATACCTGGGTGGCCAGAAGGTGATAAAGAGACCCCAGACAGAAATAGATTTGCTGACAAATGGCAAAAGACTCTCCATCCTTCAGGCCCTTTCTCATGGCATTCACCATGTGAAAGGGCCTCTGGAGTGTCACACAATTGTGATGAGCCATCCACATGACGTCCTCACAATTGCGCGATGCTGCTGGGGCCATTAGGCACTGATCGCGCACTATTTCATTTTCGTCTTGTAGCTGAAAATGGTGTGCGATTGCACATCGCTCCAGGGCCCCATGCGCACTTACCATGCGTGCGGAGACTCCGGAGCTGTGGCACTCAGGCTTCCTGCCCCAGTGTGGCCTGGGAAAATCCCAGGCTACACTGCGGAAGGAAAAGGAGGAGCCCTTATGCTGCCTGATCGCTAGAAGGCAGCGGCTGTGGAGCTGAAGCAGTGGGGATGCGAGATCCTCTTGCAAGAGGCTGCTTGCATGATCCCCGCACTCCAGTGCCGAGAAAAGGGCCACAGTCTAAGCCACAGTCTAAGCGGAAAGGGCCACAGTCTAAGCAGATGGGGTGGGGAACCACACTTGTTTCAACAAGAGTGGTATTTGGTTGCTCTAACTGGGCCTTAAAGGTGATTTGTAGAATGAAATGGTTTCCTCCTCCTCCTCCCTGCAGGCTTCAAAGATCTACTTTGTTGCTTTGTTGTTGTTGTTAAATTAAAATTCCAAAAGGTACCAACCGAAACTTGGTACACGTAATGTATGTATAGAATTAAATTAGGGCCGGGCAACTTCCAATCATCCAGGGCCTACACACCTTCTTGCTGTACCTCAGAGGCCTCCAAATACCTCTCTTAGCACCACAATTTTTATTTTGAAAAGACTCTCTTATATCTTCTACACTTTCAAACCCTCTCAACACTCTTTAGCCCTAGGAAGGTCCTCCTTCGCTGCACACACAAAAATGGTAGTGATTGGAAGTTGTGATGGGCTCAAAAAGTGGGCTCACTTTGGGCTCAAAAGTTGTTTCTAGCTTAGGGTAACCAAAACTGTATTGTGACCTCTGTTTACTATTGAGCTCAAGATTCTTTAATTCAGGTTGGACAAAGTGGGTCAAAAAATGGAAACATTTGCAATCTTTTAAAATGTCCTTCTTCAAGTTTAAAACAAATTGGAGGGAAGTCAGAAAAGATAGTTAAATTGCCTACAAACCCCCTATAGAGTTTGAGGGGATAGGGATTCATACTGGACCCCTTGCTGGACTGTGTAAGACCCAGAGAATACACTTTGCCTGACAGTGAATTAATCCAGAAAAGGGAACAGAGTGCACAAGTTCTGCACAAAACAATTCAGCTCTGGTTACCCTAAGCTTGAGAGGAACAACCTTTTTGAGCCTAAAGAGTTTTATTCTGTGTCAGAGAAGTTGGAGCCATATATGGTCATTCATGTGTGCACATGCACATGCACACAGGTATACAACACTTTATTTTTCCTTCCACACACATACAAACATACTATTCTCTTTCTAAATAGACCCATCACACCATATGGGAATGTGAAGACAGATTTTCCTTTCCTGCTTACTGAAATCTAGCAATTGTTGATAATGTATAGAGATGAAAAGTTTCCCCATTCTCCAGCAGTCACTGCTGATATCGCTGTTTTTCCAGTACTTGTAGCAGAAAATCTATCATCCTGGCATATGAACCATGTGAGCACTGGGAGTGGTTTTCATCCCTCCCCACCTCCTGCAAGCTATACCAACTAACAGCAGAAAAATAGTCTCTGGTGATGGGGAACAATGCAGCCTCTACTCCAGGAGCACAGCTAACTTGCTAGACTGTAGAAAAAAAGCAGGCTCCTTTGGCTTCTGGGGCCGCATAATTGTGACATTGTGCTCCTGTCTTACATTTTATTCAACTCAGCAGGAGAAGGAAGAGGAGGAGGAGATTTATGTCCTGCCTTTTTCTCAGTCTGAGACGCAAAGTAGCTTACAAAAGTTGAAATACATTAAGTGCTAAAATTCATATCAATAAAAACTGAAAATACAATTAAAGCAACAATAGCATTAATAACAGTTAGAAGCAAGATCAGTAAAAATACATTTATGCTGTTAGAGGGGGTGAAGGGTCATTTTTTGTTGTTACTGTTAAACAATTGAGAGTCAGAACCAAAGCAATCCACCAGGAGATCCAGCAGTAGACTTGCCTTCTGCCATCACCTGCTTTAAACCATTGAAGATCCCCTACACACACACGCAATGTTGTTACTTTCTTTTTTTGCAACACTTGAATGGTTCTGACCAGCAAATTGCTCATTAAAGAGAAATCCTGAAGTGCTTTACTTTTAAGTATTAATCACTACGTTGGAGGGGGGAAAAAACAACAGCAGGTTTTCAGAGTTTAATGCTGCCAAGTAACCGCATGACTGTAGATTTGCTTCTTCCTGTTACTGAATTTCTGACTAGTTCTTGCTTAGAGTAGAAATATTATGAGGGGTATAAAAGACCAACATGGACTCCTCTCTTCATTTGAGGATGGAGAAAGTACCAGTACTAAATCAGCATGCCTATTACAAACCCAGCCTTTTCTGAAATATAGTAGTAACATGTTCGAGTGGATGGTATTCCTAGACACTGAAATTAATAAGGCAGAACAAACCACCTTTGCAATTAAAATGTGGTTTCAGTAGCAAATTGTCTATTTAGCGAAGAGCAACTCTACATTAATTAATCTCAATGTCATCTTTTTTTATTGTGAGAGGTAACACTGATAAAATAAATGGACTCAACTTTTGAGTGTTAGGTTATGTTTCCCATTTTTGACAGTTTTCCCCCTTTCT
This sequence comes from Ctenosaura bakeri, assembly GCA_948474755.1. Taxonomy (NCBI): domain Eukaryota; kingdom Metazoa; phylum Chordata; class Lepidosauria; order Squamata; family Iguanidae; genus Ctenosaura; species Ctenosaura bakeri. Next base: position 92,537 of record CAOLHI010001219.1, on the reverse strand, counting down.
GGACAGATTACATTCTGTAATGGTAAACTTTCAGGGAATTTCTGGGTGGCAGATAGTAATATAGCCTATTTCCGTTAGTATGGCCAGTGCCATTTTTAATGTTTTTTAACAGTTCTCTTTTTTAAAAAAATTATTTCTTTATTAAGTTAAAATATAAATACAAAAAAAAAATAAGAAAAAAGAGGATATGTGTGTTATCAACAATTGTAAACCGTACATAGACACACACACACACACACACACATATATATATATGCCTTCCTTTATACCTTCGTGGGTAGAAGTGCATTATTTGCATCATGCAATTAAAAACGTACAGATGTTCACCCAACCTTTCTTGGGTTTTTTTTAAAATCTTTACAGGCTGATTTACATACATAAAGTCTGATCCAATAACTCTGCAGATCTGATAAATGTATCCTTCCCTATCAACACCACACGGATCCAGCAACATCAAGCAGTAGCAATACTGAAAGAAAACTAAGTGCAGTAACATATGCAGTAACATCAGCAATTGCTTTCTTCAGCCATAACACCTGCAAAGATGCCTTGCCAATTCAGAGTTTTTGAAAGCTCCTTTTTTGGACTACAAATCCACAAATCATAAAAGGATTCATGCTTGATCAGAGCAAAAGCCCATCTCACCCAGTGTTCTGCTAAACCAGATGCCTATGAGAAGCCCAGAAGCAGGATATAGTGCAAGTACTTACTCACATTCCCCACCAATTGATATACACTTGGCCCTCCACATTAGCTAGGGTTAGAGACACAGGACCCTCACAAAAGTGAAAAATTCGCAAATAACAAAATTTGTGTGTCTGTGGGAAGGGGGCTGAGATACAGGTGGGGAAAGTGGGAATCCAGGGTCTAAACCAGGTCAGGGAAAGGAGATGCTTGGCATGGTGGTCCTGTATTTCCTCTCTCTTGCCCATTTCCTTCCTTGGGTGTGTGCAGGGCAGGGGTACAGGGTTTGTGGTGCTGAGAATTTGGGCAAAGAGCCATACTTAGCTGGCCAGGCAGAGACTGGCAGAGGAAAAGGAGGACCAGAGGTGGGTTTTTAAAGGGCTGTGTGGCCTGATTGGAGCCACCCAGAGAGAAGGTCCCCCCCCCACAAAGAAGCAGCTGAGGTGGGAGGGCAGGGGTTGGAGAAACTCGCAAATAATCAAATCCGTGAATGTCAAACCTGCAAGTGTGGAGGGCTGACTGTACGGAGGCATATTGCCTCTCATGTGTGTGTATGGGCTTTCAAGGATGATTAAAATGTTATTTTTCATCTTCCAATAATTTCAGAAAAGTAGCACAGGCTGATGAACCTGTATAAGGTTGATATGATTGAAAAATAGTAAGCGGAGGAAGGAAGATGATGCGTGTTTGTGCCTTCAAGTCGCCTGTCAACTTATGGTGACCTCATGAATTTCACTGGGTTTTCAGAAGTAAAAAAAAAATGCTCAGAAGTAGTTTTTCTTGTGCCCTCCTCTGAAATACAGCCTATAGCACCTGCTATTCATTGGTGGTTCTCTCATAAGGGTGGGGGGGTGATATATAAACATCCTGACTAATAGTCAGCACTAGTATCTGGAGTTTGGGGAGCAGGTGCTACCAGTATGTTAATGATACCTCACTCTACATCTGTCTTGGTACCACACTAAGGGTCTGCTATTGGTAATAGTCTGGATAGAATCGTAGAATCATAGAATCATAGAGTTGGAAGAGACCCCAGGGTCCACCCAGTCCAACCGCCTGCTATGCAGGAACACACATCAAAGCACTCTCAACAGATGGCTATCCAGTCTTTGCTTAAAAACCTCCAAAGAAGGAGACTCCACCACACTCTGAGGCAGCATAGTCCACTGCCAGACAGCTCTGACCGTCACAAAGTTTTTCCTGAGGTTCAGGTGGAATCTCCTTTCCTGCAGCTTGAATCCATTGCTCCTTATACTAGTCTCTGGAGCAGAAGAAAACAAGCCCGTTCCCTCACATGACATCACTTCAAATATTTAAACATGGCTATTAGGTCCCCTCTTAACCGCCTCTTCTGCAGACTAAACATACCCAGCTCCCTAAGCCGTTCCTCATAGAGCATGGCTTCCAGACCATTCACCATTTTGGTTACCCTCCTCTGGACATGTTCCAGCTTGTCGATATCCTTCTTGAATTCAGGTGCCCAGAACTGGAAACAGTATTCCTAGTGAGGCCTAACCAATGCAGAATAGAGTCGTACCATTACCTCCCTCAGTCTAGACACCATACTCCTATTGATGCAACCAAGAATCATGTTGGCTTTCTTGGCTGCCGCATCACACTGCTGACTCATATTCAGCTTGTGCTCTACCAAGACTCTTAGATACATACTTCTGTCCAGCCACGCGTCTCCCATCCTATATTTGTGCATTCCATTTTTTCTGCCTAAGTGTAGGACCTTACATTTCTCTCTGTTGAAATTCATTTTGTTAACTTTGGCCCAGTTCTCCAATCTGTCAAGGTCATTTTGAAATTTGATCCTGTCCTCTGGGCTATTAGCAACCCCTCTCAATTTGGTGTCATCTGCAGATTTGATCAGCATGTCCTCCACTCCTTCATCCAAGTCACTGATGAAGATATCTAATAGCACTGGGCCCAGGACAGAACCCTATGGCACCCTGCTAGTCACTTCTGTCCAGGATGAAAAGCAGCCATTGGTGAGCACCCTTTGGGTTTGGTCGGTCAACCAATTACCAATCCACCTAACTGCAGCCCTATCCAGCCCACATTTTACTAGCTTTTTTGCAAGAATGTCATGGGGAACCTTGTTGGAGTCCTTACTGAAGTCAAGATATGCTACGTATGAAACATTCCCTTCATCTATCAATCTTGTAAGCTTGAGGGAAAATAAACTGAAGCTTAACCTAGGCGAGACAAAGGCAAATTAGAAAACAGTACAGCTTGTGCTGAATGGGGCTACACTTCATCTGATATCTCAGGTTTATGGCTTGAATGTACTCTTGGATTCAGCTCTGAGCCTGGATGCCCAGCCTTCCCTGTTTTTAAGATCCTTGGGGGGTAGGCTATCTTTCAGTCCCACCATCACCACACATACATTTGGTGAGGATGCAGGAGAGAGCCCTATCAGTGACTTCCCCCAGAATAATGCATTCCCTTTCATGACTGATCCCTTCTCTGCTTTCTTTCTGCCATCAGACAGACCATTTTTTTATTTACCAGGCCTTTGACTGTTAACTGGTCACTGCATGAGTTCTTTTCATAAGGTGTACTATATTTTTTATGATTACTCTCATGTTCTCAATTTTTTTAACTGTTTTACATAAATGTTTTAAATACAATTGTTTTTTTAATGCTTTTCTGAATCCTTGTATTATCTTCTGTTTTTCACTCTATTTTTTTAACTTATACTGTGACCTACCTTTAGTCCCATATGGGGCAAAAGATGAAATACAAATTAAAACAAACAAATAGCCATCAATGGCCCTGACTGCCATGAATTTACCCAGACCTCCTTGCAGATATTGGCTGAGAGTCACAACTACATTTGTGGCAATGTTCTTTTATGTGGTGAAATTATGCCTATGCATAAAGAAGACCACAAAACATGGCTATGTAGGGAAAGCACCAATGCAGTGGCATTCTAATGCATTGTGGAGTAGCCAGTGACATAGTATGGGAAGTAGTTACTAGAAGCTGCTGGCACTAGTTGTGCTGGCCCAACCTCATACTGATATGCAGCTACTGAAAGAACAATGCCATCTGTTGTACATACCGTCCTTAGGTTGGATGCAGCCCATTGCACTAGCCCAAGTCTCCCAATTATTGACATTTCTATAGAACTTGCCCTTCATTCCACCTTCATTTTGGTACAAACAAAAGATGAATGAAATTTCAGTACCTGAGACTTGTGATATATGACTCTAGTTGAATAATCCATATGAGCATATTATCATTATATCTTTGAACTGCTGCTGAAGTATAGAGTCTCAAATGGCTTGCTAGAAAGCTGGTAATAAAGCTATAACTGTTTTAAAATAATGAAGAAAATGCACCTCTTTTTGCTATGAGGTCTTACTTTTACCTCACCATCTACTTAATTCTTTGCTGGAGATGCAGTCAAAACAGTTTTGTCTGTTTCATATTTAGAATTTCTGTGATGTTCACAGTGGCAGTTGGGAATCTCTCCTTCTGTTTAGCAGAACTTGCAATTTCAACCTGGTCATTAGAGTATGAATAAAGCTTTTTACCTTGTTCCTTTAAGCCATTGGTGTCTTTGCTTTTTAATCAGCATTAATGCTGTGCTACAGATACACACTCTCTGTCATTCCTTGCAATAAGCAAAACGTTAGCATGAGCGAGATAACATGTGATCAGGAATGGATTCATACTGTATACAGTCCCTACTAAATTACACTCTTGGAGATCAGGAATTGCACCGTTATATTTCCTCTAAACTTTAAACTACTTATTTCCTAGATAACTGCTTTGTAAGGCCATTTCTGCACTACACTGTTCTAGTGCTATTATTCCACTTTCAACATCCTTTGACATCTTGGGCCCTTTTCGCACGCAGTTTCTTTTGCAAGAGGGCCCCTTGAGCGTTGCGTAAGTGGGAGTGGTGGTCTGTACGATGCACTCCCATTTACGCGACGCTCAAGAGCCGGATGCAGAGCAGACATGCACCTTTTTATTTTCGGCTTTAAGCCGAAAATGGTGCGCAGTCGAGCAATGCTCCTGGGTCCCGCGCACACTTACCTGCTGTGCGGTGCGTTGGGAGCCGGGCCGGTTGTGCTTCCTGCCGCAGTGCTAATCTACAATTCCCAGGTTGTGCTGCGGTAGGAAGGGGTGGGGCACTCGCGTGACGCTCGCGCAACCAGGAAGTGTTGCAGAACTGAAGCAGCAGGGAAGCAGTAGCATTCCTGCTGAGGCTTTTCACACGAGACACCCCCCCCAGACGCGCAAATGGGTAACATGCGAAAAGAGCCATGGAGTTTGTAGTTTAGGGAGGGGCATTTTGAATCCTCAGCCAGAGAACTACAAGAATTTTACAGGATGTTGAAAGTGGAATAATAGCACTAGAACAGTATAGGGCAGAAAGGCCCATGGTTTTCTGTGCAATCCACCTAGCTGAAAACCACTGCTTTATTACCTCTTCTCTTTACTGCAACAACCATCTTGCACCTGCAGGGACAAAAAGGGCCAATCCACCAGGCTAGTTTTTTGGACTTTTCCCACATCCTCTAATTTTGACTGATGCAGTTGCTGAGAACTCAAAAAGATATACCACTTATGGCCCATTTTTTAAATATTTTAACAATATTTTAATTTTTCTTTTCCTTTTAATGATTGGGCACTGCCCTGCCCTGCAGAATTATTACAATCCTGTAACATGGATGGGAAAATGGGGAAAAAAGAAACAAAGCAGAAGCAGAAGAAAGATTTTTTTGGTTTATGGAAGGTTTCATAACTCTTGTCAGCAAGATGGTACATTTTTGCCTGCACAAGGTCCTACAGAAATATTTTTGCTGATTTAAAAATGTTGTCTTTGATTTCTTTCTATGGGTTCAGGTCAAATGTAGGAATGATTGAAAAGGAGGAAATCCAGATGTGACTGGATTTTAATATTTTAATAATCAACTTAATCTGATTGCAAGATTTTTAAGAATCAGAGTAGAACATCTCATGGGCAGCCATGAACATTCTTTCCTTGAGTTCCAGTGATGATCTTATCCTGAATAGAATCTCACTATATTTGGCTTGTAAATGGCTACTCCAATTTTTATCTTTTTTTTTTTTAAGAAGTCACCCAGCTGTTCATTGTGTGGTGAACACTTTATCCTTCCATAGGTCAAGTTTTGGCCTGAGCCAGGGTGGAGCTGGGGAAACAGAGGACTTCTCTTTCAGTTTAATGGTACATAATGAGTTTGATATCTGTTTTAACAGCTACCAGGACCCCACTGACCCCATCCTTTGTTAGTATCCTTTTAATAAAGTTGTAGGCAGTTTAAAATCCAGTTTTGTTGTCAAGATCCACCTCTGCCTCCAACTGTAGACCAGCACCCTTCTATCTTGTTCCTGTTCACTAATCTTGTCAATTATTTTCTGTTCTTATCCTTGGCCTTGTGATGTTTCCCCAGTCTTTTCATATCAGTTTGATTACTCTGAGTCTTGCCTGAAGCCCTTGTTGAAAAAGAACCTATAACGTGTGTGCCATGTTAAAGCTAATTTATTGGCAAGCTGGCACTTCAGTAACAAGAAAAGTGTTTTCTTCTTGTAAACTGTACTAACACAGCACAAGGGATATCTCTGCCATGACTAGTTAGTGATTTGTATTCCTTTCTTGCAAGACTGACAAGCCTCTGACTAACTTGTAATAAATTCCTCACTAATCAGCAAGAAAGCTTTCCTTGAACTTTCTTTGCACAAAATGAAGTTTTGTTTTATGAACCCTTCTGAGTTTCTGAGTGACTATTAGAAGCAAAATCAGGTCTGAGCACTGGACTTCTGGCTTGAATGGCTTTAATTACTGATGAATCTGTTATCTGATTTTAGTGAGCCTGAAGAAATCTGAATGCATCAAAATGTGCCTTCCAAATAACCTCATGGTGTCCTTTTGTATAACATCAATTAGGTGAGCAAGCAAATGCAAGAACTGCCATATAGTCTAATAGACCACATGAGAATAATAAACATCAGGGCAAATGATGTTCTTTTAAGACTTATTTGTGGCAATGAAGAGCCTCTATTCTTTTTCCTAGCGCATTTTATCTTCTGAGCTGAGCTCTTCCTGGAGAAGAGGTATTGGCCAAGTTTAAAAAAATAGTAGCTTTGCCATCCATCAGCCTATTAGGGGTTGAACTATTCCATCATCAATTCTGAGTGGCTTTTGTCACTAGTGAAGTAGCCAGGTCAGAAGATGATAATAATTATTATTGCTGTTGTGCTCTTGGGAAGCTGTTGCCATTGTTTCCTCCCACATCTAATTACAAAACAATTGACATTTTTCCCATCTCGCCTGCACTTCAGCAATGAACCTAACTCTTCTTTTGTGTTTCTTTTTCAGTTGGGTGTTGCAAAAAATGGTCGGAAAAAGTGTGGTTCTGAATTTGTCCAGGACAAATTCAGCACTTGCTATTAAGGGTGTGCAACTTGAGAAGAGACAAAGTTGTTATTGTAGCCACTTCATGTGGATTTAATTCTTGGGTGCCACTTGAGCCATTCCTGTGAGCTGAAGATGTTGTCAGGAAAAGTGCACTTAGTACTACACGGTGGTTTCGTTTATGGTGCCGCTCATTTTTCTCAAGAGTCCTCAAAGGAGTCTGCTCAGTTAGCATAATCATTCTTCAGGAAGACATCTTTTCTAAGAATCTGAGAGTGGCCTGTTTACTTGCATTAATAGAGGCAGTTTCTCTGTAGTGTTTTGGTCTGATGGCTTTTGGTAAATGTAACAGACCAATTGGGTAAAGTGCAAACTATGATCAGGCAGTTACGCCTTCCAAAGTAATCTGTCCTTTCAAGTAGAAATGGCTTTTACTAAAGAAATTATGTATGGTGTGATGAGAATTGCCGAATTTGGCCAATGGGATGAAGCTTTATGCATAGACAGACAGCACGGCTAGTGGTTTGAGTGTTGTAGTAACCTATAGGGGATAGAGTGACCTCTAGCAAGTTACACTTTCTAAGAGGGAGGCACTGGTAAATCTCAGCTGAATAAATCTTACCAGGAAATCCCTATGAAAGGTTGCCATACATTGAAGTCAACTTGGTACACAAATAAAACAATAACAACATATTTTCTCCTTTCCAATGCTGGCAGGGCTTTTTTCAAGTATGGAATGGAAAAGAAGTTTATTCATTTTCTTGAATCTATTCACTTGTATGATTTCAGTGTTTGCATGTTTCTGGCTACAAACTCGCCACGCTCACATCAGGATGTGCATGTACAATGGATGAGAACCTGCATCAAGAGTGCATAACATAATTTCTGCAGGTGGATTTGGACCTTGATTGTGCTACACAATCAGTATGTTAAATGGTAATGGTGCCCTATCAAATGTGCAACTGAATGCACAATAGAATGTGCAACTGAATGTAGAACTGAAGGATATAGAACTGCCAGTTTCAGCAGTGGGCTGAGAATGTGCACCGTCTTTTTCAATGGCACCACTCATGTGCAGTTCCATTTCTGGGACTATGACATGAATGTGGATATCTGACAAAAATGTGCAACCACTTCTTTGGAGGAATGTTGGCATGTGTAAGACACCACCAAGATTGTGTCCATTATATCTAAAAACAGAAGAAAGTATATGCTGGGTCCAGAGCAAACAACATTCTGTTCTTATAGTGGCTTACTGGATTTCTAGTCATTTTCTCCATTAATAACTTAAGCTTTGTACAGTTGGCATCAAATAACATTCAAAGTAGAAGGCTTGAGCATAAATGATATCAGCGTTGATGTTTCCTATAGGGAGAACTAAGAAATTTATTGGAAATGCAGTTCTAAACTAAACTAACAATTTCTTAATTTCTGGATGGATTTCCCTCTCCATCTCATTTCTTTTGTACCCATTCCATGCCACTGGTTGTTTCTAGGAGCAGTAATCTCTTCTCCTCCAGCAGGAAGAGAGGCCTGTGGAAAGCGTGTAATGGTGCAATTGCATCATGATGCCAAGGTGTGGGAGCAGAGATTCTGCTGCTCCCCCACCATCCTTTCATGAAATGTAGACTTTTATGAAATGCAGACTAAGACCAGAGGAGAATTCTTGTCCCTTTGGCCATCTTATAGCGAGCCTCTTCAGGTGTTAAATGGTTAGTCACCTTGCTGGGTAGTGTGGAGGGGGGAACAAAGCAACAGATGAGAACTTTAGGTTGCAGTGTCTAGAGGTGGAAAACGAGACAAGCCTTGGAACCAACACTGTACACAAGGACCACCCATGCTGTGGTGACAAGCCACAAGTCAGAGTGGGCTAGTGGGCTGCATTAGCCTGCCGAGAGATATTGGAAAGCTATGTTCTCCAATTGCACCTCTTGAATTTCCAGATGCCCCTAAACACTCTTCTGGAGGGGCTTTGTCATATTTTAGGCCCACAATAGGACATTTTTAAGTGGGGTTTTGGTGTTTGGACTTGTACGGAAGTTGGTTAGCCAGGTCTCACTTAATCCTGAGGGCTAGATAGTTGTAAGCTAGGAACTTGAGCATGGGTGGCTTACCCAGGCATGACTGTTGAGAAGGATACAAGAATCACCACCTCAGCTATAAGTATACATACCATGAATGGTCCACCCCCACAGATCTTTCAAAAATAACTAATAAAGTGTGGCCCTTATCTCTGTTTCTGGTCTTATTATTTACTAGTGTGTGAGCAATCATAAACCTCACACAAAGGTTGATAACAGTGACTCTAGCCAATAGTTACAGTTGATGACAGATTTATGTGTTACCTCTCTCACAGAAAAGATAGTGGATGCCATATATTCCCCATTTTTTGTCATCCATACCTTTTAATTCTGCTACCTTCTGGAAGATTCTACTTTTGTCTTTTGCTGAGAGGGTTAAAAGCCAGAGTTAAGGTTGTGGAGTGTTAAGACAAGAAGTGAAATAGAAATTAGAGGAATATAAAAATATTGAGTTATCATGGTTTGGAAGAATTGCATGAGTAAAAATGAAAATATTACCTAAGATTAATTTTTTATTTAGGAAGTTATCAATAAAAGTATCAGAAATAGAACTGAAAAATTGGCAGTTATTATTGAATAATTTCTATAATGGGGATAAGAAAGCGAGGATTAATAAGAAATTTTGGTACAGATCCCAAAAAGAAGGTAGATTGGGGCCCCCAAATTTAAAATGGTATTATAATGCAAATCAATTGAGATATATTATAGATGAAGTCTCAGGAAAAGGGGATTTAGAATGGTTAGAGATGAAAACGATAGAAATAGAGCGGAGACTGGAGAATATCTTTTTTTGGAATCTGGTCAAGAGAGAAATAGAAAAAATAGAAAATCCCCTTTTAAAGAATATATTACAAATATGGAAGAAAAACAAGGAAAAACTAATGCCGGCTCTCTCATCATTAACTCCAGTAGTGATGATGGAAAAGTTCCCAATAAATTTGAGGGATGAATTAGAGAAGGAATTAAAAAAGCAGGGAATATATAAGTTAAAAGAATGGATGAATATAACGACAAATAAAGATAGAATAAAGGAGAAATTGCAGGGTACTAAGATGTCATAGTTTAATTATATTCAGCTGGAGCAGTGGACAAGGAATTGGAAAAGCAATAACAAAGATTTTAGAAAACACACTAGATTTGAACAAATGATTAAGCAAAGAGATGATATGGAAGAAAATGAAATATTGAAGGGTACCACAGGAGAAATATATAAAATATTGTCAAAAGACGAAGATGAAGATGAATACCTTAGAAAAATATGGGAGGAAGAATTAGTACAAAAAGTAGATATTCAAGACTGGGGGGGAAATCTGGAATCAGCATCATTTTAAAAATTTATCCGTGAGGATAAAAGAGAGTTATTATAAATTGGTTTGGAGATGGTACCTAACACCAGTAAGGTTAAACCACATAGACAAAAATCATTGAAGGTTATGCTGGAGGGGTTGCCAAGAGATGGTGGAATTGTGAAAGGGTACAAAAATTTTGGCAAATGGTGTCTAAAGAGATATCAGGAATTGATTTACAAATATGTCCGAGTATAGCGTTATTATCTATATTTGATGGTGTTAATTGTACCCAGACAATGAAAGAGTTGATTACAAATTTATTAACTGCAGCATGGCTAATTATATCAAGAAAATGGAAAATTCAAGAAGATTTTCAAACAAAGGATTGGTATAAAGAATTGTGGAAAATTGCAATCATTGATAAGGTAACATGTCGAATTAAGGTTAAAAAAGGGATAATGAAAAGGAATGTCTTTGAAGCAATATGGAAAATATTTGTGGAAAAGGCTTTAGCAAAGAGGGAAATGTCACACCTCCACAAGAAGAATTACAATTTTGGAAAGCAGAGTAAGCTGAAATATAATTGGCTCTGGGAATGGGGTCACATTTAGGGTTAGAGTTTATGGTTAATAAAAGGATCATATATAGTATTAACAATAGGTTAAATATAGTTGAAAAGAATAGATTTAAGAATGAAATTATTATAGCAATAATAAGTACAAGGAGAATGAGATTTAGATACATAAAATAAAAATATATAATTAATTGATATATAATATGTTGAATAAGTATACGATGATAAAAGATCTGGAGAGAAATAGTAATGTAAGTTATTTATGCTGTGATTTTTCTCTTTTTCACATTTATGTTATTCACGTGGTGTTTTTGCTTTATTCTGCTATGTATTGTTCTTTTTTCTTTATAATAATTTTTTTTTTTTTTTTTAAAAAGGTTGTGGGGTGCCAGCCCAGCTCAAGGAAAGCTGAACTACATATCAGTCCCCCAAGCAAATTCTAAACATGGGCAGATACACATTTCCTCCTTCCATTTGAATCTCCAAGTCTTTGGTACTGCGGGCCATTATAGATGGATGTTCAACAGCTGCCAGTGTTTCAGAACTGGAGGAAGTTTGAGCACCTGCTTTCCAAATGTAGGTGCTCGTACACCTAAGCAATAGCCTTTATCAGGTCACTGTTATAGAAATATATAGAAGCACAATGTGTCCATATTTTGAGTTAGTATGGGGGGGCATTAAATCATGGTCTGAATTTTCTTGCTTTGGGGGTTATTTTTCCAACCATGACTTTTTTGCTTTACACTGGAGGGTTGGGTTCCCTACCCTCCCATTTAGGGAATTCTCTTTTTGAAAAGAAAAAAAAGATGGAAGATGTTCAGATAAAAACTATAAATGTATGGTGACTAAAACCCTATGACTATTGATATAAACTGTGGGGAAAATACCTGTAAAATTAGCTATGTCTCTAAACTATACTGAGAGATCCTAAGACTAAAAAAAGGTTCCACATATGCCACATGGAGTTGTAGGTATTAATGTGTTATTTCCAGGTAACAGAATTGAAACCATGTAAGGAAATAACAGGAATAAAATAACACATTGCACATTCATTCAATCTGTCCTGTTGTTTAACACTTTACCAAACATATAAACAATTGTTCTTAAAATATTAAGGAGCAAAAGTAGAACACAGTAAATTATTAATGTACAGCTGCATGCTGGTGAAGTAAATAAATGTTTTAGCTCCTGTTTTTAGGAACACATTTTAAAACTGAGCTTCTGTTATAATAAAGATGGTCATGTGAAATAAACTGAATTGTCCAGAACTCCAGGAAAAGTAAGCTCTGAATATATTGTAACCCAATGGCCCCAGTCCACTAAAGCTGGTGTGGGTAACTGAAAAAGGTCCCAGGGCCAAATACCACCCAGCCAAAGGATATTGGAAATTGCTCCCTGGCTCCAGATGCCTGGCCTAACTTAGTGCTGGCACAGTGGCTGTGTTCCTTTGTTGGGGGAAATTTGGATCTGGAGTAACTCAGTTGTCCCCTTCCTCCACCCTTTTGTCACCCCATTTTTTTCTTTTCCTGAAAGGTCTTTGCCAGTAAAGATCTTTGCTGGAGACTGATCTGTCAACAGATCTTTGGGATAAGCCAACAGGCAAGGAGCTTGCCAGCAGAAGGGAGACTTTATCGTAACCTCCTACAACTGGCACATCTTTGTGTTAGGACTGCAATATTGGAGCTGCAATTCTGTATCAACTGAGTCGAAGATTTTGCCCATTTAACTCAGTACATGAGTTGAGTAGATGACAGTGGGGATGACCAAAGTGATGACGATGATGGCAACTAAGATGCTCCTTTGATTTATACATCATCCTTCTTCCTAGAAGCTCAGTACATCTATCTATCTACATAAAATGTACAATTAAAATATCATATACCTAGCAACTAATACTAATATCTATCATCACCAATGTATAATATGTAAAATTTTTAGAATCCTACTATTAAAATATAGTAGAAACAGTAGTAGACAAGTCAAACACCTGCTTATAGTAGAAATATAACTCATGCATGGAAGACAAAACTGTTGGGGACAACTAGATTTCAAACAGAAGGAAATTCCATGGCCAGGATTCCTTCAGGTCAGGACGTAATCGGTGGCATTCCAAGATCCACCTGATAATAGAACAAGATATTCACATCTAGCAAAGTTACCTTTGCTTTACGGCTTGAAACCATCATGTTTTACTGTTTACTTATTTCTCTAAAACTGACCTGATAAAGGGTATCACAGAGGAGAGGGAGAGCAATACAGTCTCACACAAAGACTGGAATACAATATTCCTTGTGCACTTAAAAGGAAGAAGAAATGGATTTATACCAAGGACCTTCTCACTGATAATTTAACACATTTCCCTCTCTCCTTCCAACTAACAACATCCTACAATATTCTGTGACTTCACATTTACTCCCTTTTGCTAACTTTGAAGTTCTAATGAGACAGCACACGACGATTATTCATATGTGACATAGAACAGTTAAAAGAATTTCTGTAGAAATGCACAAATGTTTATGTGATGAGCCATACAATATGATAAACTGTGTAAGTGTGGCAGTGAATGCTGAGACATTGAGGAAAAAATGTCAGAATATTTTCCAGGGTAATATTTTCACGGAAACACCTACATTTAAAAGAAGGTGGTAAGGATATATAAGTCAAACTCTATTGTTAATATCTGAATATTGTAATAATTATAAGTATTAATAAAAGTCTTTTTTTGTGTGTGTGGCTAAATTCATTCTTGAAGGAAGCAGTGAGAAACTTTATTTTCTTCTTGCTATGAGATTTTGAAAACTGTTCAATTTTCAAAGATAATTTACAGATAGGATATATTCTGCACAAATTCACAAGTGGTGCTCTTGCACAGAAAACTGCATTTTCTACATAGGAATCATTTGTAGGAGATGCTGTTTTCTGTACAAAAACACCACATGTGATTTTTGTGCAAAACAAAGCTCAGCTACAACATTTTCTCCATAGGGAAAAAAATCTGCATAGAAGATAATATTTCTGTGCAGAGAATGCTGTTACCTGTACAGAAAAAGTGTGAATTTCAGCAGAACTTCTTGTTAGTCCAAGATTGTCAGGGTTTTTTGATACTCAAACACATTTTTTGCAATTTTAAAAATATTTTTGAATGTCCTTTCAAGTCCCTACTTTTAAATTCTTCATTGTATTTCTCTTTTGTATATAACAAATTATTTAGTGACATCACCAGCATCCTTTAAGCATCTTGGAAATTTCCATCAAATATGTATCCTCCTGAGCTACTTGTCTCTGAGCAAGAAAAGGAGGAAGGGAGGGCAGAGAGAAAAGAATGTAGCAGCACCTTTAAGACTAAATGAGATGATAATGATGATGTTGTCTTAGCATGAAGTTTCATGGATACAAAGCCCGTTCTTCAGATGTAGTACAGAGAGACATCCAGGCCTTAGCATATAAAACTGAGGAAGATAGAATATTTTCATCTATTCTACTCCCTGAAATTTTTTTCTACTTTCTTTATGATTTAAATCAGTATTGTTAACAGCTGAATAATCAGCATTTCTGAATAGGACCATACATTGCAGTTTCTAAGTTTCAGCATCATTTGTCACATATTCTTCTAATCTGAGGAATTTAGTCTGGGACACCTCCTCAAAAGGTCATTGGACAAGGTATACTCTTATGATGCTGAAAAATGAGTGAAATAGCTTGTCATGGTAATTACACACAGTATTAGCTCAGTGAACACAAATCTTAATAGGCTATGGAAGTCCATATGGAGCTGGAAGCTTTTTGGGGAAACAGGTATTTTGAGATGTATTTAAATAAATGTGTCCATGGCACTCATAGTGTATGCCCTACAGTGTTGGCTTTCTGTTAGGTTCTCTTTATTTTGCATATAATAAAAATGTTTCGGTCAACTTTTACCACACAGACACAGCTCATGCTCAAAATATCCATTTGGGAGAACAGCGCTATGGTAAAATATGATTCCATCATTAGTAGACTCCAACAACATGTTGTTCAGTTGTCAGTGATAACATCTTAGTATAGTTTTTAAGTTGTATAGGCAAGCAGAAATATTTGCAGTATCATGGAACTTCATAACAGCTCCTGTGGCTGGATTCAGTTATACATGAAATAAAGCAGACTGTAGCACCATCAGTAGGGGTGTGTTCTGGTTGGTTGGCTATGAGGTAGGGGAGAAACAAATCATCTGGTTCTGAGTGGAAGGCAAGTATATTTTATGGTGACAGCTACAGCTCTGAATCTACTCTGGCACACCAGACTTGTAATTACTACAGCATGGCACTGTACTTTCTGTACATAGGCTCATAGGCATATGCTAACTCATGTGTTCTATTTTCTATTCTATTTCCGCTCTACTCAGTTGTAGTGCTATTATTCCACTTTCAACATCCTGTGGAATTCTGGGGTTTGTAGTTTACTGAGGCCAAAGAGCTCTCTGGCTGAGATTTCTAGAGGCCCCTCCCTAGACTGCAAACCCCAGGATTCCATAGGATGTTGAAAGTAGAATAATAACACTATAACAGTGTAGTGCAGAAATGATCTATTACTGACCCAACTAGTAGAGCCAGTGGTCAGAGATTCTGGGAGCTATAGTTCT
This sequence comes from Ctenosaura bakeri, assembly GCA_948474755.1. NCBI lineage: Eukaryota > Metazoa > Chordata > Lepidosauria > Squamata > Iguanidae > Ctenosaura > Ctenosaura bakeri. The sequence continues at coordinate 76,894 of CAOLHI010001219.1, read as the reverse complement.
ACACATCTGAAAGACACTAATCTGCCTAATCCTGGTGAAAATTTGTTACTAATTCAGTTTATTAATTAAACATATTTGCTATTATATTACAGTTTTTGTGATCAGGTCATCTGTTTCTTCATTTCAGTGCTAACTGCTCATAATTAAATCTAAGTGTTGTACATTTATTTGGCCCCATTCCTCCAGAGCTTCGAACAGTTACTTTCTAGACTACAGTGCCCAGAATACTTCAGCCATTTCAACCTAAAACAGCTAGAAGTTCTAAAGGGATGGCAGTTACCTTTGTCTAGAAGAACAAATAATTAGAAACTTATGGCACTTCTTTAATGTTTAACTTAAAAAAAATAAATGTGAACATCAAGGGACTTGTCTCACTAAAAAAATTATAGTGCTATAATTCCATATTAACTGTAATGGTTTCATCTCATGGATCCTGGGACTGGCAGCATAGTGAGGGATGTTTACAGTCCTCTGCCAGGAAGCTCCTCTGGTGCCTCTTACCAAACTATAAGCCCCAGAATTCCATAGGGTACTGCCATTGCACTTAAAGTGGAATCATAGTGCTATAATTCTGTCTTGTGAAAATAGCACAGATTCTACAGAGCTGAAGCCACTTCAACACAGCATCCAGCAAAAAAATGGTAGCTCTGTGCTGTGCCTTTCACAGTCTGCCTCGGCTCCCCACAACCACTCCACCCTCAAAGCGAGCTTTCTTTGCCCTCATGTCTCTCTTTCTTGTGATCCACAAAGCTGCTTCTATGCCTATTTTCTGTTGACTAGGAGGAAATAAGAATGAAACATATTCTTCAACTGTCTCTGAACCTTTTGGCCAATTTAATTTCTTTAACAAAAGATACATCAGGCATCCTTTTCTTTGTTATTGTTATTTCCTGTCAGGTTGACATCAAGTTATGGTGACCCTCTAAATGGGAGACATCCAAAAGACCTAGTCATCAAGTGCCCTGCTCAAGTTTTGCAGACTCAGTGCCATGGCTTCCATGATTGACTGAATTCACCTATAGTGCAGTCTTCCTCTTTTCTCCTTTCACAAACAATCCTTGGCTACTGTTGAGGACATTTCAATGGTCAAACAGGTTCCACTAGTCATTTTCTGTCCCAATTCCAGAATATTTTGTAGTAATTGATAACAATCTCATAATGATTATTATGAGATCTTAGGATATGCATCCATGCACAAATAGGTTTAAAAATTAAAGACTTAATGGACCAAGCAGATGGAACAGGGTGGAAAGCTGGACTAAACAGAAGGACACTGTAACAAAAGAACATGGCAGTGCTGCTCTATAACAAATTGAATTATGGTTAATGGTGGTTCATTCCTGGAAAGTGCCCGTAGATATGTAACCTTATGTGCACCAAATAGCCAAACACGTGCCAGTCCATCTTGCCAGCACTGCCTTTTGCCTTGCTCATCCTGTAAAAAGATGCTAACCAATGGCTAGGTTCAAGGAGCAAGTATGGTATAGTGGTCTGAGTGTTGGATTACAATCCTGGAGACCAAGGTTCAATTCCTTACTTGGTCACAGACACAGAGCCCCAGAAAACCCTGTGATAGGGTCATCTTAGGTTTACTATAAGTCTGAAAAGATTTGAAGGCACACAACAACAACACTTAGGATCAAGAAATCCAGGAAGAAACATGCAAGAGTACAAAATGCCAAAACAACAATGATCTAAAAGAAAATGAATGTTCATCTTCAGTTCTGTTTTATATTTCTATGGACTCTTGGGTTTGTTTTGTTGTATGCAGATATATTAATCAGCCCATGGATTTGCAGCTGGTGTCTTTGAAAAGTTCATGTCCCTTTTCGCACACCAGCTCCAACCTGCAATGGCCACAGGATTGCCACAGTATTGCGACAATGGTTCTGCATGACGTTGTTGTGATCCTATGGCCACCATTTTGCAATCATGGATTAAATCATTGTCAGGTTTCTCTCAACGACACATGATTGTGGAGTCCTCCCACCTCCCTCCTGCACTTACCTGTCATGCAGAATGACAGGAAGCACAACAGCTGCACTTCTTCCCCAGTACAGCCTGGGAAACTGCCAGGCTGTGCTATGGAAAGGAGAGGCGGAATCATTGTGCTTCCTCCCATCCAGCAGGCAGCTGGCGGGGAGGGAAGCACAGCAGAAGTGATTCCCTCCTGGGAGAGGCTTTCAACACAATGGCTCTGAGAAAAGAAAAGTTGCAGAAAGAGTCTGTGTTTTGTCTGAAATACCAGATCTCTTGTGGTAAAGAACCTGTCCTCAAAAGAAAATGCTGCATTGGAACCTAGTGGTTTTCTGAGAATTAACTGAAAATTCCCCTTTCCAGACCTTTCAAAGGAAAAAGGGATGGGATATAAAACTGAGAGCAGCAAAGCTTTCATATCTAAAACACTAATTTTCAAATTATGTGGAAACTCCTGCAGCACTCAAGTTGCCATGCTCTGTGCTCTTCAGATCTAAGGCACAAGGGGGCACCTCCAGCAAGAGCTAGACATATTTTTTGCAATATCAATAAGTACAGCAGATCTTGAGGAATGGAGCCTTCTCTTTGAATGGATTTACTGAAAATTCTTTTACCCCATTTAAAAAGAGAGGGAATGGTGGAAATATTCCACATCTTAAAAAAAACAAACAGAACAAAACTATTTTTCATTCTGATTCTAGGGAGTGAAGGCAAGTAGAGTATCTGTTTTGCTCAATTCTTGCTAATAACTAAACAAAATTCTGCCTCTTATGGATTGTCAGATCCTTTTAAATTCAGCATCATTCCCTATGTTACCAAAATTCGCTGGTGATTGTGGATACTAGTGCTGCCTAAATACCATCATCAAACTTTGCAGAAACATTAAAATAAAAAATAAAACTTGAGGAGGAAAATTCAAGTTGGAGAGAAGGCAAAACTTCCCAATGAAGACTAAGGCCAGAATGCTGACTGACTATGGGAGAAGATAGAAAACTGGGACTTGGTGGAGGGAACAGAGAGGCTAGAAAGGTAAAGAGTACTCCATATTGTAACATTTTGTTGCATTCTGTTTTCTTTTAAATAGTTGGGCTCAGTAGTAAAACCAGGTGAACAGGAAAAAGAGAAAAATCATAGCTGGCATAAAGGTTTATATTTTAAACAGATCTAAAACTCTGCCTTTGAAAAGGTTACAGATTTCTGGGCAACACAATGATGTTTTCTAACCAGAAACATTTTGTTCATTTCAAAAAACAGACTGAGCTGTGGTCCAGTGAAAAAATGAAAATGGGATGGAAGGGACCCCATAAATGGCTTGTTCTCTATAAATGTATGTATCTGAAATAAGATATGACATTTTCAAAGCTGGCTCGTATGATTTCATCAGTACACTTTTTCAAACCAGGAAGTTTGAACATTGACGCTTTTGACTTCTTATCCGAACTTACTTTAATGTGTCCACATTTTAAATGGAGATTTTAACAGCTCACTTCCTATTACATCCTGAACGTCTTTCTGACTCTTTATCTCCTTTCCTGCACATCAAAATACAGATATTCTTATCACAAATTATAAAGTCTGGTTGTTTTCTTGAATTCTTCATGTTCCTCTCTGATTCTTGTCTTCCAGTAATAATCCTTTGGGGAACTAGATTTTAAGTCCTCTGCAAAGTATAAATAGATATGAATTATGTAGTTCTTTCTATTAAACATCATGCACATTTGTGTGAAAGCAATGGTGCTCTGAGATATGAACAGGTTTAAGACTGAGTGTCCAAAATAACTTTTTTTTAAAAAAAAAAAAAACTGTTATGCACTCCCACGTTCTGAGTCATAAGAAATTTTAAGAGCACTATAGCTTGGTTTTCTTTCCTCTGGATGGGAAAACACTGAAAAGAGCAAATCGTGTTGGAAGGAATCCAGGCACCTCTCTAAGGATTCTTTCACATGACACAGTTATGGAACTATGGCCCTTTCTGCACACCGTCCCCTACCTGCAATGGCCACAGGATCACAACAACAGTTCTACATGACATTGTCACAATCCTATCACGATCCCAAGGCCACCCATCACAATTGCAAATTAAATCATTGACGAGTTTCTTCCATGAATGACACAATTGCACAGTCCTCCTGCCTCCCTTCCGCACTTACCTGTTGTGTAGAATGGCAGGAAGCACAATGGGAGCCTGGGAAACTGATGGACTGAGCTTTGGAAGGGAGGGGCAGAGCCATCACACTTTCTCCCATCCAGCAGGTGGTCGGTGTGGAGGGGAGCACGACAGAAATGCTCCTCTCCTGGGAGAGGCTTTCCCTGAATACCCACGCAAAGGCTTCAGAAACAGGTAAGGTGCAGAAAGAGCCTATGATTCTCCTTTAACTGCCATGGCAACCTCATATGGAATCCTGGGATCCATAGTTTGGTCAGGGGCACCAGATGAGCTCTCTGGCTGAAAAGTCTAAAGGCCTAAAGCTCTCTGGCTGAAAAGTCTAAAGGCCTTTAAATCCCAGAATTCCATAGGCTCCATAGTAGCTAAAGTGGAAACATAGCACTATAATTGTATAGTGTGAAAGGCCCTCAGATAACAGATTCTCAGAGACAATGGCTATTTCCGCACGAGCCTGTTATAGCGCGATGATTCCACTTTCAACGTCCTCTGGCATCCTGCGGTTTGCAGTTTCAGGAGGGGCCAGACGGCCCCTCCCGAAACTGCAAACCCCAGGATGCCAGAGGACGTTGAAAGTGGAATCATCGCGCTATAACAGGTTCGTGCGGAAATGGCCAATGTCTTCTAGAGTTTCATGTCTTCAGGCAAAAATTCCCTCTCTTCCCACTTTCTCCTGCAAGACTGCAAACCATTTTGCCATCTCATTTGTTCCCTTTCCCAGACAAAACAGTATCATCTGTGCGGAACTTCAATATTTGCTAAGTATTCTGTTCCAAGTACTCATTTAAAAAAAACACTCATTTATTAGGGTACTATCCTGTTGGCTTATTGTCAGACATTGATAAGAGGTCAACTGATCATCACAAGCTATCAGCTCATAATCAGCCTAACAAATGAATGAAAAATCAACCAACAGTATTAATGTGCGGGTTGGGGAAAATGCGAAGAGTTTATGGATGTTCTTTAGAACTCTTTACAACCTCTATTCATGTAATTTCAGTTGCAGTCCCTGGCAGATCTAATAGATAAAGGATATGAGTTTGTATTTATTGGATTTTCCCAAGACAGAAGTGGCTGGCATTTGGGATTTTCTGGTATTTGACATAACATACAAAGGAGATGAACAAGCAATGTATTGATTCTTGGATTGTGTGTAATAGCGGCACAAAAGGATCAGAGAGCTTTATTTTGGGATTAGAAGTGATAATTTGAACTTTCTTTACTTTGTGGTTACAGCGGTTCCTTTTCCTTTTCTCTTTTTCTCATTGTGATGCTTGGCCCTGAAACCTTTGACAAGGCTTTAGGGATTTCTTATTTACACACACGCACACGCACACACACACACACATTTCTGGCTGGACAGATAGTTCTTTACATTGCTCTGCGAAATCTCATAACCCCTCAGCTGTCTGTAAAGGCCAATGGACCCAGGAAGATGAAGTTACTTTCCTAAAGTAATCTACTTCCGGGGGGGGGGACTTGAGGCATTTCTTCACTATACTGTTATAGTGCTATTATTCCACTTTCAATACTCTATGGAATCCTGAGGTTTGCAGTTTAGGAAGAGGCATCCACAATCCCTACATAGTCCTGTAGCACTGCGAAAATCCAATCTTCACTTACTGAGCTTCAGCTGCTGCAATTGACATGGTTCTGTTTCCCTGTTGATAGGGAAGAAGATGGCTCACGTCCCTACCCACACCTTGCTAGAATGATCTCTGCAGCAATGGAGAATTGCAACAGGGGTCCTCTTTCTGCCTGTTGCACTGGAAATTGCTCATGAGAGGAGGTGCAAACGATAGTCAGTTGCTTCTTGAGTGACAAGGAAACAGGTCCCAATGAATCACACTGGTTCCTGCTCAGTAAGTAGGGATGGGGGAGTTGAGACTCTCAAACTGCAAACCTTCATCTTCATTGGGAATGTAACCCCATTCAGCACAAGCTGTCTTCTTATTCCCTGATCTGCCTTTTGACTGGTCAAGTACACCTCTTTCTTGTCATGTTTTTTCCCCTTATCCAATCTGAGGCCAGACACTGGTTTAGAACAGAAGCAGCTTCTTTGGAGTTGGGTGGAAAGGAGAAATAGAAACAGAACCAGGACTCTGCTGGCACTGAACCACTAACTTCTGGATGACCTCTTCCAGTGGTTGAATAGTATGGGGGACAGAACAGAGCCCTGAGGGACAACTCAGACTAGTGACTAAGAAGCTGAAAAGGAGTCTCCAAGCACTATGATTTGGGTTTTCCCCTCCAGGAAGGAACAGAGCCAATGTAAAACAGTATCTCCAAGTCATATCCCAGCAAGGCAGCCCAGAACAATACTGTGGTGGATGGTATTGAAAGCCACTGAAAGGTCCAGAAGAAACAAAGGAGACAGACTTTCCTGTCTAGTTCTCAGTGTTGCTCATTCAGGGCGACCGAAGTTGTCTCTGTTCTATAACCAAGCCTGAAAGTATACTGAAAGTGATCAAGACAGTTTGTTTCATTCAGGAATTTCTACAGTCTGTTCGAAAAATACCTTGCCCCCAAAATGGAATATTGAACTCAGGCAAATAATTATCCATTCCAGAGGAATCCAGAGAAGGCTTTTCTAACAAAAGCTTTGTAATTGTCTCCTTTAGGTGTGTTGGAACCTGACTTTCTGTAAGGAGGCATTGACTGCTGCCTTCACCCACTTGGCCAGTCCCCACCTGGCCTTTTTAATAAGCTAAGAAGGATAAGGATCTGAATGATCAGGAGCTATTGTGTATGGCCATTTCCCTATTCCAGAGGTCAACCAGGGCTTTAACAGAATCACCTGCAAGGTGACAAGAAAATCCCCAAGAGCCAGTGGTCAGAACATGGCTGTGTGATGCTTCCATCAGGTTTATGGTGGTCAGTCCAGGAGAGGTATTAGCTAAGTGTATTTAACTAAGTAGCTGATGCAGAATATTGGCCATCAGGAGCCATCAGCCACCAGGAGCCATCAGGAATCTGTCTAGATCCATCAATCTCCTGGCACAGATCATCCTAAGTGGTCCCCCATTCCTGCAGGGGTTCCAAGTCACAGTGAGTTTAAACCAAAACAGGTAGTGATCTCTCCATGACAATAAAAGTATAGAAAGTTCATCTACACCACAATCATCATCACCACATCCAGCTCAGAAAACGAGATCCAGAGTGTGTATCCATGAGTGTGACTAGGTATTACTTGGGACAGAACCATGTTTGTCATGGAACCATGAAATCCTGCACCATTTCTGATAGGGTGGTCTCAGAATGGTTGTTTAAGTCCCTCAACACAACAAGGTGAAGAGATTCCAAGACCATCTCCAAAACCACCCCAGCTAGCTCAGAAAAGGGCAGTGTACCAACGGAATCCCTATTCTGTCCCGATTATCCACCTTAAGGTATACACATTCAAAGCCTTCAGGAAGTGGAATCGTGATAGACTACTGCAACTTCATCTCCCTGACCTCCAGTTCTTGCTAGCCGCTGCACAGAAAAATCTGGCGGGCAAAGCTGAGAAAGATTAACCCTCAGCCTCATCCATCCACTACCATCCACTATTGTTGCTCTTCTTTGTGGACAACTTGAGGGACTGATGGTGCTATTTAAGGAGGTTCAGCTTATCTATATATTTGGAATCTGATTTAGGATCAGTGCATTTTCTTAAAATTATGTGTAGAGGGAAACTAAGGATGAAGTTCAAATCAACTCTTTTAATTGTATCGAGATTTGGGGTTTTTAAAAATATGTTTCATAGTAAGAGCAATTATTACTCATAAAGACTTGGAAGACTTTGTAGCTTAACCAATCACAGCCCTTGGCTGAAAAAAGAAAAGGGAGAGATTTGGCAATTTAATCATCAGTTGTAGTCCAAAACGGGTTCTGCAGAAGGAAGGGAACAAGAAGTAGGTTAGCATTCAGGGAGAGTAAGAAATTAATGCTTTTTCTTGCCAAAGAAGCTTTTAAATAAAGAATCTGTTGCTTTTTTTGTTCAGCTTCTGCCAAGTTGTTTGATACAGGGGAATTCGGGGGGATGTGAAAGTTACAACTTACACAGGAACCTTAAAGAACAGAATGTCCATATTTTGAGCCTCCTTAGGGTCTCTCCAGTGAAACCCAAAGAAAGCTTTAGGGAAGGGAGTAAGGTAGGTGCTAGGACCCATTTTTAACCCGCACAGTTATACTTTACTGTTATGGTCCACATCTATCATGGTCATCATCCATCAGACTTTGAACAGGTAGGTCCTCAAGGCAGAATACAAAATGCAATTAAAGTATTAAAAAGCAGTTTTATCAAAGTATCTAAACTATGCCTCAGGATTTGTGGCCAATACTATCACTCTCCTGGGAAGAATTTTGCTGAAACAATATTATCTTTGCTGCTTTCAAATGAACCAGCTGACTCAGTGTAATATCTTCTTTTGACAAACTTAACAAAATTCTTCCACAGAAGACAAGTATGGCTCAAACTCTCTTTGTTTTACACAAGGAAACTGCTACTTGGCTCAGGATGGCTGTTCAGTCTCTGCTCATGTTCCTCAGAACTATTTCTCTTTGTGTTCATATTCATAGAAGATGCTTGTCCCAAACAGTCTTTTATAGGGATGTTATTCTTCACTGATTTTATTCTGAAAAATGATGAACAAAGCAATTCAGACGTTTTCTCTCTACTAGGTGAGTTTACAAGATTTTTTCTGCACTTTTTCCTTCAAAAAATAATAATAATAATAATATCAGGTCTTCTTTGTGAAAAATATATTTGTGAGAGCCAGGTGGTATAGTGTTTTGAGTATTGAACTACAAGCCTGGAGAACAGGGTTTGATTCCCCACTCTGCCATGGAAATCCACTGGGTGATCTTGGGCATGTCACACATTCTCAGCCCCAGAAAACCCTGTGACAGGTTCACCTTAGGGTCACTATAAATCAGAAATTACTTGAAAGCACGCAACAACAACAACAACAACAACAATATATTGCACTATTTTTGCATATAAACCCCAACTTTGGGTCAGAAGTAGGCTTTCCCCCCAAATGACTGCTTTCTGCACACAAATATTGTTTTTCACCCCAATTTTTTTTTTTTGGTAAATTTTTCACTAAAAAAAACAAAACACAAAATGCTTCTTTAAAACCCCTTCCTATTATTGACCCCTTTTGCTACCAACAGGGTACCTCAGTATATTGGCATGTACTTTACTTGGTAAAAAAATCAAATATGCTTCACATCTTTAGTCTGTAGGTCTACCATCTATATGCCAAGACTACAAATGGCACCTGGCCATATCTTACTCTCCACATATCAAAACCTTTGCATGCGTATATTCATTAATGGCTAGTTTGCATTATGGTGATTTCCTGCTTATTAGATTTTTTCCCACACCTTAATCAGACTAGCCACGATTCTCTCTCTCCTTCTTTCTCACCCCTCCCCTACCTTAGACCATGTAATTACCTAAGCATAGGTAATTTGTGTTGGGAGTGGCAACCTTTGCATGCCTAATTAAATGGCTAGTTTGTTTGCATGTCTATTGTAAGCATAGAGAGATAGCCTAGAGAGAACTTCCTGTTTGTTGGTTAACACCTCTTCCTCCAGCACGTACACATTCCTTGTTTTTAAAAGGTTCTCTTGCTATTTATTCCCCCTCTTTTGTCTTCGCCTTTTAACCTGAAAGCATGCTCTGAGATTTCCCAACAGGGATCATTGGCAGCAAGCATGTGAGTGCTTAATTTTCTTCCTACCTTCTTCAAGAATTGAACCTGTATAGACTATGTACAAGATTTTGTGAGTAAACTCTTTTATATTTTTAACTCAACTGTTTTGTGTTTATTTTGAGCTAGATTAAGTGTGTTTGGGGTGGTGTTACAGAAGTGGGACTGGTGATCTGTTCAACTTCCATTTTTGTGCAATTACTAAAATACTCTACTGATTGAGAGTCTCATTACCAAGGTCTCTCAATTTTCAATTTTTTTTTTTAATTTCCCCAACAATTTGTTAGCAAAGCTGTTTGTATATGTTTTACAAAGAAGATGGGAGGATTGAAGGGAGAGAAAAAAGTGTAGATCTTTAACACTGTATTATTGGCAGGAGCCCAGTTTCATTTCAAGTTTTACTCCTTCAGAGGAAGGCTGCCCATAAATGGATGGAATTTGTATTGATGGCTCTGTGTCTACATCAACTAATTCTCTGGCCAGTCCACTGGGAGGATTTGAGAAAGGGAGTCCTGGGAATTAATGCAGCACTAAGGCAAACTTCCATTATGGTAGCTGAGTAAACAAGTACTGTTGCTTGACTCTTGTAGCTGAGATTTCCTCTCTCTTCTAACTCACCTAGTTCCCAGAGGCCATAACCCTGTTCCTTAAAGCTATGCACTTGAGGAAAGACTGCCTTCTTAGCATTAAAAGTCTATCTGGTGTGCCCCTGGTAAATGGAGTCTCACTTAACCGTGGCTTGCCTCTTGAGGGATCCTTGATTTGTTTTTAACTCACTCAGATCTGTCAACAATTGCTGACATAGACCCATTGGAATTCCTCACTCCAGGAGAATTGATATGCTGCTGTGTTTGTCTGTATGTTAAGGTATAAACTCACAACATGTTCATTTATTTGATGGGCTGTGCTCACTCATGCATTCAAATTTTTGCTTTTTAAGGACAAAGCAACTGCAAAGTATTTTCCCCCCACTCTCATTGCTGTTCTTGCAGGTTGAACCATTCTTTGTAACAGTGTTTCTGAAAGACGAGATGTGAAATCTGTCTCTTAACACAGGTTTTTTTTTCCTCCTTGCACTCCATGTGCAGGTCTATTCCACAGCACACACATTCTTCCAGCAGCCATTCATCATGAGTGGTGACTCACTGGGTGCCTTTTCACTCACAGATAAATCTTTTATTTACAAAATTGAGCAGTGAAGCATCTGTTTGTGGGAGAATTACAGGCACGCACAATGTGTAAATGTAGCAACAAATTGAAGAAGAAAGGGTCGGTCAGATTTTTGCACTTGCTCAAATGGAAAGAAAAAAGGCATCTAGGGAAAAAAGAGTGCTCATTCTATTTCTCTTCTCTGCATTTCAAAGTCATGTTTGGGGAAAACAACTGAAACATATATTAAGGAGGTTGCCTTACCACAGGAGTGGGTTTTTTTTAATGGTTGTTTTTAATGATGGAAGATGTGCTAATATTGTTTCAATAGAGAAGTGGCAAAAGATGTAGCAAGCAAACAGCACTGTACACTAAATAAAGCAGAGGAGGGTCTCCCTCTTAATACCAGAACTTGAGGCCTGGTTTTCAGGAGGAGATACAGGACAGATAAAATGAAGTATTTCATACAGAGCTAGGTAAAACAATAGTTTTTGATATTAAAAAATTTGACGATAGTTAGACATTCATGGAGCAGCGGGCTCTCAATGGCTACAAGTATGATTTCTCTGTATTGCAGAGGCATATTTAGGGTGTGGCAAGTAGGGTATGTGCTCCAGGCACCAATGCCAGGAGGGTGCAAAAAAGTGTATGAGTGGGAGTTGGGGTAGGGGTAAGAAGGTAGGGCCACAACTTCCATGCTTGCCCTAGGCACTGTTTTACACTAGATACACCCCTGCTGTATTGTCTTGAGATTCCAGAAGCTTGGAAGAGCACTAGGAGAGGCTTAGCACCTTCAAGTTCTGCTTTTGAACTTCCCAGAAGCATCTAGTTGGCTACTGTGAGAAATAGAATGCTGGAGTAGAGAGGACATTTGTATGACCTGGCAGGGCTCTTTTTGTATTCTTAAACCTTAAGTCATTATCTCTGTTTTCCAGATAGCACTAGTAATAGGACATGTTTCAGCAGGATTTTTTGTTAATGGAGCAGTTAGCTGTGCAGTAATTAAAAGCATGATTGTGCTGTTGTTTGCCATGTATTAAGGTGTTACATTGGTAATGACTCTTCCTTCTGTTCCAAATTTAGAGTTCAAGTTTTCAAAAAGCTTTGTGTTTAGTGAGGTTACACAGTTTAACACAGAACAAGGATAGGGTTATCACCTGAACAACTCCAAAATAAGAAAAGCAGTGTAAGATTAGGAAAGCAACGCATTACATGCGGCAGAATGTTAATAGTATTTTATTAAAATATATCATCCTTGTCTTGTATTAATTTAAACCTGCCTTCTTAATCTTAAATCAAAGGGGATTAATAAATAAAGAATTTCTGCATGAAATAAGGAACAGTTGGCACAGTTAAATGAAACATTTTTTTTTCACTGTCTTCTACCCTACCCCCTAAACAGTGGGAAGTGTCTGGCATTAATTATAGGAAAGCAAATACAAAGCAAGAAGCTAAATCTCCCCCACCATGAGCTGTAAGCTACCTTTCACAAACTAGAGCTTCTCAGCTGAGCATCTCCCTCAATTTCCAGTTGCCTTTCTAAATATCTTGAAGGTGGTTGCAAAGGTGGAGAGAGGGAGAGCATGGGTCTTCCCCCTTCTGGGGCTGTTCTGCTTCTGTCTAAGAAAATTATTGGTACTGTTTCTTAAATTGCTCAAACAAGCTGCTTGTTCTGTAATCTAGTAATTTATCTCTGCTCATTTGGTACCTACAGTGAAGGCAGAGAGCAAATCTGGGATTCATTCCAGCACAGAGTGGTCCCAGATAATGTACTGCCTTCTTTGTGATGACTAAGAGGAAGGTAGTTAGGGCTGGTGAGGGGCAATGGATTTCTCTTTCTGAAACATATACAGATTCATAGGCAAATTGAAAGCACACAAAAGGCAAGCAGATTCAACTAAGCTATTCAATAAAACAAAAAATAAATTAGAAAGAGAAATATTCATGATGTTCACCACAATTCTTTCATGAATTCCTACTGACACAGCTAAATTTAGCAAAGAAACAAAGGGATCCTGAAATAGATAATTTGCTTCAATCACTCATATAATTCCTCCTCATACACTTTGAGACTGAAGACTGCTGACTAGATTATTTCATAAGAGTGCATGGCAGAGCTATAAATGAAAAGATCACAAATCCCTCCCCTTTGACATGAGACCTTCTTGACATTTTCCATACATAGTTATGTGGAAATACAAGATTTGGCTTTTTCCTACTTACATTAATGTCCAGATCTCCAGATTAGTATGAAGTGGTCTGAACTGATCAAAAACAGGTACCAATTAGTCTTCATCAACTTGATTCACTTAATTATTCAAGATTCAGACAAGTTTGTTGTGCAACCCTATTAGTAGCTAAACCATAATCTATTACTTTTTTTTTTTACTTCACAAAAGATTGTGTCACTAGTAATCATGTTATGGACTAGTTTTGGAGGATATCATTGACAGTCAAAGAACTCTGTGGATATGAGTGCATATAATGTTTTATGAACTTTCACAGTTTTTTCCAGTGAAACTAACTGGAAATACACAACCAGTGAAATGTACTCACCTGTTTTCCTGTTCTGTTTCCACATTCCAAATAATCTCCTCCGTCCCCAGGGCTTTATAGTGCTTTTCAAACTTATTCGTCCTATACCGCCCGAGCAACGCGAGTGGCGGGGGGACGGCATTTGCCGCCCTCCCACGAGAAGAGATCACGCTGATGGGGCCGACGGGAGGAGGCGGGGCTGAGCTTAGTATTTAGGGCTGCCCCGTCTCTCTCGGCCTCTCTTTGGATTCAGGCGACCCACCCTCCCCCCCAATGGTTTCAGTGTAAGATAGCTGGTCGCTTCGGGGCCGGGTAGGAATTTTTTCCCTCCCTATATGGGGGGGTTTTTTCACCTACCCTACACTGCAACTAAGGAGGGGTAATTGACTTTACAGGGTGGTGTCTTAATTTGGTCTTAACTAGGTTGCCACTGTCATACATAGTGTCATCCGGGCCGGTATGGGGGGGTCTTAAGGTTCGGCGTGTACCTATGGCACCCCCTTTTGGGGTGTAGGATAAATCCTATCCTTGAGGAGGGCCCTGGGATCACCCCACTTGCTATGCAGCGGGGGGTGGGGCTTGGGGCTCACCTCCCAGACAAGGGCTGGCCAAAGGTCATCATGCAACTTCAGCAGTTGGCTTTGGGGCCCGGTATCTCACTCAACGGGCTAGGGGAGATGGTTGGGAGCTGCCTCTTGACCCTAGTCCGAAGATACGGTTGACCCCCCCTTTCTCAGGTCATAAAATACAAGTTCAAGGTCAAGTTCAAGTTTAATTTCACCCCTTTATGTTAATTAGGCATATTAATAAATTGCCCTAGTTCAACCCAAGCTCTGTCTGCGATCTCGTTATTTCGTGGGTTGGGCGGCAAATATAGAGAGGATGCCATGGGGGAAATTTGAAACAGAGAAATGGCAGGCAGGGATATTAAGTGACTTGCTGTCCCAACTTTTCTCCACTCACAATCTCCTTCATTGGAAGTCCCTTTAGACTTCTGTTCTAAAGGGGCTTCTAGTCTACTGTTAAACACATATGCATCTTTATGTATTTCTTGAATGAAGTTTCTGAAAGTCACCAAAATACGTTACATAACAGCAATTCTTGTCTCTAACAGTACTTGTAATACACACTTTCCTTAGCTACTTTCCTTTGGAAAATAACCCGCTTGAACTTTTCCTTTTTCTTTATCATATGTGGTCTTATCAGCACAACAAGCCTAGACACTGAATTTTATCTTGAGTGACAGGTGTGCATGCCCTGAGATGTTCTGCAGGCTTAATTATTGTAGCAAGAGGTCAATACCTAACAGAACATCATATAATTATATTCTAGTTTCTGAGGAAATGCATTCAGTGTTTTCGAACTTTCGTTATAATGGGAATTCTCCTGGCCTTTTCTTTTTTCCCACCCTACTTTGTTTCACATAAAAGTGGGACTTAGCATCTCTAGAAGAGATTTATTTGCCAAGTACCACATATTCCAACTTTCCATTCATTAGTGCCTGTGGAAGTGAGAGAGCTGTCTAGTCCATATAATAGTTCAGGCTTCCAGGTTTCTTTTGATGTGAGTACATGAACAACAGACCTTCTTTGCCCCTTTCCTTTTTCACTTCTGTTCTGCAGTAGCTTTGGAAATTGAAATCTTACATGTAGTATTTTCATGCAACCAGACAGTGAAGGGATCTCATTATGGATGAAGAAAGTGAAAGAATGCCCCTCCCTCTCTTAAATATAAGTTTAAGAGATACAGGCATTCTTTCACTTTCTTTTGGTACATCTGGTGTGTCTGTAGTAACATCTTTTCCACAGAGTGGTGCCATGAAAATGACAAAGTAATGGGTCCTTAGTCTTCCCCTCCTTGTTCT
Source organism: Ctenosaura bakeri (assembly GCA_948474755.1). NCBI lineage: Eukaryota > Metazoa > Chordata > Lepidosauria > Squamata > Iguanidae > Ctenosaura > Ctenosaura bakeri. Next base: position 61,506 of record CAOLHI010001219.1, on the reverse strand, counting down.
TTCTACTGGGATTTCATCCGATCAAGTTGAGAGCACTGTAGGTTAGCAGTAATTCAAAGGAACATTAAAGTTCTTCAGATTTGTTGTCAGTGCATTTCCCTTTCAGTTTTCATCCAGACAATGAAGTTATTCTGATTATGCAAGCATCACCACCATCATCATTATTATGTTTATTTATCTCCTGTCTTTTCTTTCCCAGTGAAGACTCAGGGCAGGCTTACAAATGAAAACAAATACAATATACCTGAAACACACAAAAGATTAATGATAACTTCATTACATTTTAATATTGACATTAAAAAGAATTTAAAACATAACTGAAAATAATAAGAAAAAAATGAAAACAAAACAAGTGAAAGCAATGTAGTGGCCAAATGTAAGTCCTTTCTTTAAACACTCTGTTCTTGAAGCCTGCCTTTGCATACTGTTGGAGAAAGAGAAAGGAGAGAGTATCTTCAGTCTCTCTAGGAAAGGAGTTCTAGAACCTAGGAGCAGCTACTGAGAAAGCCCTGTTTGGAGTTCCTACTAGACATGCCTGTGAAGGTGAGGGCACTGGGAGAAGGCATTCTTCCGAAGAATTCATAGTTAAGGCAGTGTCATGGGTGAGAAGTCAGTTTCTCCAGTTGAACAACAGCCTCAAAGGAGGACAAGCAGATGCAAGCACACCAGGAGTTAATCAGGCTGGGATAAGAACCATCCTGCTCCAGCCTTCTTGAGGAAGGCAGAGGGTAGTGGCCCAACGCTAGAAACAACTCGTTGGTTTGCCGGCCTTTGCCTTCATGAGTGCTACAGACTCCCTGCTCACCGTCTGCCTGTCTTCTTTGACTTTTGGACTGTCTGACCTTGCTGTCCACTGGATTCCTGACCTTTGGACTTCTCTTCTGTTTCACCCTAACCAAGTAAACTTTACTGGACCGCTAAGCTGTATCTGTTTGCCTGCTAAATATCTTTGCACTCTATTGCCTCACAGCAGACAGACAGCACTTACAACAGGGAAGATCATGTGAGAAGACAAAATTGTTCATATACCCTGGACCTATAGCTTAACATGTAGTATATAACTTAATTTTTCTCTCAGACTTAATAACTGGTGATTACTGGCTCCAATAGCAGTCAGTCCACTTTGACATCCAGTCCAAATGTTAAGCTAAATAAATCCAGAACTTTGAATAATTTCTTTGAAGTTTGAACTAATACCTAGAGCAGATTCCCCATCCCACTGCCACTGAAGCAACTGACTGCCACTGCAATTACTGTTGAGAGTTGCAGATCCTTTCACTTCTGTATGTTGGTGACAACAAAGGCAAAATAAAATTAATGGAGTCAAAATTAACATTCTCAATAACAGAGGTACAAACTGGTCTAATCAGAATTTAAAAGTTAACTTCTCTAGAGTTGGTTCAGCTGTCTAGAACATGAACCAATGGGTTTAAATTACAAGAAAAGAGACTCCACTTAGACAGTAGGAAGACCTTCTGGATCCTGAGAGCTACTCAACAGTAGAATAAATTTCCTCAGAAGTGGGTGTACTTCCCCTTTGTGGAAGTCTTCAAACAAAGGTTGGATGACTATCTCTTGGGAGTGCTTAAATTTATTTATTTTACTTATTTATTGAAATATTTGTATCTGGCTCTATATCAGAAGATAAAATCAATTTAAAACAATAATACCAATAATATTAAAAGACTAAAAATATATTAAATCATGTATCTGTTAAAAACCAGAGAATCTAAAACCATTAAAACAATTTAAAATAGTGCCAACCATATGTGCAAACTAGACAAAATGAATGAGTCCCAAAGGCTTTAACAGAAAGTCATGTTTTGACTTGGCACCAAAATGATACTTAAGTATTCCTGTCCAACCAGAGGTTGGACTGGATGGCCCTGTGGTCCCTTCTAGCTCTATGATTCTGTGGGCTCAAGTACAACAGCCTTGTATTTTTCTATCTTTTTATGGTTTCAATATCTTTGCCTCTCAGCATGAAGCAGTCAGTGGCATTATGTACCTGAGCAGTGCCAATTTCCTCTTAAATATGTAGTGATTCAGATCGCTAAAATGTCACTGTTTATGCCACTGTTCCAAGAAGGCTTGCCAGCTTTTCATACAGTCTCTGTAGCTGTACCTTTGACAGCAGTTTCATTTGCTGCAATTATCAAGTGATAATGTTTCCATGTAATAAAAAGAGCTTTACCAATGATGTCTGAAAATCAAGCTGAAGTTGAACACATAATAACAGCCCAGACTAGTTTATTTAACGATCAGTTGAGAACATTAGATCCAGGAGCAGCCAAAGTTTTTTCATTCAAGTATCCCGGAGAGCCATCAGCAAACCTGTGGCTAAAATAGACATGAAAAAGCAGTATGTTTTTTTACATTGCACTGCTATTGTTAAGGCAAAAGCCTAACTGGTGCTGGATTTTCTCTTGTGCAGAGAAATGAGAAGAGAAGCTCCACATACTTTTGCCCATTGAAAAGCTTTTCAACACTCAACAATTCTTCCAGAAAGCCTGGCATTGCTACTGTTTTCCTCCCTATTTCTTTCTTTCTTTCAAGCAAATATTTTCTTCCTGTGCAGACCAAGAAAATGAGTAGGTGGTTTTCAGCTGGAGGACTAGGCCATAGGCGTAACTTGTTTCATAACAGATTGAGTGTCAATTTATGAAATATCCAGGTAATTTCTGAGGCCCCAGGGACCCAACATGGTCCATCATTACTGGCATCAGATCTGTTTGGTGATCCATTATTTATTTGCCTTCAGAATGGATGTGAAACTTTGATGTGAAATTTGAGACAAACCTGGTTTAGCCATCCATAAGAACTCTTTAAGACAGCTAAGGATGAGGAACTCTCAAAATTTTACTTTCTTCCATGTTTTTAGACCTCAAGTTCTTGCCATCTCAAAGATATGATTTGTGCATAGTTAGTGAAATGTACAAAAAGAAACTTTAACAAGGTTCTGCACCAGACAAATTCAATAAGTACAGCTATTTCCAACATAGAGAGGATGGTGTTGGACTTGTCCATCATGTAGCTGCTACAAAGGATGACCCTTAAAAAAAAGTGCGGGTAATTCTCATTCAGTACTATAAACTTGCTTGAACACGTAAGGATGCAAACCAAATGTTTACATGATTCCGTATACTGGTGAAACAATCCCATTAAATGAATTAGAACAATTCTTGGATTCTTTTCCAATTAATCCTGTCTCCAATGATTATAAAGACATTCCCAATGCATTAGTTCTGGATTCTGAGGTTAGAACTATTACTAAAGAACTTTAAAATGGGAAATCCACTGGACTGGCTGGTTACATGGTAGACTTCTATAAGACAAAGGGAAATGATTTCATTCCCTATGTGATAAATGTATGCAATAGTGTTTTGTAAGGCAATACAATTTCAGATTCTTGGAAATTGACAAAAATAGATACTATACCAAAACAAAGGCATGGTGCTTCTCAGGTGGCGCCATACAAACCTTTAGTTTGTTGAACCAAGATTATAACATTTTCTCAGCTATATTGGCCAACAGGATAAAGTTAGTCATAACAAATCACATCCACTCAAATCATGGCAGGAAGACACCTACTGATGCAATAAGCAAAACACTGGATATAATTAATGCAATTAGGATGAAAAAACAAAATAGCAATGATACTATCTCTTGATGCCTTTAAGGCATATATATGCAGTACTGGGAAGAATGAATATGGATGACTCAACTTTTTCCGCTATCCAAAAAACTCTGTGAAGATTCTCAGGCTGTGGTGTCATTCAATGAGTGTGACTCACAGAAATCCAATCCCTGTCAAAAACAAGACAGAGGATGCCCTTTTTTGCCTTTTACACTGTCTTTAGAACCCTTCATGGCTGCAACTGAAAACCACATAAAGATTTGTTGTTTGTTGTTCTGTGTCTTCAAGTTGTTTCTGACTTGTTGCAACTTTAGGGCAAATCTATCATGGGGTTTTCTTGGCAAGATTTGGTCAGACTAGGGTTTGCCTTTTATTCTTTCTGAGGCTGAGAGAGTGTGACTTGCCTAAAGTCACCCGGTGGGGTTTCCATGGCCAAGTGGAGATTTGCAGTCCACTTCTCAAACCACTATACCATGCTGACTCCTACATAAACAGTGAAGCAGTGGAAGCTAAAGCCTCACCAAAATTAGTTTTTACACAGATGGCATGTTGCTCTTCCTTTTGCATCCTACAGATAGAATTAGCCTATTCAGAATCTAGTTAAGAGGATTTCAAACTAAAAAGTGAGCTATAACAAATCCAGTTTACTCTGTATACATTGACTTTGGGAGCCCCAAAATAATTTGAAACCTTATATAAATGTGATCTTGTTTTCAGGATTCAAATATGTCATCATTCCCAATGAATATTGCATAACTACAAAATAATATTGGCAAAAAGGTTGCTGCACTTAAGACACATATTCCTCCTGGATTTTGAATCTATTCCACAGAGACTTAATGTAAAGATTGTGAAAAGAGGGCAAAATTCTTTTTTAAAAAAATTATTGCTCTGAACAAATCACTGGAATTTGTAAATGGAGTTGAATAGCGACTATCCTGTAGAAGGGACCTGGTTATGCCACACATCTTAAAATATTACAATCATAAAATTATAGAGTTGGAAGACACCCCAGGGGCCATCCAGTCCAACCCCCTGCCATGCAGGAACACACATCAAAACACTCCCAACAGATGGACATCCAACCTCTGCTTAAAAACCTCCAAAGAAGGAGACTCCACCACACTCTGAGGCAGCACGAAGTTGCCTGACCATCACGAAGTTCTTCCTGAGGTTCAAGTGGAATCTTCTTTTCTGCATCTTGAATCCATTGCTCCTTGTCCTAGTCTCTGGAGCAGCAGAAAACAAAAGTATTCCAGTTGGCATAACTGATGAAGTTTGTTAAATCAGATAACTTTTTTGCCTCGGTACACATACAGAGACACTTAGAACAAGTCCCTTATTATTCTTTAATTTTCTTCCAAATACCTGTAAATATCACACTAACTTAACAAACCCATTCACAAGCTATTTGGCAGAAATACATAAAACTGCTAGCCCCACTATTGTCTCCACTCCATCCCTTTCTAAAGCATCCAAGGTTTAAGCATGATTATAATTAAGCAAATTGCTACATGGTCTGTCTGGGTGTGCCTAGATTTTAAGTGTGCCTAGATTAACAGACCTCTTTATAAAAGGTAGTAGTTAAAAGAAAAACTAGATCAGTTAAGACCACCTTGGTCAAGTTCCTCAGGACCAATAAAAGTCTTAACCATGTATGGGACATTCTTTGTAAATAGTTCCCATAAATTCAGAGGACTAGTTTCAAATTTTTACATCATAGATAGCTCATTTGGCACAAGGTGTTGAAGTTAATTTGGGAGTCAAACCTAAAATGTGGTCGCCCAAGCTTCAAATACATGTACTGAGCATTTTCAAAATATACACATGGTTTTGTTCACATTTTTCTTTGCTGAAATGCATCACGACCCTCAATAAATTGATGGTTCTGTTCTCTGCATTTCAACCCTGCTTTCTTCATGGACTTTATTTGTTCTCAGTTTTATATCTGAATTTCTTCATGTGAGTACGCCAAGGACTCTTTGACTATGAGGAGACACATATTTGATGTCTACAGTTGACATGTTTGCTATGGGGAGACCGGGGTTAACAGCACACTTACCCACAGTGACAATAATGTATTGGCTTCAGCCTATAGCAGCCTTTTCCATCCTTCCAGTGCACTACAGTTCAAGAATCTGTTGACTACAGGATTTATAGTTCAACACAGTGGGAGAGTAACTGGTTAGGGAAGGCCAATCTCAAGTGACTTTCCTTCCACATCAGTCAAAAGGCATGGTAACTGGTCTTACTATGTAGCAAGAGAAAATGGACTATTATTTTGTTACAGGCACTACATGAACAGCTGCTAAGCAGCTAAAATTCAGTCTTTGTAAGATTTGTAACTGCTCTTTCAGGAAGGCTTGTGTGTTTATTCTTGTTCCTTAATACAACAAAATGGTGCACTTTTGTTTAAGAGATCAGTGAACTATTTATTTATAGAAGTGGGTTTCACATAGTCATCTTCTGAACTGTTCTGAATTCCAGAACAGAGTAAATTTTATAGCTTTTAGCATTCCTTACGGAGTTTTTTGACTCACTAGAGCCAAATTGCAGGTGTATGTTCATAACTCCCTGTGTGCTGCAGTTCATCCACTCCTCTCAACTGAGATATTGTATCTCTTTATAGCGCAAAGATTGTCCCTTTGTTTCATACTCGTCCTCTGCAGCTGTAGCTTCTTATTGATCTCCTGGTGCACTGTTTCACCAGCAGGTTTTATAACCTGCAGACCTTTAATTCTTTTCTCTCCCATTCCCAGTTATTTAAGAAAACAAAGTCAGCTTGCCATGTTGTACTGCCACAGAGCTAAGAACAGTTGCACCTGCTGAAATCCTCTGGTCTGCAGAACTGTTAAATGCACAGGAATCCAACTCCATTTGATATTTTTCATGTTTTATGATAGAAAAAGGTGCTGCATGAAAATGTGCTAGCCACTTTGAAAGTCATTTTGTAGTAATACAATCTGATTAGAATCACACTCCTAAACACTACAAGTATGTGTCTTTGAACTCAGTGTTGTTCACTTAGAATGACATAATAATATAGCAAATGTTAAGTTCCATGATATAAAAGAAAGTGTTACCCTTTTTTAAAATTTTTATTAAAAGAAAGAAAAGAAGAAGACAAAGAGGCAACAAAACTACACAGCAATATATAACATTACAGATAATAATAATGATAATAATGATAATGATAATAATAATGCAATCCAAATAAAAAGCAAAACATACCCCCAAAAGCTACAAACATCTATAACTGCCCCCTACAAATAGTGCTACTCTTTTGACAATTTTGATGAGTCTTTGTGTTTTTTTCAATCCTTGAAATGGTAAGCATCAATACATTTTTTTTAAAAATGTGTAAGACTAGCATATGCCAAAGGATACCGCCCCCTTAGGCTTTTACATTATTTTCTTACATTTTCATGAAATGCAAATAAAATACATCAATTGTGCACATGCAATTATTTGACAGTTCCTTTGAAACATAATATGTACTTTCAAATGTTCTTCAAGGAAGCTCACAGTGGGAACCTGTACACACATATCAATATATATCATTTGTGATCTTTGAAACCCCAGCAAAACCAAGTATCCCCCTAAGCCACTGCCTCGATTCAAATGCTCATTTCTGAATGGCACAATAGACACAGTAGCCATTCAGGGTCTGTAGTGGCCAGAAGCTCTGAAAGCTACTGTAGACATTTCACTATAACTGATAAGCCTCATTCAAACCTCTTCCTCATCCTGTGTTCTATTGCTCATATACCCTTTGCTAACACCTCACATTTTTTGCACTGAAAAAAAGGAAGATACAAGTCTCTACTACTATTTTTTCACTCATGATCTTTCAAAAACTCTATGGAGGCATATTTTGTACTTGGTAATGAGAAGGAGTGTCAAAATCTCTAGATGTACAGAAGGTGGCTTCATTCTAAGAAATAGTCCCATGAGCCACAGATCCAAGGACTCTGCCTTTCCACCTCATCAGGTTTCACATAATATTTCTAGTTTCTTCTGCTTTTATATTATGTAAAGGCCCTTTTCCATCCCTCAATATTGTCACCTTGACTTCTTTACTTCAATTTCACTCTCTACCTTTATCTAAGAGACTTTATTCTGACTTTCCATTTCCCATCTCCAGCTATGGTCTCACTGTGTGTTGCTTTCTTCTTGTATTTCTTCCATTTTATTATACCTATAGATTTAGATCTTGATATATATTTAGTGCTGCTTTACTGTGGTTCTTTGCTATTCTTGTAAGTTATCCTGAAGTGCATATATAAGGTGAGGTAGCATGGATATTTTAAATAATGGGAGCATCAGGTGACTACAAGGACTAGTGGAATCCACACACTTTTTCTTATTGATAGAGAATTGTGTTGCAACGCAGTACTTCTGAACCAAGGCCATGTCCGCAGTACACTGTTATAGTGTTATTATTCCACTTTCAACATCTGATGGAATTCTGGGGTTTGTAGTTTACTGAGGCCAAAGAGCTCTTTGGCTGAGAATTCTAAATGTCCCTCCCTAAACTGCAAAGCCCAGGATTCCATAAAATGTTGAAATTCAAATAACAGTGGAATAAATATAACAGTGTAGTGTGGAAATGGCCCAGGTTAAGACCCTATTATTCAGATAATTATTTGTACTGAATTGACTAATATCATCCTCAACACACATGATATTTTCTATTTTCAGAAGCTAAGCAGGGTAGGCCTGATTAGTACATAGATGGGAGACTTCCCCCAGCAAACCTAGATCTCCATGGAGGGATGGGAAAGAATTATGCTTGATGGTCTGGTGAGCTACTGCCAATCAGAATTGATAATATTGGACTAGATGGGCAATGGTCTGCTTCAGAGTAAGGCAGCTTCCTATGTCCTAAATAAAACTGTCAGGACTCGCATCAGTGTTTTGTTAATGTTAAGACAATCAGTCTGTTCTGGACCCCTTTGTTTGCTCTGCAAGAAGCAATTAACACATACACCTTCAGAGTAGGAAATAGGGTATAAAAACCCAGCTCCAGCCCAGATAATTTGCTAGCATGTTGGACATCACTCTGCACCCCGGACTCCTGTTCCTCCATGTTGCCCTCAAACTTTTGTTTGAGCCAATCCAATTCAGTGGACTGCTTTCAGTGGACTGGATGTTTAACGACTGCTGTCATCATCACTACCATCAAAGGAAAGTAAAATAAAAATTTGTGAAAAATTTCTCCCTCACAGGAAAGTGACACCAGGTAATTGTTTATAAATATAGTATTTTTCACTTTAGGGAGTATGTTGTTATTTAATTTTAAGTAGAACTAATATTCTGATTTATTTCAGTTCTTCATTTGTTGCCTGAATTTCACATTGGTACCCTTGAGAAAGTTGCATAAAGGTCTCCATTACATTCCTTTTAAACAAACAACACAAAATGAAACACAAGTTCCCACTACCTCCATCACCCTGCTGAGACCCACTTGCATGCAGTTGCTCATGCATTTTGGAGTCCTTACACTGCTCTTTCATTCTTGAATATGAAGTAGAGCTACACCAAGCTTTTAATTCTGCAACATCCCTGCCTTTTCTGTAGCATGTTTAGTACCTCTTAGAAGAAAACAGCTAAACCTATTTTTTTAGCAAAGTCCCCATAACGGGTTTATTTTCTCATTCATTCTGTGAACAGAAGGCTGAAGAGCTAAAGGGGCCTCTTTGAGTACACTATACTACTCCACCAGTAAGAACTGGACTTCAAGAGAATAAGCAGCTGCAGCTGCTCCTTTGATACAAGTGGTAAAGTTCTTGTAGCTGAGTAAACAATGGCCTGCTTTGGACATACATTTTCTAGTTCATAAAGGATGACCCAGAAAACCAGGAATACATGTGTGCATAGGTGTGTGTAGAGGGACGGATGTTTTTCCTCTTCCTCACCCCTCCTTCCCCCTTCCATCTCCTTCCTTCTTCCCATCCCATATCAGCTTTGGCACAGAGATCTTGGTTCATTTTTCCAGTTATACCACAAATGGTTTTAAAAAAACCAGCGGCTCTGCTCTAACATGCTAACTTGCAAGAAGTGGAGAGATGTTGCAGGGGAGAAACATGCAGTTCCTCATAACCCACAGTTCATAAACTATGCAAACTGTGAATGTGCTTGCAAACTGCCTCCATGCTTACAGAGAAGTACACAAAGTGTTCTGAATCAAGATGCAGTCCCTCTACTCCACTCACATTCCCAACAGGGAATAAGAACTGTGTGCAGATTCCTTCTATTCTCTGATTTCAGATTGGAGAAAACGGCAGGAACATATTACCAGCAGCTCCTCCTCCCAGTAAGGAGCCTGAAGAAGTGGCTTGGGTTGGTATTTGACTGGGCATTTGTTTCTGTTAGATACTCCTTGTGGACTGAATTTGGACACTAAATTAGGTACGCAGGCTAAGTAAAGAAGGTATGCATATGCCATCTCTGATTTTATACAGGATTTTTCCATACTAGATTTTAGAGTTCTTTTCAGTGAAAAATCAACTTCTCATCTAGTTCCTTTTGGAAGTAAGGAAAAATCTGAAAGCAGCTTCTGATGCTGTATATATTGTGTTGGTCAGATCTTCTTAAAAGAACAAATTTCCACTGGCTTAGCATATGGAAAGATTCCCCCCCCCAAAAAAAAACAAAACTTTTATCTATGCATCATTCTGATTTGTTTACCACTCTGAAAAGTCTGGTATAAGTTCCAAAGTCTGCCACATTTTTACTTCCAGAAAAAAGGGTTCCTAGCAATACGAGTCAAAAGATACCGTGTGGCCATCCTGCCTTTTCCCTACTTAACAGACATGTGTGTTTTGCATGTGTATTTATATCTGTGTATGAGTAAGAGAAAGAGAGAAGTAGAAGAGGAAGTCATTGAAGAAAACCACAGTAGGATTACGAATGGAAAACATCATAGTCTAGACCCCTTCTTGGGAAAATAATAATAATAATAATAATAATAATAATAATAATAATAATAATAATAATAATAATGCATTCACACATTCACTCCAAATGCGTGGAGGGGTGCTTCCCACCTCAGCATGGGAAGAGAAGGAAGACTATTGCCTGCTTTTTTTTCCTGCATTTTTGTTTTCTGAGAGTATATCATCATCACATTATCTACAGAGAACAAGCAATCAAAATATAACAAAACACCCATTTGGGAGACTTCAAGTTCTATTAGTTATGCTGAAGCTATTTATCACTTCTCTATAGCGTTCATCTCTCGATGCAGAAAATTGTATCTAGTGTCCTTTGTGATTCACATTTATCTATGTTATTTAAATGTATTGAGTGCATATATTTAAGAAGACCACAGATTTTTAACATGAGTGACTCCTACATTTAGGGAAAGTGTATTTGTTTGTAATCTCAGTATTTCATACAGAAAGTAAATCTCACTATTAACGAGATTTCATGTCTGCAGTCTTTTTGTGCAGAATTTCTGGAATGCTTAGCTGATTATTTTAGAAATGTGGCTTTTTATTATATTTAAATATTTTATGCCTCTTTTGATGTCATTCTAAAAAGAGGATCAAAATTGTACATGTCATAAAATATCAATCACGAGAAAAATCAAAACAACAACAATAAGCAACTGATATAATGAAAAAAAGGGCACTGGAAACAGAAGTGTTAAATAATAAGAATGACAAACGTGGATGGGGAGAAAGCCATTAAACTGATCATTAATAGGTTAGGTAAATGACGTGGTGGCAAAATAATGGTAATATGCAAAATTCCCTCAAATGTCTGGCATACTCACTCAGAAGGTGGCCTTTGTCTCCTTTGTGGCTACGTCTGCCATGAAAGAGACAAAGGCCACCTTTTATTAACAATTTAAAAAGATCTGCAGGAGCTTTAAATGTAGCCTGAAGTACATTCTACAATATTATGGTTCATATCCCAACGTTTGGAGCATTATCTGCCTCTGAAATGTGGGGAGTCCAGTCCTCTAGAAAATGGGTCTGAAATCTTCTTTGTACCATTTGCTTTTGTATAGTTCAAACAGAACCATATGGAACATCTTAGCTCAAATATCTGTGGGAGTTTTGACTACTATCTGCTGTCCGTGCATGAAATAAAGCTTAATTGACCAGATGAATTCACTTTTCTGTCTTTTCATTGTATCATTTCCAAGGAAAACAGACACGTAAACAGAAAATTTGTAGTGCAGATGTACAAAACAGCATCACATTCTATGCCAGAATTTCTGTGTGGCTTTCTTTTTTCTTTACATCAAGCTGTCTTCTCTTCTGTTTACTGAAGATGTTTGAGAAATTCATCGGATTCATATTTTGACCCAATCCATGCCTTCAAGAAATGAACCTGGACCTGAGCAATTTCTGGTCATTTTGTGATACACTTTGTGAAATGGAACAAAATAAATCTCCCTTTAAAAACACACACATATGCATGTTATATGCAGAAGTGCACTTAAAAACATTTTTAAAAAATACACATACATTTTCATATTTATGTGGAAAAGGAACAATTTCAATTTGATGTAGAAATAGGATAAAATAAATTTAGTGGTGGAAAAAGGAAAACTCCACAAACAAAATTTGACAAAATTGTCCATCCTTACTGTTTCCTCAAGAATTCTTGAATATCCTTCCCTTTTGTCCTGCTTTGAGGAGAAAAAGCCTTTACTGAACTAACAACTCAATCTCGGATTACTGAAAAAATGAATAGATCGAACATTTGTGGAGGCTTTTCTGCCATTCACTTAAAGCTGTAAATTATCTGACTTCCACCTTCCAGGTGCTTCTACGTTCGAAGTCCATCACCAGAACAGAAAATTATGAAGCGTACTCTTAGATTTTCATAATGGATAAGAAATAATTATTTGATTATAGCCCTATTTCAGTTGGGGACATGCACAAAACCTGCCCCCAAGGAATCTCTCCCCCTCCTTGCTATTGTTGGAAACTTTCATGTCCTGAGGATAAAGTTCTGTAGAAGGCTTTGTAAATATATATGATTCAATGTGGTGACAGAGTACCTGTGAAGCTTTTCAGGGTTCCTGAATGTGGTTACAGAGCTTTCATGAGCCTTTTCAGGACTCTATAACACATAGAATCATAGAATCATAGAAATTCAGAGTTGGAAGAGACCACACAGGCCATCCAGTCCAACCCCCTGCCATGCAGGAACAACCTCAAATCAATCCCGACAGATGGCCATCAAGCCTCTGCTTAAAAACCTCCAAGGAAGGAGACTCCACTACACTCCGAGGCAGCAGATTCCACTGCCGGACAGCCCTGACTGTCAGGAAGTTCTTCCTGAGGTTCAGGTGGAATCTCCTTTCCTGCAGCTTGAATCCATTGCTCCTTATCCTGGTCTCTGGAGCAGCAGAAAACAAGTCCCCTCCTTCCTCTACATGGCATCCCTTCAAATATTTAAACATGGCTATCATGTCCCCTCTTAACCTCCTCTTCTGCAGACTAAACATACCCAGCTCTCTAAGTCTATCCTCATAGGGCATGGCTTCCAGGCCTCTCACCATTTTGGTCGCCCTCCTCTGGACTTGCTCCAGCTTGTCAATATCCTTCTTGAATTGGGGTGCCCAGAACTGGACACAGTATTCAAGATGGGGTCTAACCAAAGCAGAGTAGAGTGGTACCAGTACCTCCCTCGATCTAGACACCATACTCCTATTGATGCAGCCAAGAATTGCATTGGCTTTCTTGGCTGCCGCATCACACTGCTGACTCATGTTCAGCTTGTGGTCTATGAAGACTCCTAGATCCCTTTCACACGTACTGCTATCCAGCCACGTGTCCCCCATCCTATATTTGTGGATTCCATTATTTCTGCCTAAGTGTAGGACCTTACATTTCTCTCTGTTGAATTTCATTTTGTTCGCCCTGGCCCAGCTCTCCAATCTATCCAGGTCATTTTGAATTTTGATCCTGTCCTCTGCGTATTAGCAACCCCTCCCAATTTGGTGTCATCTGCAAATTTGATGAGCATGCCCTCTATTCCTTCATCCAAGTCATTGATAAAAATATTGAACAGCACTGGGCCTAAAGATAAAGATGCTGCCAGCTGTGTGGTGATGTCTGAAGAGTTGGATTTACATAAACACCCATGTCCACACCATTAATTTAGCTGTCCACATGCTCAGGTGAATGACTGAAAAGTACTTCTGTTAAATGGTTTGTTATAGGCCATTAACTGAGCTTAAATTGCTTAACTTAAGTACAAAAAGATCCTGTTGTTGGTAGGTAGATAGGTACCAAATAATATGAGTATTAGACCATCACACTCAATTGATTGTTCAGAAGCCACTCTTGTGTGACCAAAGTCCTTTCCCACAAAGGACTTTCTCCTACTCTCCTCTTACTGTATTCTCCCCTGGTCCTTGTAAACCTTCTCCAGACAGTCCTCCAGAAGTGTTTTTGAGTGTAGCAAAAACAGGAGTTGAAAGGTAAAACAAAATTGTTCAGATAGAAACAGGGTCTATCAGTAGAGAAAATGCATTGGGATCCCACACATCTATTGCCCAATGATAAATTCCTCCTGAGAGTTGATTTTTAAAAAAATAAATCCTAGCATGCATCATAAGCTGAATCTTAAAAAGAGGAGCCAACTACGATGGCAGAGAGAGGCTAAATATTCGACTCCCGGAACAGATGATTATAAAATAATTCCAGAAGCCTTTTTCAAAACAAAGAAAGAATGTGAGTAATTAATTGAATAATGTGGGAAAGAATGTAAGATAAGATAGTGGATTGGTTTCGATTCTTCTCCAACTGGAGGGAAAATAAAAGACTCTGTTTAAACTGCAAATAACTGTTGAAACGGATCGAAAGCAAAACAGTTTTTTTTCCCCCCTTTGTGGTCCTTGAGATATATGCCGCCAAAAAAAGGTCTATAAACACCCTGTTTGGAAGCGACCTACAGCAACAGATAAAACATATAATCGTCTAGTTAGAGATTTTGAAAATATAAACTTAAACTTTAACGGAGACGAAAAAGTCATTAAAATGGCGGCGAAGAAAGCTGCGAACGGAGCTAATGAAGAGATAAAAACTTTTATACACAAGCTTATTACAGAGTCTAATCAAGCTCTTGTTACTACAATAACATCTAATATAAGGGCAGAAATGGGGCAATTGCAGGAAAAAATCTCACAGGAGTTAAAAGCATTGGACCTTAAAGTGGATGATATAAAAAAAACCCAAGGGAATCAGCAGACCAGACTAGCAGAACATGATGGCAGGATTTCTTTGTTAGAGAGACAAATTATCCAGCTCCAAGACCAGAACAGAAGAAACAATGTGAGGATTCGTGGACTCGCAGAGCAGCCACAACAAAGTCAAAAATCCTTGAAAGAGGAAGTTTTAAAATGGCTAAAAAGCATTGTTCCTGAGATTTTATGGGAAGATCATGACATAGAGAGAATTCATCGTGTGTCAGCTGCAAAAAGAGGAATAATTCCCAGAGATATTATAATGAGAATTGCGAATTTCAACAAGAAAGATGATTTGATGAGAGCTGTTAGAAAGAATCCAGGAATATTGAAGTATCGAGATAACACAGTGGAAATTTATAATGACTTATGCCGCGAAACAATAAATTGGAGAAGGGAAATGAAACCCTGCATCATAGTTCTACAGAGAGTTGGGATAAGATACAGTTGGGGATATCCCATTTTTCTGAAATTCCAATATGCTGGCAAATACCACAGAATAAATTCTCTTGAACAAGGATTGCAACTCCTGAAAGAACTGAAACTGATCCAGCAAGAGGAAAAGGAAGAAGAAGGAGCAGCGGGAGGAGCAACTGAGGAAGGAGTAGTGGGAGGAGTAACTGAAGAAGGAGCAGCGGGAGGAGCAACAGGAGGAGCAAAGAAGAAGACTTCGGGAGATAAACGAAAGGACAGAGGCTGAGGAGGACTGGAAGAAACAATATGATATAACAGAAGAAGAAGAAAGAGAACTTCATAGAGTAGGAGAAGGGTAGATGACTACTGAGTAAAATATATTCTTATAGATTATAAATGCATAGAGATAGATTTATATATATATAAAGCAAGAGGGTAGAGAGAGGGAAGGGAGGGGGAAGAGAGGGAAAAAAAATATGGGAAAGAAAATAAATCGGGAGAGGGTATTGGTCTCTATGCCAGGAGTTGGCATACCTTCACACCCCCCCCCAGGACCATGGCTGGTCGTTTCCAAGGCAGAAGCGCTTTGGAGGAAGAGGGGGGACAAATGTTTGTGTGGGGAGGGGAGGGGAGGGCGGGAAGGGGGAGGGGTAGGGGAGTGGGAGGGGGGAAGGGAAGGGGAAGGGGAGCACCATCACATTAAAGAGCCAATGGGGAGTGGGATTAGAAAATTCAAAATATGAAAAATGGAGAATAGATTGAGAATATCAACATTGAATGTGAAAGGTTTGGGGTCAATAATAAAGAGAAAAAGGATAGAATCGATATTAAAAAAAGATAAGGCCGATATAATTTTTTTACAAGAAACACATGGGAAAAGAGATAAAAAAAATGAGCTTAGATTGAACTGGGTAGCTATTTATGAGGAAGCATTTGGTACATCCAAATCAAGAGGAGTTGCAATAATAATTTCCAAAAGATGCAATTTCATTGTAACAAGTGTGGAGTTAGACGAAAAAGGTAGATATGTAATTATACAAGGTGAAATAGATGGAGAAACATATGTCATAATGAATATTTACGCACCTAATGAGAAGCAAAAAGAGTTTTATGAAGAAATATTTAATAAGATCAAAAAAATGAAAGGAGATTATACAATAATCGCAGGTGATTTTAATATGGTGATGGATAGATGGAAAGATAAATCAGATCCATCAATTAGAGATAGATATAATAATATAACAATTTTGAATAAATTAGTGAGTAGAAATGAACTGATAGATGTTTGGAGGCTAATAAAGGGTGAAGAAAAGAAATATACGTATTATTCATCAGTTCATAAAAATTACTCAAGAATAGATTATATTTTTGTTTCAAAGAATATGATACCTAGATTAATAAATACAGAAATTGAAACAATAAAAGTGACAGATCATGCTCTGATGAACTTGGATATAACTATGAAAAGGAATTATAGAGAAGCAAAAAGGTGGAGACTAGATACTAAGTTATTTAATTATAAGGAGGTAGTAAATAAAATAGAGAAGGAGTGGCAAGAAATTTGGGATATAAACAATAAGGAAGTAACACAAGATGTATTGTGGGATACAATGAAGGCAGTGGTAAGAGGATTATGCATTAAAGAATCAAGCAAATTAAAGAGACAATTAGGAGAAAAAAAATTAAAATTAGAAAAAGAAATAAAGGAACTAGAGAATGATTATATAATAGATAGAACTAAACAGAAATTAATAATATTACAAGCAAAAAGAGATGAATTAGAAAAGATAGAAATGAACGAAGTTCAGAAAAATCTAATATACTTGGAAAGGGAATATTTTGAATATAGTAATAAAAATTCTAAAATGCTGGCTAAATCAGTACAATAAAAAAAAACTAGAAATATGATTGGCGTAGTTAAAGATAAATTTGGTAAAGAAAAAAGGTTGATGAAAGAGAAATTAAAAATATTTGAGGAATTTTTTCGAGAATTGTATTCAGCAGAAGATAAATCTTTAGAGAACATAGAGGAGTATATTAATAAAAATTGGAAAGTAAGACTAACAGAACAAGATAAAGGATTGATGGAAGAAATGATATCAGAAGAGGAAATAGAAGAAGTAATAAATAATTTAAAAGGAGGAAAATCACCAGGATTGGATGGACTAGGTCCAGAATATTATAAAACATTTAAAAAAGGTTTAATTCCTAAACTAAAAGTGTTATATAATAGTACATTGAGGGGTGAAAAAATTCCATTATCATGGAAGCAGTCACTAATAATATTAATTTTAAAACCAAATAAGGATCCTATGGATCCAAGTTCTTATAGACCAATATCTTTAATAAATCAAGATGCAAAAATTTTGACAGCAATAATGGCGAAGAGGTTAAATAAATTTATTTATAAGTATATACATAAAGATCAATGTGGTTTTATTCAAGGAAGACAGATGGCAAATTTAATAGGGAAAACGATAAATAAAATAAATATAATGGACAGAGATAAACAAAAAGCTGGAATTTTAGCCCTAGATATATTTAAAGCCTTTGATTGTGTGGAATGGCCGGCATTAAAAACAATTTTAAATAAAATAGGATTAGGAGAGAGATTTAAAGGGTTAATAAATCAATTGTATTCACATAATACATCTGTAGTGATGGTAAATGATGGATTTACAGAACAGATTCAAATAACAAGAGGAACGAGACAAGGATGTCCATTATCTCCAGTTTTATTTGCAATAGTTATAGAAATGTTAGCGAATGTGATAAGAAATGATGAGAATTTGGAAGGAATTGGAGTTAAGGAAAAAAATAAAATAAGCTTATTTGCAGATGACACATTGTTGACAATTAAGGATCCAATTGAAAAGATAGATAGGATAGATAAACATTTAATAGAGTTTGGGGAGAAGACGGGATTAGAAATAAATTGGGCCAAATCAGAAATAATGTTATTTAATTATACTAAAGAAGAAGTACAAAAATTTATAAGTAGTAAAAGAGGATTACTTAAAATAAAAGAATCAATTAAATATTTAGGAATAGAGATTACAAAAAATTTACAAGAATTACAGGAAAAAAATTTCAAGAAATTAAGATTAGAAACAAAAAGGAAATTAGAGGACTACAAAAATATAAAGCTATCGTGGTTTGGTAGAATAGCAGTGGTAAAAATGAAAATTTTACCTAAAATTAACTTTTTGTTTAGAATGTTACCAATAAAAATATCAGAGGAAGAATTAAAGGAGTGGCAAAAGATATTAAATAATTTTTGTAATGGAAATAAAAAATCGAGGATTAACAAGAAATATTGGTATAAAAGTCAAAAAGAAGGTGGCCTGGGACTTCCAAATTTAAAATGGTATTATTATGCAAATCAATTGAGATATATCATAGAGGGGGTTTCAGGAAAGGGTGATTTAGATTGGTTAGAGATAGAAGATATGAATATTGAGACAAAATTAGAAAATATATTTTTTAGGAATTTTTCAAAGAAAGAAATGGAGAAGATAGAAAATCCTTTTATAAAAAATATAATAGAAATATGGAAAAAAAATAAAAGAAAATTATTACCGAATATATCAATATTAACTCCGATAGTGATGATGGAAAAATTTCCAATAAATTTAAGAGAAATAATAGAAAAAGAAATAAAAAAACAAAAAATTTATAGATTAAAAGATTGGATGAAAATAATGATAAATAAAGATAGAATGAAAGAGAGATTGCAGGAAACTAAAATATCCTGGTTAAATTATATACAATTAGAGCAATGGACAAAGAGTATGAAAAGATATGTTAAGGATTTTAAAGAATATACTAAATTTGAACAAATTATTATTCAAAGAGAAAATATGCAAGAAAATGAAATACTAAAAGGTATTACAAGCGAAATATATAAAATATTAGCAAAAGAACAAGAAGAGGATTTTCTTAGAAAAATGTGGGAGGAAGAGATAGTACAAAATATAGATATACAAGAATGGAGAAAAATTTGGAAACAATGTCATTTAAAAAAATTATCAATAAGAATAAAAGAGAATTATTATAAATTAGTGTGGAAATGGTACTTGACTCCAGTGAAATTAAATCAAATAGATGAGAAATATTCAAGATTATGTTGGAGAGGATGTCAAGAAATTGGTACATATATGCATATGTGGTGGAATTGCAATAAGATAATGGAGTTTTGGCAAAAGGTTTTTAAAGAGATAAAAGAGATTATAGGAGCAGATATACCAGTATGTCCAAATATTGCATTGTTGTCTATATATGATAAGATTGAGTGTACTCAAGTAAAGAAAGAATTAATAACAAATTTGTTAACTGCAGCGAGATTAATAATAGCAAAAAAATGGAAAGCAAATGAAAAATTTCAAATAGAGGAATGGTATAACAAAGTGTGGAAAATTGCAATTAATGATAAACTAACATGTAGAATTAGGTTTATGAAAGGTTTGGTTAAAGGGAATGATTTTGAAGAAATTTGGAAAATATTTTTGGATAAAGTTCTGAAAAGAGATAGTAATACTACCCTGTCAAAAGAAGAATGGCAATTTTGGAAAGTGGATTAAATAAAAAGTTGGCTCGGGGGGGTGGGTATTTTTTAGTTTTAGTTTTGTTTTTCTTTTATGTTGTATATTTTGTAATTCTTAGTAGGTGTGTGTGTCAAACTTGTGATTTATAGATTTAAATGGATAAGTGATGTTAATGTTTTTTTTTTAAAAAAAAAGTTAAAAGAATTAACAATAGAAATAGATTAAAGGGGATGTGAAAAATATTGAATTAAATGTGAAATTATAACAGTTGAACAGATTTATAAATTTAAGGGTAAAGGTGCAAAATAACAATGAAAGTTAGTATTGCTTAAGAGAAGAGAAAAAAAAGAAAAAGAAAAAAAAATTTTTTTTTAATTCACTATTATGTATATCACATGGTGTTTAATTTTTTTTTCTTGTTTTGTATTTGTGATTCAGTTATATAAATAAAAAAAAAGCTGAATCTTAAAAAATGATCTAGTTTAAAATGCTTCTGATTAGAAAAGTTGACACCAATAAAGTTTGGAGACTGATTTCACATCAAAGAATAATAATTTTTTTTCTCATCTTGAAGTGAAGACTCATGAGGAGAAATCAGCAATTGATCAGAAAAATTTTAAAAGTGTCCTCAGGAAAAGAAAAGAAAAAACCCATGTGGCTATTCATAAGCTTGCTCACTGTGTATTCACTGCTTACAATTAATAAAGAAAATTTCCTGCAAAACATCTGTACACAATGGTACAGGCAAAGATCAGCATAGCAACAGTTCCCTCTTGAGGTGGATTGAGTTTTGGTAAGGTCATGAAAACCTAAATACCCTAAAGGTGTCCTAAAGGCACAGATTCTGTTTGATCTTGAAAGCTAAGCAGAGTCAGCCTTGGTTAGTATTTGTATGGTTATATATCACCTCCATTATGAGAGAACCACCAATGAATACGAGTTGCTGTAGGCTATATTTCAGAGGAAGAAACTGGCAAAGCCACCTCTGAGTATTCCTTGCTTAAGAAAACCCTATGAAATCCATGGGGCCACCATAAATCAATAGACTACCTGAGGGTACCCTCCCCCCCCCACAGACACCCAGGGGCATAAAGAAAACATCTATGGCCTTTTTTTCTATACTGAGACCTGAGTACAGGCTGCAGAATAGGAAGGAAAAAGATGGTGTCGGAGGCAGACGTGTGGTAAGAGGGCTCTCCTCCAAGCATGCTTCTAATTTTTAAAAAATTCTTTTAGAATCCTCCCAGACTCCTACTTGGAATTACTACTGACTAAGAGGTAAAGTGGAGGAACCCAAACAAAGATTCATACCTTTATCGATATTGGATAAGATATGAAGGCTGCCAAGGACAGAAAGATCTCAAGCAAGCCTATATTGTGGGGACTGGGAGTTCAAGGAAGATAATTAAAGTGGAGTTTACTATTAAAACAGCTCTGCCAGATAACTGTGATTTGGAAGCTTGTGGAGGCTGAATTGCACCACTTTTGTGATATATTAATAACGGTGTATACAAGAAGGGCATATAGGAACGTGCTGGAACCCCCTCCACTTGAAAGTATTCCTTTGGCTGGACACAAACAAACAGACAAAGATAACTCAGTTCTTCTCCCCAGGTGTGGAGGAGGGGAGGAAAGATCAGCTATTAAAAAACAACACATTTGCTTCAAACCCTCAGACTGACTTGCCATTTTCCAAGCAAGAGCAATTGCACAAACTTAAGAGGACTACAAAGGAAGGTTCTCCTGCTCCGAATCTGGCAGTAGAAATTGCCCTTGCTGAGACTAGGCTACTAAAGGAATGTCCACAAACTGATGAGATTGATAGAGAGCAAAGGGAATTAAAGCTAAAAGAAGCTTGGAGCAAGGTGGACACATGTAAGGGGCAAGCTTGGAAAAGCCACTTAGTAATAATGAAGTAATTACTGGAGACACCACATGGATTGAAGAATGGCTTTGCTCCCTGCCCAAAGATATACAGTATATTAAATCCTTCTTAAATGATTGTACTGAGTTCTTAACTCTGTTTGTGAAGGTCTACAAAATATTGAATATAGACAAGCAAGTGGATAAGGCTTTAAATGCTAATAAGCAGCAACCAATTAAATTAGGTAACTCCCGTTTATCTGCTAAATCAAATAAGAATCATTCTAAGAAAAAAGTGAATAAGAAGACTGTAAATAGTTTGAAGAAAAATATAAATATAAAGAATGTAAAACAATTGAAGCATGCTTCTAAGATTAATTTTGAGAAGCTCTTTGATTTGCTAGCCAAGGAGATAAAACCAGAGATAAAGTTACCCAAGGAAATAAATACAAAGTCTAATGACAACAGCTGCGTCAGCACCAAGCCAACAACTTGTGCAAACTTACTAACACCCCAGCCTGTAAGCCAACTGTACAAACTTTCTGCTGCCCCAAAGGAATTATGAGGAGAAGATGCCAGTCAGGTAGATCTTCCCAGAGATCAGCTCCAGAACCTGAGTCATCCAGACCCCTGGTCAGTGACGGCACTTAAGGAAAAAGAAGTATAGAAGGGAAACACCAAGGACATCAATTGGAAACTTATGTTGTCTCATCAAAACCTGGTATTTCTGAACTATCCTAAACCTGCAGGGATTTTATCTCAGTATGAATGCGAAGCTCATTTTGTAAAGTTACTAAGTAAGTCCTCCATTAATTTTTGTGCTATTAAGGATATAATACAAAGAGAATACCTATTCTTTAATTATGTATGTGCTCATACAGTGGTCACATTTAAAAACTGGTCAATGGATATCGGATATTGGATATTGGAAAACAAGGATGAGCTAGCACATCTTGGCTTAATTGTGACAAGACTGTTTGAAAATCGAGCACCACCTCTGCACTTAAAAGGAGGTAACTTTAATCATGCTGTTCAACAAACAAAGCCCTGTGAAAACCTGAATGACTTGACCAGTGAAGGTCTGGACACTGTAAAACCCAGTTTAATTGACACTATAGGGGGAAAACAGAATAAACTTCAGCTGAGTCGGAGTTTAAATTGTGTTCCCCTCAAGTTGGAGCCTGCATGTTGTGATGAGGAAATAGATCTTTTGAACTCATTCACTGCTCTTCCACTTCAGAAACAAAATAATATTTTGAAATGATTAGACAACTTGAGAACAATTCTATTAACCAAACAGTCCTCAAATACACACCAGTTAACTGCGGCAGAAGAGATTATAAAAGCAGAAACTCTATATCCAACTGAGGAAATAGCGAGCAAGCAAGAAGAAATATATGCCTCAATCCATCAGGGAGGAAAGCAAACAAATTCCTTGGCTACAACACCTGAACTACTTGGACTGATATACCTGCACAGTATGACCTGAGGTCAACAACTCTAAAGACAAGACCCTTCTCATGGATTGATATTTGATTCCTAGAGGACCATGAACTAGGACAAACAACTGAACATGGTGACCCTGTATATCAACCATGGAAGGAGACTGTGCCAATAACTTCAAATGTTAGTAGACCTGCCCAATCAGCTGTATTTGATTGAAAGCTTGGATAAAGAGTCCTATTCATCTGGACTATCACCCCATGAGATTCCATCACCTTCTGCAAGATCACATACTCAATCTCTGTGTGATAACATATCTGCCTGACAATGAAAGGGTCAGAGTAAGATTTCTTTCCTAACTTAGAATGTGGCAGGATGGACTGCGTCTACCAGTGACCCCAATTTTATTGTCTTCTTATTTTGCTTTGATATTCTTCTGATACAGGAAACTTGGTTTACGGAAGAGTTATCATTAAATGAGTTTCATTCTTACTCCCTAAAGGCAGTTGCAGGGTCCAGGTATGGTAGAGCCATAGGAGGATTAGGAATTTTGGTTTCCACAACCTTATGAGTTTGTATAATACCACTCTCTTCATTTAAATCACATGCTATGGCTGTTAAGATTCAATTTAAATCTATCAATTTATTGATTATCAATGTTTACATGCCTCCACTGAGACAGAAGAATCAAATTAAAGCACTGTGGGCAGAACTTGAGCCATATGTGGCTGATCTCTCAACTAAGTACCCTGATCAATCTGTGATATTGGGAGGTGATCTGAAAGCTAGATTGGACCCTGATGACAACACCTTATATTTGCAGTTTAATTTTCCACTTCCACATTTAGAAGAAGATGCAGTCCTACTGACATGCTGCTCTAGAGACCAGAAGGCCAACTATGTGGGCTTGTGTTTGTCATTAATGTCTTTCATATTAAATCTCCACATACTAAATGGTGCTATGAATAAAAATCACCCAGCTAGTTTCACCTACCTCTCTGGAACCAGAATGAGTGCAATTGACTATATAATTGTCTCTAGGGACCTTCTTGTATATGTAAAGAACTTAGAAGTCATCCCAAGGTTTGACAGTTATCACCTCCCAATAACTCTGCAGCTAATTAACTTTGCACGAGAACCTCATGTTGAAGACCTTCACTTAATTCATATTACCCTTGATGAAAGAACCTATCACAGACCTAGATGGTGCTCACAGTTAAATCATGTGATAACTGATTCTTTGTCCACCCATCACTTTCAGAGTCTTCAACTTGTGATCCTTTCTGCAGAGCTCCCTGAGGTACTCCTTAATAACATGACATACTGATTCAGGAGTTACGTCAGTTACTTTTATATTATGGTAGCACACAATCAAGACTGAATAGATTTTACTCCAAATCATGGTTTTATAAGGATTGTGTCAAAGCAAAAATAGATCTTATTGCTACTTATCAGTCACATTTAGTTAGTACATTATTATTCACCGCACCAGAGCTGCTTCAGAAAAAGAGACAATATAAACTGTTATTAACACATAAAAAGAAAGAAGCTACGAAGACCAACTGGTCCCGCCTTATTCAAGCTGTTAAATCTAATGATTCATCCCTCTTTTGGCATATCACTTCAGGTATGCAAAGCAGAGCTTTAAACAGGACAGAATATTCAATCACTCCCAATATTTGGGAAGTGTACTTTCAAGATCTATATTCAGACTCCAGTGTGGGGGGAAAAACCCACATTCAATCAGTTGAAACCTTTCCACTATGGCCTCCTGTGACAGTGTCTGAAATAAACAGTCTTGCAGCTCAGTTAAGAACAGGGAAAGCCCCGGGAGGGGACTTGATTCCACCAGAAGTCATTAAAAACAACTTGGAGTTCTGGGCTCCTCTCCTGGCTTCCCTTTTTACCTGTATTGACTCCTATGGATGTGTTCCTTCAGACTGGGGACTAGCAGTCACTGTGCCCATCTTCAAAAAGGGGTCAAAGGACGATCCAGCAAATTACAGACTAATTAGTCTGCTTAATACAATTAGTAAGCTGTATGCAAAGGCATATACACAGGAAATTCTTGGCTTGGCTGGAACAAAAGAATATTTTAGCAGATGAACAAGCTAGTTTTAGGGAAAGCCGATTGACTATTGATCAATGCATAGTTTTGTAACACCTAGAAGGGAAATACTCCTCTGGTAATATTACTGCCTTGTATGCTGCTTTTATTGATTTCAAAGGATCATTTGATTCCATTTCACACTCCATATTATGGGAAAAACTGGAGGTATCTTCAATTGATAGGCGATTACTCCACCTAATACGAATGCTACATGAAGAGACCTCTCTTAAAGTACGATGTACCTTACAGGGTCATCTTACTAGAGCAATTAAAACAGAGAAGGGAGTAAAGCAAGGCTGCATCTTGGCACCACTTTTGTTTAATTTTTATATTAATTCGATGGTGAGTTGCTTTCATAATACCAACTTCCACCCACCAAAGTTAGCTGGAAGAACCATCCCCATACTGCTTTATGCAGATGACGCAGCCATCCTTTCAAGAACACCTATTGGCCTTAAAAGAGCTCTGAGAGAATTGTCCCCATTTTGCAAAGAAAATCATTTAGTGCTTAACTATTAAAAAACTAAAATCATGTCATTTGCCAAACATCCTAGGCAACTTTCCTGGCATATAGACTCCCATAAAATTGAACAGGTTTCCTGTTTCAAATACTTGGGTGTAGTCTTTCATTCCTCAGGAAGTAGGAAAGCACATGGGGACTACGTTGTTAGCAATGCCCAGAGGAGCTCAATGGCTATTCAAAAATTCTTCAGAACAAAAGTTGGATATTATGTCCCAGAAGCTCTAAAATTATTTGAGGCAAAATCAATAGCCTAACTGTTATATGGGGCCCAGTTAGACCCTTTCCCTAATAGTGCCATTTTGGAGTGCCTCCAATCCAAGTTTCTGAGGTCAATCTTTCAAGTCCCAAAATGCATCTTCAATGCCACTCTGCGGTTAGAGGCAGGTTTCTTGAGCATAGAGGCCAGGATATGGATGTCCACACTTAATTACTGGCTTAGGCTAGCCTTTTTCCCAGGGGGCTGTGAAGCTGGAAAGTCCCCATGTGCCGCTGGGATGTATATTCCAGTCTGTTATGATGTATATTCCAGCCTGTTATGAATTTTAGCTGTTAATTCATCTTCGCTGCCACCACCCACTGAATTCTGGACACTTGGACAGTACAGTGGGACCCTGTCCAACCATGTACCTCCCTAAGCTTAAGGATCTTCCTTTTCCCCCAGTCTATCTAGCTTTGGCGTGGGAAGGAGAGAAACAGGGTCTTTTACAGAAAGTATTTATTAAAGGTATGCAAATAAACAAGGCAAATTACCACACATGAGAAGCTCCCTCCTCCCAGGCACGCTTAGTTACAAGTAGTTACAAAAGAACAGATATAAAAAGCACAGATACATTCTTTAGATCAGCCAGCCTCCAAAATAACAGAAAAGTCCCTAACGCGATTAGATAACTATTTCTAATTACTCACAGTTGTTCCTAGGCTTAGATGTTCTAGTACGAAGGGGCCAGGAGGCGAGGCTAGGCCTCAGCCTGCTACTGGCAGTTCCTTTGTTGTCCCTTTGATATCTCTCAGCCACATGGCCTCGCAAGAAGTTTTATAACTTCTCCTTGGAAGCATCTGGAAGCATCCCAAAGATGCTCACCTCTTTCCTTTTTGATTGGTCAAGTCTTACCCTGTGACCTATAATGGTGACCCACATGACCTATAATGCTGACCCACATGACCTATGATGCTGACTACACACTAAAATGTAATCTAATCCCAACACCTTATTAACCCTTGGTTTACCTGAAGAGGGAAGTGTCCCCCTTTTAGCTAAGTCTAGATAATGGGAAGCCCCATTATCACAGGGGCTAGCCCCTTTTGTTCTGAAGGATGAATTCCAGTCCTCATGGATTAAGGCAGTTTCAAGTAAAATCTTGACATTGGGCTTTTCCCCAAATCTTTTATTTAATTTGGGGTACGATCAGGCTAAAGCGGCCATAAAACAGCATATCACTGACATAGAGCGCCAAATGGATCTGGTCAGATCCCCTTCGTTGTCAGTGAATATAACAAGTACTTAAAAATGCCAATGGCTTACACAAGCAATCTAGGACTACCAAAACACCATAAGGCTTTCACCTTGGCTTGATGTTACGCTCTCCCATCAGCTGTCCTCAAAGGTTGATATAGGAAAATTGCATTTTCAGAGAGATGCTGCCCATGTGACTCTGGCCAGATAGAAACTGTAGAACATGTGCTCCTTCAGTGCTCATTCTATAGAGATTTATGGTCTGATCTTATTTTACCAATACTCTATAATTACACTGGTGGATCTGATCAGTTTTATGTTTCTCTGTTTCTCTCAGATATAAATCCTAATATAAGTTACAGGGTGGTCAAATTCTGTGCAGCGGCTATTAAAATGTGACAGGTGATGATCAGCAGCATAGTTTAGCAAATACATCATCCAAAGGCCCACCTAGGTCTATCAGGGCTCTTTATCTGATAACCAAATGTTGTTACTGGAACCAAATCTTTAGGTATATTTATATCTAATTTTATGTACATGTTTTCATAAGCTATTCTATTATTCCTAGTCTTTTCTATATTTTCATAGTTTTATACTAGCCTACGATCATAATATTACTAACTCTGTGTTTTTGTTGTTTTAAATACTGTTTTAAATATTTAATCCCATTTTATTAGTTTTTAATGCCTTTACCTTTTATATTCTGCATTCCCTTTTGTGCCAGTAAATGACTGTAATAAAGATATCTATCTAAGCCTTTGAGCTAATATGTCAGTGCAGTAGCTCCTTGGGGAGTAGTCCAAGTTTAAAACACACCCCTTCCTAACTAGTGTGTGTTGGCAGTGGTGGTGAAGTGACATATTTCTCTTTAACAGTATTTAAAAAGTACTATTTTTCCATCTATGAATGCTAAGAAGCAACTGTAAAATACTAGTTGACATTAAAGTGATATAAAGACCACATTAGATCAGCTTCAGATAATGTAATGTGCTAACTTTGGTAGATGGTTGCTCAATGAAATACACACAGTTTGTTCAGATGGTGGGTATGGAAAACAGCAAGATATATTTAATCATCATTAGATGAAACAAGATTTGAATATGATCATGAAATGTCTGCCATGCTAATTAATTTGCCAAGCATATGGGTGCTTTCTTTTATCATAGCACAATATGTTTCTGTCTAAATGAAATGGAGGATGGTTTCTATTTTTTAAAACATATTTTTTTCAAAGGAAAAAATTACATGACAGAAATTTATTGTTGTTTCTGTGAGAAAGTGCAGCTTAGGCATATGAGGAATCTTATTTTGCTTCATGGATTGAAGATTTATTTCTGTTCAGTGAAAATATGTATTTGAAAAGTGGCACTACACCAAGACCAAAAGGATTTTTGATACCATTTCCTATGTAGTTTATAGTTTTGTTCCCAGTAATATTTACTCATCACAAAGTCCTTGGAGTTAAATATATACTGAATTACTCTTTCTGAATTTTTTGAATTATGCATGCCTGAGTATCAACATATGGCATATACCATTACAAAATCTAAGACATAAATGGTTTGATTGTTAAGCTACATTGATAAAACCAGTATATGAATAAATGTGTAGATCATACAAGTTTCATATCTTAGCCCTAACCCAATTTCTTGGAATCGTAGAAGGGTTCACTTCTCCATTAGAGGCACTTATAAATTTATAATGCTTCTGGTTGGTAAAATTTTCCTGGGTATGCAACTTGCCTTGCAACTGTGCTCTCATGGCATGACTTAGGTCTATGGTCTTCTTCAGCAGAATGAAGGGCTCCTTCCGTCTGTGGAATATTTCCAGTTCAGTGGATGTCTCATTGGCAAAGAGAAGAGGCAGCCTTCTTCATTGATTATCCTGTCTCCCAGCACAATCCCCTTCCTCAAATCTGCTCTGAAGGGCTGGGGAAACTCTCTGGAACAGTGAAGGAAGGTGGTACTGGAGAGTGCAGAAGGAGGGGAACTCAGTAAAGGAAATGTTTTCCCTTTTCTGCTGGCTGGAACATTTGGAGCAGAATTCCACTCAGGAAACGATCACACTGTGGATCCAGACTTGGCTGGGTGTATTTGTTATTTAGAATTAGTTATTTCCTGAGACGTCTTGTTTTTGTTTGTTGGGTGGGGGGGGGGTTCCTATTATTTCCTTACACCCACCTTCTGTGTGTGTCTTTGTTAACATCATCTTACAGTTGGGAAATATGAGAAGTTGTAGTGGACGTCTCAAACAGAGCAACTGTTGTTCGGGCAGAACTTGAACAGTTCACTAGCCCACTCTATTACCACCATAAGATCTAGCAGAGAAATAGCAATAGCAATAGCAATAGCATTTATTTCTATACCGCTTATCAACTGAGTGTTATCTAAGCGGTTTACAATGTATTTTAGCTAATTGCCCCCAACAAGCTGGGTATTCATTTTACCGACCTGCGGAAGGATGGAAGGCTGAGTCAACCTTGGAGCCGGGCAGGATCGAACTCACAACCTTGTGGTTGCAGTACTAGCATTTAACCACTGCACCACCAGGGCTCCAAAGAAATCAAAGTCTTCTTCATAAGGTGAAGATCTGTGAATAGATCAGACCCCAGAGAACAAAGAAAGTCTATGTGATACAGGATAAGAGTGGGTGTGAACAAATACACAAACAACTAGTAAATTACCATAAACATACTGTGCCTAAACTCCTAGAGAGTGACATGCATTCTAATGACCAATGAGTATAGGCATGAAAAGGCTGTTAACTCTAATACTTAGAGAATTTTATCTGCAGCTCTTTATCAAAATGACATTGTTATAAGCATATGGAGATTTGTGCAATCAAGTTATTTTCAAGATTTGTATTGTACTATAAAAATGAACACAGAGAACATCAAAGCAGCAGCTTTGTTTTTGTTTCCAGCTTTGTTTTTGTTTTAAATCATGCCACAGTCTATGGGAAGAACATCTTACACTGCCACGATGCTTCTGGCTAAGTCATCACAGGTCAGCTTTCAACAGATGACAGAAGAAGACCTTGTAACAATAGAAATGCAGAGACATGTAGAGAACAAGAGACTTTGTTATGGCATGGTGAGTTACATTTGGATTTCTAAGATCAGGTCAGAACAACATGTACATATATTAACTTTAAAGAAAGAGAATAAGGAATTCAGTGGACCTTCAACTGACATTTAGAAAAGTCATATTCATAGCTAGAGTATTCAGCTGACTTTCTCAGACTAAAAAGAAAAAGAGAGAACAAGGAGGAGGAGGAGGAGGAAGTCAGATGGGAATGGGATAGATACCTTGGCATTTGTCTTTTGTTGTTTGAAGAAAGAAATGGGGTGTTCAATGTGAACTACTTTGCAATGTGTCTGATTCAATGAAAAGGTATAATACCAAATCCATATATGTTTTGGGGGTACTTAAAATTATAAGATGGTGGTTTTCTTCTTTACTGACCCATGGCCAATATATTAGAAATGTTTGCTTGATAGGGCTAGGCTTTATCGTTCTCTGTCAAGTTATTTATGCCAAGAAAATTCTCAGGTGTTATCAGCAACAGATGAACCAAATAGTTCCCACTTCACAGAAATTACTTGGGGTGACTTTCCAACAGACTTTGGCAGCATGGTTTTGGGAGTGGTATGGGGGCAAATTCTTGGTACAATGCTAGTTTCCCCTTCTGAAAGAATAATTTCACAGGAATAGATATAGAGAGCTTCCTACAAGAACAGCCTTTACCAGTTTTACCCCTTCAAAAACCCCAAAGCATTAAACACAAAATTAGGGATGGGATGAATCCAGAATTTTCTGAATCCAAATCTGGATCTGTGTCCCTGGAACGTTCTGGGAATCCACAAATCTCACGAATCTCAAATCATTTTTTTTAAAAAGGGTTTAAGAAGCAAGGGAAAGAAAGTACTTCCACTGAAGAGTGTTTGTGAAGCAGAATTTGACATCTTTGTTTAATGAAAAATAAATTAAAAAATAGTTTTCAGTTCAGGAAAACGTATCTATATACTTTTTATTAAGAAGATACAAATGCAATTGATATGTTCATCTACTACAGGAAGTACATAACTCTACAGGAAGAACGTAACAAGTCAAACAAGTTATGTACTACAGGAAGTACATAACAAGTCAAAAAGAATAGATATTATTACCTTGCAGAGGGAGGCAGCCCCAGCAGGCACAAGCAGCAGGAGCAAGCACAGGCAGCAGCTTCAGGCACAAGCAGCCTCGAGCACCCCCACAGCTTTATGCTACAATTTTGTGTGCCCAGAGGCTCACCGGCCAATCAGGCCATTGGCGGGCCCTGGAGGCACCAATTTTGAAAAATCCGACCACCTTCTGTCACCCTCCCCAGCAGCATCCTGTTGGCAGGAGCACAAGATTGTGCTCCCCGCCACCTTTTGCTGCCTGTCCTGGGCAGGATCGGGCCCGTGACCGGCAGTAGCAGAGCAGGAAGTGTGAGATTGCACTCCATGCCACCTTT
Organism: Ctenosaura bakeri; assembly: GCA_948474755.1. NCBI lineage: Eukaryota > Metazoa > Chordata > Lepidosauria > Squamata > Iguanidae > Ctenosaura > Ctenosaura bakeri. Next base: position 29,807 of record CAOLHI010001219.1, on the reverse strand, counting down.
TGCTTCCTGCCAGAGACAGGATCGGCCCATGGCCAATGAGATCACATTCCCTGCCACCTTCTCCCCTCTGGGCGGGGGCAGGATTCGAGAGATTTGATTCACCTATTTTGGCAGGGAGGTTCAGATTCCCAATCTTGAATCCTTGCCCAGAATTTGAGGATTCAGTTGGCCCATCCCTACACAAAAATATGTATGTTGTGAACTATGGTTATTAAAATTTTGTGTAGAAAAATGTATGGGGATTGAAAATGGAGAAAATAAATAGTCCAAGATTTTACGTTTCCTAACTCTAGAAATTCATAGGCATGTTGCAGAAATTCAGTGGAACCCTATTAGTAAGTTGCAACGATGCACATCCAGGTACCTGTAGGAGTGTTCCAATGTGCCTCGAGTGCATCTGATGTGCATCAGTGGTCCTGATGTGCACTGGACATTCATGATGCATTTTGGGCACATCTGATTCTCATCAGGCACTTTCCCAGGCTCACAAGGCACTTGTTTTGTGCATTGGACACTCTGGTTGCATTCTAGGACTTCCTAGCCAGTGTCTGGTATGCATCAGGGCTATCCCAAAGCACACTGGTGCCCCTTGCACATCACTCACATCACTGACTACCATCCTCAATTGATTTTGTACACTGTCATGTCATGGCAGCCTCTAGGTGAATTTGGATGTTGCAAAAATGCTGTATGCTATTTCCTGCACAAGAAATTCCACTTATGAAGACATAAATTCCATGCTGAATTCCAACTGTAGTTAGCATATTATAATTTTCATACTGGAAACCAAAATTAAACCAATGGGTGCAGCAAATTTTGTGAAAGGGAAATCTTCACTTTTTGAGAGAGATTGCCTTCCACATAGCTCCATCCATATGCTTTTTTTGTGTGGGGGGCATTGGTATGAAAATGACCATTCATTTGATGACTTAGGCAAGAAACGAGAAACATTTCAGGGTGCAAGGTTCGAAGAACATAATGAATGATCAAGAAAAAAAAAAGCTGGAGACTTGTTTTGTTTCCTGCACAGTTGGCACCAAAGTGGCACAAAGTGCAATAGTATGGTGGGAGTGTTTGTGGGTGATGGAACACTGTGGTAGATGCACAAGGATCTGAATATCTACCATGTATTTATTATTTAATTATTTAGTTGCATATTCCTTGCACGTACACTCTACCTTTCTACCAAAAACATAGTGTTTAAGACAAACATTAAGAGACTAAAAACAAATTAAAAAGAGGCTAAAAGCCAATTAATCAGTAAAACCATTAAGAACAAAATAGTTAGAGCAATTAAAACCCTCACACCAATCTGAAAAAAGTTAAAAGGCCAATTTGAAGAGGTTTGTCCTCCCTAAATGTAATGACCACTTAGCAGCTTAGCAGCCCATATTGTACCAACTGATTCTCCCAGGCACTCTTCAGGAGTAGCTTCACATACAACACACTGTAGAAATCAAGACATGATGTAACTAAAGCATTAATGACTTTTTGTGAAATGAGGTCTCTCAGTATATGCCACAGCTGGCAGAATAAGCAGTATTATGAAAAAAACATTCTTTCTCAGTGCTGTTTCCTGGGAGTCCAAGACTATAAGACAGTATAGAATCGAGAGTATAAACCTGACCTTTGAAAGAAACACAATCCCTTCCAGAACAGGCTGAATCCCAATCTTTGAGCCAACCTTTCTAGAGACCAGTAGCATTTCCAGTTTACCAAGATTGAATTTCAGCTCATTCACTCTCATACAGCCTGTCATTTCACTGATGCAATAGGGAGTGCTATTGACTTCTTCCTTGGTCTTATACATCCTCCATAAATTTTCTCAGACACTGTCATGCATTTTCGGCATTTCTTCACTTTGGAGAGTAAACAACCAAAGAGCAGTGAAAAAAACATGTGTTTGATATTTTATGTAAACACCATTCTTCTAAAGTCCTGAAGTTAGAGAATGCTGGTAAACTGTTCACTGTGATTAAAAACTAAAGTTGCCAATCACAAAACTGCACCTCCTCTTTTCTCCCAGTCCTAATCCTGGTATTTTCCTTATATGGAGAACCTGGGCTGATATGCATTGGAGAAGCACCGCGTCCCTGATTATATCCAAAGCCAAACTGCTGCTGGATCTTCAGGACTGTTCAGATTCAAATTTTGCGCACTGTAGAAGAGCCCAATTTTGATTTGTATATCTCTGTCTGATTTATCATTTGCTTTTTGCATATATCTAAGAGAAGGAGGGGAGAAGTAGAAATGTAGAACAAGTTTCACTGTATTAGTGAATTTTCCTTCTAAAACCAGCATGAGTTTTTAAAAAATATCAAAGCAAGACCTATATCTCACTTTAAAAGCAAAGGAGATATAGAGGGAATATGGAAAGCTAAAGCAGGGTTATTTTTTAACCAATGGAAAAAGAAATATCATAACAGAAATAACCTTATGCTTGCAAGGAAAAGGTTGTTTGAGATTGTATCTGGTAAGGCCTTCAACTGATAGCTTCTTCAAAAGGCAGCATCTGCTAAAAGAAGAGTCAGTGTACTGTACAAGGGAATTACCACGTAACCAACATGAATGGTAGGCATTTCTGGGTCTCTATTCCCTACATGGGTGCAAGGTTGCCTTATGGGGCCTCCTACTCAATCTACGGCTTGCTAAAGAAAATGTGATTTCTTTTTAAGTTTACAATGTGAGTTACAAGACTCCTTCCAGTCTTATAAATTTTCTGTAAATGAGTCATTTTCTATGGTACATTTATGAATAAAATTTTGCATTCTTAAAAGCAAAGAAATGAAAGCAGTTCTCCCTCCAATACACATATTGAATCCCCATAGCTAAAATCCCCATAGCTAAAATCTGAGGATTCTTAAATTGTGCAGAGTAAATTTCTATGCCCCATCTTTCTGTTCCCCTGTGGTCTTGAGCGTCTGTCAGGTGAAAGAGGAATCAGCAAAGCCATCTTCTCTTAAAACCCTTCTGCCACCACTTCTCAGGATCTAAGCCACTGAGACTGGTCATGGGCTCCTCTCCAGGAAATCATTGTTCAGAAACCTTTAGGGAACCTATATATTCCGGTATTCTTTTACTGAGCCCAATGGTACTCATAAACTTAACAACAAAGAAGTAGTTATTTGCTGCATTCCCCAAGTACAGTCATCTGAAACAGCCTGAGGCTCATTATGGCATCGAGATAGCAACTAGAGCATACAGCCAACAGAAACCCACTGTGGTATTGCAGTGCCTGCTGAAATGGATGATCAGACTTTATTAACTCTAGCAACTTACTTGGAATAATTGGTTGAACAAGCAAAAAGAGGAAAGTCAGAATTTGGAGAAGATAAGTTGTAAAGAATGCCATGGTGGTAGGCTGTATGTGTGATAAGGTTCTTCGTCAGATGGTTAAAAATGACTTTTCTAGAAATAATCCAGCCAAGTTAATGCATTTTGCAAAGTGCCATTGTTAAACACAGTCATTTCTGTACTTATTTAATTAACAATCAGTTATCCTGCCATGAGCTAAAAGCACCACACTTAGCTGTACTCCTCACCACTTTATCCTAGTAACAACCCTATGAGGTAGGCCAGGCTAAAAGACAGTGATTGGTTATATTCATCCAGCCACAGCTCAATGGAGACTTGATCTCTCTGAACTCAGTCCAACACTGTAGCCACTGTGAATATCTATCTGAAAGCACTCAGTGTCCAAAGTGTTGAACTTTGGCTGAACTCTGCCCTCTTTTGTGACTTTTGCTTGAAATTTTCAGCAGTATCCACAATAAATAGATAACGGGATGGTATTCAAAGCTGGACATCTGTTTTGTGCAACAGTGAAATCCAAAGTAAAGGGGAACAATTCCACTGCAGCCCCAAAACACCCTCAAAAGCTATTCCAGAGGGCTAGAAAACTGTCTGTGGGTAGCTTTTGATCAGTTCAAGTTTAATAGGGGGAGGAAAGTAGAAACTAATTCTGTGACATATGCCAGTGTCACATTGGGTTTGGCTCCTTTTTCCCCCTTGTCCAAAATTGTAACATAATTGGTATCTTACTCCGCTGAGTAACACAATACTCTAAGAATCTGTTTAACAGACAAGAACTAATGCTTCCATGTGATTTCTGTGTCTTCTAGGTTAGTAAGTTATTTGATACTCTGATTGATAATGACATGTGCCAATGGAATTATCATTTTCATTCCAAAAGCAAGTCAAGAACTGTATTACGATGCTTCACATGTTCCTTAACTAACAGGCTTTCACTTCTTTTCAAATCCATAGAGACAATAAGGTAGTCAAATTAACATTCCACCTGCATGCTTCATCACAATCTAGCTTGCTATAAAATACTGGATGTGCAGCTTTCACTCCAATTGCTTTACTGCACTTAAATTGTCAGCATTCCCCACAGATAATAGCAATTGGAATAACTATCAGGAGTACAATCTGGAAACTATATCCTGCCATTTAAGTCATTGTGTGTCTGTTTTTTTAAAAAAATCTAGGTTAAACTGCATATGAAAGGAAAGCAAAATAAAAAAAAATAAGTAAAACACCACCTTAAAGAATAATTTGAGGAATTGAGGAAGCCATTTGGCTTCACATATCACAATCTTCTAAGCCACCTTGTGCAAACGAGTATTTTCTACATGCTGCCAGCCAGAGAATGCCGTTCTGCTCAACAGTCTAGTGATAACAAGTTTGGGGATCCCTTGTGGTCCTTTCAGCTTAATCCCAGTTAATCTCTTTATAATCAGCCTTCATCCTCCTAAGCAGGTAGTTAAAGAAAATTGGTGTATATCACAGTTGGGTTTTATCTTCCTCGGAGGCAGCTATTTTATGTCACAGTTTATGTAACACAAATGAATGCTCATTCAGACAATGCAGGTGGCCAGTGAGTGGATGTAAGTCATTTGCATTGATCCCTTAAAGGATTCTTCTTGCTGAACTGTAGCAAATCTCCTCACTCATGTCAGTTGCCTTTGTGGACCAAACTAATTAACCCAGATCTTCAGCAGGGAACTGGTCCTGCTATGTATTACTATGACTTGATTCTATAGTTCTTGATTCAATGTTTTTACACACAAGGAGCCACTATAATGACTCCTTATGAACAGACATGACTTAAACAGAATGACTTAAAGCCCAGCTTGAATGCTGACAACCAGCTGTCACTGAAGAGATTGCCACATTATTTACCTTTTCATCATTTCTGCATAGTGTCTAGGATCAGAAACTAGGACACAGAGCAATGGTTTCAACCTTCAGGAAAAGAGATTTCACTTAAACATTAGGAACAACTGTAAAGTCAAAGGCTTTCACATCTGGAATCCATAGGTTGTTGTGGGTTTTCCGGGCTCTGTTCTATTAGTATTTTCTCCTAGGAAGAACTTCCTGATGGTAAGACCAGTTTGACAGTGGAATGTGCTGTCATGGAGTGTGGTGGAGTCTTCTTCTTTGCAGGCTATTAAACAGTGGCTGGATGGCCATCTGTCAGGACTGCTTTGATGCTATATTTCTGCATGGCAGGGGATTAGACTCAATGACCTTGTGGTCTCTTCCAGTGCTATGATTCTATGGCCATTTCTGCACAATGTTGCTATAACATTGTAGCAGCTGGTTGTTACTGGTCCAGGAGCTGTGCTTCCACACGATGTAGTCACTGCCCAGCTGCTATCCCATTCCTAAGCACTGCCAAATTGCCATATTCTATTTCCAGGAAAAAAATCTGTTAAGAGCCTCCTATAGCACTTCAATCCCATCAGCCATCATAGTGCGTTACTGTTATAGCACTTGATAGCGCTTCCTGTTTTGGCAGATCCAGCAATGGGCAGGCTGTGAGCATTCCCAGCTCATCTCTTCCTTAGTGACTCCCACGGTGTGGCAACTTTCTATCACATCTCCCTGTTTACTTTAAATATCTCCTTTGAGCCAAAACTTTTTATTTTTTAATACATTTTTAAACAGTAGAGGGCAAAAGTGCAATAGTGTACTGGCATGTCATGCTTTTACAACATTGCTGTGTTAGTACAGTTTCCCAAAAAAAAAAAAAATTCACCACCCAATTAGAGGTAGTGGGGCAGGATAAAGGCAAGGCACAGGAGTGGTGAAGGATTCTGTAACATGGAAGGAACGTCGGTGGCAATATCACTACCCATCTGCTTTAGGGGGAAGGGTGAGGAAAAGAGTGTCCCTAACCCGACAGCATCACACGAATGGCAATGCCGCCATTATAACAGTATAATGTGCTAATGGTCTCTAGTGTGGGAATGGCCTATGATTCTATAGCATCTCCTTCCATGTAGACTGAAGTACAACTATAATTGTTGAGGCTGCATTTCCTGTTGCTGAAATCAGTACAATTTAAACCAGACGCTATGTCAGTTATATTAATTTGGGTTACTTTAATTCTTTTAGAAATTATGCTAGCTTTAAAAGAGACAGTGAACCAGCAAGATTTATTAGCTGTATCAAAGGAGTTGTAAACTTGGTAATGGGAAAACTACTCTTGACTCCCTTTTGAGTTAATTTAGCTAATATGAACCATCCCTCTTTTGCCGAGGAAACAGGAAATAGCTGGCTTTGCAATCTCAAATCCAATATTCTGAGATGCTGTTATTCTCCCAGTTACACCACTGAGAGGGCAAGGGAACCAAGTAACTATCCCCACTCCCAGAAGTGGAACATTAATGAGGCTCTTTGTATCCAGTACCTGGAACCTTTAAAAATAGTATCCCTAGGTATTCTAAATGGAGAGTACGTATAACAATGAATGATTTACATCTTGGGAGAAGATAATGGCCCTTTTCTCACGGGGCGCTGAAATCTTCCCACCGCAATCCAGGCAGGCTTTTCCCTAATCCCCACTAAAACGTACCGAACTTTTAGTCGTTTCTCACGGCTCGATCGGCAAGAGGCTAGGTGAGCATTATCGCATTCACACAGCATCGCCATAGCCCCTCCCTACATTGTCCTTTCCCTGCCCTACCTAGCGTTTGATTGGCTGTGCCCTTTTTTCAAAAGAAAAATTTTGGGCGCATCAATGACGCCAATACGCATGCGCGTTCTCCATCCTCCCGTCATCCATCCCCTTGCCCTCCCCCGCGCTTGCTGAACCGCCGCGGAAACTTTGTCAAACTTTTCCTGCCCGCTCGCTTTTTGCAGTTTGGTGTATGGCGAACGAGCAGTTGAGGGAAATAGCGGGGGTCCTTGCCCCGTTAATGACTGCCATTTCAGCCTTGTTAGGAGCGCTTGAACATTGCTGGCCCGAAGATGGTGCAAGTAGGCGCAGGCTCGCAAGGAACCGTTGCGCTGCCGTGAGACGCTCGAGGTTGTATTACACAATTCTTGCACCCCCTTGTATGAAGTCCCGCGCCCCAAAAGGTGGTGGGTTTGGGAGCGGATGCGGCGGGCGTGGTGGAGTGAGGAGGTGCTGGAGAAATGGGACGACTACCAGTGGTTGTACCACTTCAGGATGACGAAAGCCACCCTCTTTGAAATCGCGGGGTGCCTGCGTCCCTACCTTGAAAGAAGAACCACAGGGATGAGGCAAGCGATTTCAGTAGAGGAGAGGGTGGCCATCACTGTGTGGTGGCTTACATCGCCCCTGATATACCGAAAGACAGCGAACACTTTTGGCCTGGGAGTGTCAACGGTGTCTGTCATCGTGATCGAGGTGTGCCTTGCGATCGAGCATGAACTCCTTGCGTCCACTGTGTGCTTGGGGGACTACCGGAGGGTAGGTACGCTGATTCCCAAACCCAGTGGGCTTTAATGGGAGGAGGAGGGGGTTTTGATTTCTCTGGGAAAAGAGGTTGCATTTTGCAGTGAACTGGCGCCAAGACTGTAGAGTTGCTAGGCAAATTGCCACCCAGAAGAAAGTGCTGCGGGGTTTGTTTGGATGCCCTCTGTGTGCCCCTTTTGGATGCCCACTGTGTGTCCCTTTGCTTTAAATCCATATCTTGGGGATCTCGACCAGCAGGGCCCCTGGAGCAGCAGGTTCCCTAACCTTAAGCCTGCAGAGCAGTTTACTGCTGGTCAGTGTGTGCGGCTGCGTGGGAGGGGTTTCATTCGGGGTTTGCCAGAATGACCACAGGGTATCCCTTTCAGCAAAACACAGTATATGCCATCTCGGCCATCATGGCCCCTGGGGCTGAGCAGGAGGCAGCAGGGCACTTTGCCCCCTCCAACAGCATGACACTACTGCTGAAGGCCACCAGGTACACTCTGCGAGGCTTGCCTCTTGTTTTCCCACAGCGTTACTTTGTTATCCCATGGGAAGCGTGCAAGTTCTTTGGATTTGGTGCCCGTTTTAATGTGTGGGCCAAGCAATGGATTTGTGGCCTGTGCTCTAAGATACTGGAAGGCCAAGCAAGTGCCATTGGGTGTGTGCGCGTGCGCCACCACAAAACTTTTTATCTCAAACCAGCTAAAAACTGACTACTTGTTTCCCTGCCCTCTACATCCACAGATTATGGATGGTTTCCGCCAGATGGGTTTCCCTCAGTGCGTTGGAGCTGTGGATGGAACGCACATCAAAGTAAGACCACCCAAGGGGTGCGGGGAAGAATTTGTGAACAGGAAGAGCGCATTTTCCATTCTCCTACAGGGAACAGTGGATCATTCGGGGAGGTTTGTGGACATCGTGCTGGGCTACACTGGCAGAACGCACGACACCTTGTTTTCAGGCACTCATCACTCTGGCATGCCATGGAGGCTGGAAAGTTTGTACCCGGGAACCCGACCATTACCATAGACGGTGTCACCATAGGCCCAGTTATTCGGGGGGACACTGCATACCCACTTTCGAGATGGCTAATGAAGCCTTACGGCGGACATCTCACCCCCAAGAAGATAGCCTACAACAGGGTGTTCAACCACTGTAGGAATGTTGTGGAGCGTGCATTTGGCAGGCTGAAGGCCAGATGGGGGTGTCTCTGGGCCCCCTTTGACCGTCTCGGAAAAGAACTATCTCCCCGTGGTGTCTGCTTGTGTGGTGCTACACAACATTTGTGAGAGCAAAGGACACCTTCTCCACCCGTGATACAGAAACCAGCCCCCTTGACTCTGACACGCACCGACAGGGATTCCCGTCCTCATGACTCTTCAAGGAGGATCCATGAAGGGGAACTGGTGAGGGACGCTATCGCCAATATGATTGCGGGCGACTGCGATTAGCTGTCACTGGTTCCCCCCCCCTTTTTTTGGAGTGTTTCTCCCCACACAGCAAGGAGTAGGTCTTCCTTCAAGCTGTACCTTGACCGTTTTGACCTCTAATGTTATTCGGTGGCCATGCAACCAAAAATGTAATAACAAATAAATATTGAGTCTGTTTGTAGAAAATGGTAATAGGTTTTATTTGACTGTTGTGAAAAATGCAGATAAAAAAATATCTTTTAGGGAGAAACGGTCCGTTATGAACACTTCTCATCAAAAAACAAATACATCGTTGCCCTGCTTGGGAAGGAAAAGCTAGGCCTCGATTTTCTTTCATGCGCCAGGGCCCACGACATGCTCAGGGGCTATAAATTTGCCTTGGCTTCCTGGTCCTTGCCGCCTTGCCCTTCCCTCCCTCCTGCTCCTGGCTGGGAGCCGCCTCTGTGCTGCTCCCGGCTACGTTTGCGCTGTGCTCCCCAAAAGTTAGCTGTCAGGACTGCGAAGAGCCAGGCAGTGATTGGCTTGTCCCGCCCACGCCCGTAACTGCATCTGAAATATTGGACATGGCATTGGCGCATACCCTTAGAATTGATATTATCTCCTGCCGCGCATTCTCTGCCCTGTCGCTATCTCAAGACGCCTGCTCGCGATCCATGGCCATCTGTTGCAAGTTCCTTTCCTCCTGTTCGCGCATAAAGTCCAAGGTTGCTCTTGCGTAGGCAAACCCCTTTGTCTCGGCCCCCCGCTGCGGTTCTTTTTCCTACTCATCCTCAGGCGTGACAGGGGGGACATTCTCGCCATGGGCATCTCGCTCTCCCTGTCCGGGCTAGTGCTGAGGCAGTCATCTGTTCAGAATAAGATTAGAAGTCAATCTACATGGTGCGGACATGTGCATCATTCGGAGCTAGGACACAACATGTATGAGCAAGTGGTGATTAGACAGGCTTTTTTTAAAATCAAGGTACTCATACAACTGTAGAAAGATAGAAACCACACCAAACACTTATCACAGTCATGTACCTTGCTTCATGTAAGGTTTCAGCCTCCAACAGGAAGGTTGCCAAGAAATGTTAAATGGCAGTCCAACAACAGGCAGAACGGAAAATGCTATTTTCCGGGCATTGCCCTAACGGTTGCACAGAAACTTTAACTGTGAAGATAACAGCATGCTGAGGTTGTCCCGGCCATGAAGGCTCGAAAAGTACAATGGGCATATCAAGGCCGCCGCGTAATGCCATGCTCTGAATCTCCAAACCTGTGGTTACAAATCATACCACGGTTATCCCGATGCAATATAAACTCCCTGCAGCAATATTTCGGCTGCAGGACACCTTAACTCACCAGGAGCCGTGGTGCTAGAACTCCCCGGTGCAGGAGTTTCAACCTGCATAGGTGTGGGGCAGCTGTCCTTGATCCCTGCTTGGAGGTAAAATGAAATAGTTAGACCTTGCAGCAGGAGGCTATAAGGGGTTGGCCGGGGACAAGACGTTGTCACTTAAGTCCCATGAAGTTGTCCTTTTGGAATTTCCTCACTCCTGCTGGGAAAGAAGGGATCACGGTAATGTAAATGGCCCTGATGGACCCTAGAGAGTGAAAAGGTCCCTGGAAAGTAGAGATGCCACCCCTTTTGCTGCAAAAGAAGAAGTATTCAAAAGGAGCAGCACGAGTGGTGGGCCTTTGTGGCCATGCACGTGATGCGCCCTGCTCGCATCTGATGCCTGCTCTCTGGCCCTCATCCACCTGTAATTTGTTTATGGCCGTTTTCCTGAGTGGCCCTGAATCCGCGAAGGGTTATTGTAGACTAAATCCAAATGTAATGTATTGTAAACCCATGCAGCCTCACCTGACGATTCCCCATCATATGATGTGTGTTCAAACAGTTCCTGGCTCATCTGTTCGTCCAGCCCTAAAAATGAGAAATGGAATTTAGGGGCGCAAAACATTCATATAGGGGATGGGAAAAACCCTCGACTCGCTGCCCTACGTACCTTCTGATGCCACGTTCTCATTCGCTGGTTGCTCGGGTCCCATGGCGACCTGCAAGCTCTCTATGACTCTTGGAGGTTCGGCACTCGCGTCCCCCCCCCAAAATCCTGGATAGTTCATCAAAGAGGGACATCCACCCTGGCTGCGCCCGTCCATTTATTTGCCGCCACAGCCTCACGGTAGGCTACACGCAGTCTTTTAGTTTTCGTCCTGCACTCCTCAGCGGTCCGCCTATGTCCCCTTCTAATCATTTCCCTCGCAATGTCCTCGAATATTTCTATATTTCTGTAGGTAGCCTGGAGGTCCCTCTGGAACCTACGTTCACCCCAAATGTCCAGGAGATTTTTTATCTCCGTATGGCACCAGGCCAAGCCTCTTGCCCTTATGGGCTGTCACCTCAAAGGAAACCCTTCCTCCTCCACGCTGCAGTCGCTCCCCTGCGTGTGCTCCCCGCTTTGCATGTTACCTTTTTATTTTGGTTTTTTTTTTCCTTTTGAACTCCTTTCCCCCCACTACACGTCCGCTCAACCGAAAATGGCTCCTCCCTTTGTTTTACTTCCTCTCGTCGCGTTTCGCGCATGCGTCCTCCTGGCGCACGGGAAATGGCGGCGCCAAACCAACCCCTAGTGGACAATCACTGGTACTGCAGCCGCGTGGTTTGATAGTGGAGGCGGACGAGGGCAGCGGCAATGGCGGCCGGACCGGTTGAGGAGGGGCCTCGGGAGTGGTCGGAATTCGAGACCAGGGAGATGTTGGCCATGGTAAGGTGGTGTGGCGGTGTGACGGAACTGATGCGCCCCCACACAAGGGGAGATGATGATGAGCACCTCCACACCGTTGCCCACTGCCTTACGTGACATGGCCACGAGAGGAGTGTGGAGGAGGTCCGGATCCGTTTCCGCGGGTTACGCGGACAGTTCTACGCCGCCCTGCGCTCCTACGACAGCCACCCGCCCCCCCCCGCAAGGCCTCCCTTTTTCGAGGTAATGTGCAGCCTGTGGAGGGCGGCGGGGAACCCCAGCTGGACAGCCAGTGGCAGACGTGAGTAAGCGCAACACACAGCGCCTGTGTGGCTATGGGAACCCCAGGAGAGTGGTTGTCGTGGTCCCCGCAAAGGGGGATGCACCCTACCTGAGGATAACCCACGCTAATTTACTGTTGCATTTCCATAGGCAGAAGACGCCATGCGCCTGGCCACCAACCCCCCGTGGACACGCAGGGCATGGCAGGGATGGAAGGTAGGGAAACCTCTTTTTAAGTGGCCCTTGGCTTCATTTTTCATTTCCCCCCTAACGCCCCAACAATTAATAAACGACACAGTAAAGTTTTCTCCTTCAAAAAGGCCGTTGTGGATGCGCACATGCCTAATCAAATTTCACCACTGTTTTGGGTAGCAGATCAAGAGAACATCCCTCAACCAGAGCAGCCAGGGACGGATGTGGAGGAGCCAGAGGAGGAACACCCCTGTGCCTAGGACTAGAAAGTTGTAATCCCAAAATTAAAACCCCCAGCCCTTTCCCAAACGCACACCCACCCTGTACAGCACTTTTTTGTTTTGTTTTTATGTAAATATGTACCTATGTAAATATATATTTTTTGGACAAGAAAACATTTATTAAACATTTATTCCTTCAAGTTGGTGTGTGGCTCCTTGCATGTCTCCCTCCCCTGCAAAGCTGTTAGGTCAGCGTGGCGTCTGTGACATGGCACTGTTTCAGTCACGGACCGCTGGGAAATTTGCCAGCAAGACAAACTGTTTTGCGTGTTTGGCGAAAAGGTGGAAAGGGCGGTAGTGTCAGCGTGGACTTTTCAGCTTGGATCAAAACTGCGTGGAAAGATTTGCAGTGGGAATGCACACTCCCCGTGGATTTCCAAACCTGTGGAGACAAGGAGGGGCGTTAGTATTTGTCAACAAACCAAACAGTACGAAACACACAGCGGGGCTTGCCTCCCCCAAACAATGATTCGCGTTCCATTGCCCTATGGATCTCTGCCATGTCCTGGACAGCTAAAAAAGCGTGGAAAACTACTGAGTCTCCTGCCCTGGCCGGAAGATCATCCCCTTCTGCATGTGGCACGGGTGGGGGGGTTTAGACAAATAAAACAGCAGGCCCTCATGGGGCGTGACTGTATTCATGTTGGTCGCTAGAAAAATAACTACTGTCAGGGGACAAACAGAAGCCACTACCCCCTACACCCCCAGCCCAAGAATCTGGTTTAAAAAGGAAGATTTCCAAGGGGATTTTTCTCTGCGGGCGCCAAATAGTCCACAGAGAAAAAAAAGACGTTTATGCATCCACAGGTAGGCCCCAATAAACAGGAAAAAAGTTTCCCAGTCAAAGTTTGCACGGGGACCTCGTCCGGAACAGCACAGCAGCCATCGCCAAATCGTCACTGCGCCATGATCCCGCTTCCAACATAACCTGGAGAACGGGTTTGGCGCCGTGGCTGCTTTGGGTGTTCCCTCCCGTCCTACCTGCCCCCCTCCCCAGCTTTCCCAATTTTCCGTCACCTTTAAAAGCATCCTGCCATGCCATCCTCGGCGAGTGTATCCACTCGCCAGCCACCACCACCCCCTCATCCCCGTATTTATAACCACAGCGGGCCACCTCCCGGGTTCTATACAGAGGGTTGTAAAGGAGGATAGTGGCGGCACACTTTCTGCACCCCGTGAGGAAAGGGCCAAGCACTCTGCGAGTGTTGTCTCCAGGGCAGGGCAGCCCAAGCCCCATCCCAGGGCACCTCCGGGAAACACAGCCCCCGGAAACCCGCAACTCACGATGCCGCACGGATAAAAGTTAAAGGGGAAAAAACCCACCTTCCTTTTTTCGCCGCCGTTCCTCATCCCTTTGCTTCCTCCTTGCAGCCGCTTCAGCGGGTTTGGAAAATGGCGCCGTCTGCTCGTGCTGGGGGGGGTCCTGTGGGTTCTGCTGGCCACGCCTTGATCCCTCCCCTCTTGATCGGCCGCACGAATCAGGACGCACCGCCGCTTTTACGAAACGTCGAGCGCGGATTGGAGGAAAAGACCACATTTTATCCGGTTTTGAAAAGTGCGCGGAAATGCTGATTGGTGGCTCCCCCGCTCGGATTGGGGTGAGAAACCAAAAAGTTTAATGCGACCACGTGCTCTCTAACGTGAAAAAGGCACCCGATCAAGGTCGAACTGGGAAGATTTAAAAACCCCGTGAAAAAGGGCCAATGACTCCATTTATTTAGATCTGATGTGATTTCATTTGTGTAATTTATTTCTTTTTTTGTTTTATCTTATTTCATGTATTCAATCATATGAGACTACTTGAGCTGTTTTGCTTGTAAAGTTTGTAATAAATATAGCTTTAAAAAAAGTAAAAAGTAGCATCCCTGGGGATCAAAGTGCAGAAGCTGTGCCTCACAAGCTGGAGAAGCCCCTATTTTGAAGCTAGTCAATACAGATTCAGCAGCATAACTAGCCACAAGCCAAGTCTCCATGCAATCTGCTGTGGTTTTGTCTCTAGACTGCTGAGCCAAGGAGCTGGCAGGTATTTAGCATGGGAGAGGTAAGGAACATTGAAGGCCTAAATGTAAGGAGATGCTGCTAGGACCCCAGAGCCCCCAACCAGATGTAGTAGAAACATTTCCATTGGTTCTGAATTGGACACTTCTTATATATAATATTTAATTGTGAAATTAGAGTTTCCTATTCCTTTTTTGTTACTGTTGCTGGGTCTGGTTTTGACACCTGTAAGTCCAGCCACGTCTCTGGTGCTGAAACAGATTTACAACAGTTTTGCACCCTAAGAAGCTCCTCACCTTTAGAACTATAGGGCTGATAGGTACAACATGGCTCACTTCAAGCTGGAAACAACTTTACCTATGTGATGTGCCAGTTCAGATGCTTCAGAATTATGTTCAGCTCATTTTTGATATCAGATTAACAAAGTTTTCAAATATTGTTCTAAATGAGAGAGAAAGAATTTGAGATCTTAATGTGAATCTAGAAGAAAGCAAAAGTAACATTTACTAGTAATATTAAAATAACCACAATGTTGCTTGAAAGGAGGTATTATACAGTATTCTCAGTAAGACACCAAGACTATTGGGGAACAATAGGATAGCACACAATGGCTGATCCTTTGATACAACTATAGATTTTTCTGCAACTAGTGTGTGAGAGACGGAGGGAGATAGAAAAGTGTTCAATTTTAAAAAAAAATCCAGATGAGCAAAGTTCTACTTTTTGTAGCTCAGGAAGCTAGTATATGACTACTTCTTAAAACTAATAGGAAACTCCACTTTTATCCTGATATGCTGAACCCACAAAAAAATCTTGATTTACTGAGCCATATTTCCTCTAATTAGAACTAGAAGTGTCAAACTGATTACCCATCTTAAGCTGATTTAGTTTGATAGATTTACAGCTATCAGGCATCAAATGTTAAAATACACATATTACCACATCTCAGCTCAAATGTTTGCGACTGTAGCCACCAATGCAAAAGTTGGCCACTCTTAAGCAATTTTAATTTACAGTGTAATAAACAAAAGCTTCCATTTGTGAGAAGAGCCCATCTTCCCTTGTCTGTTATGCTATGATACATTTTTTTTAAAAATGGAGAAATTTATCCTTAACTCACACCCACTGAGTATTAAAGCTTACAGCATTAATTAGCAATGTGGAAAGAACAAGTTTACAAAAGTTAATTGGCTCTGTCAGCATTGTAATGGCCTTTGTTCAGACCAAATTATATCATATTTCCATTTTATACTTTTGATAAGGACAGTCACATGTGTGTATACAAGACCTTGTTATCTCTTAAAGCAGAGAGATACATATCTGCACCTTCCTGGTGGCAGTGATGTGAGGCAGGACCATGATCCTCACCAACAAATTTGATATTAGGTTTTGTTTTGTTTTTTGTCTGAGACACCCAGATTTCTTCCCCATTGGCAACAATATGCAGTTATTTTGCCACTCATTCTCCTCTGCTCCTCACTGTCACTTGGACCTACTTTCCCATTGCTTAGCATCTTCCACTATCCCAAGCACTGGTTTTAGGGGAAGATGTTGTAGGACTTGCATGCCTCAGAGCGCCTGCTTTTATTGCTGAAATAAGAATGTCTTCTAAGAAATTCTTCTTTCAGCCACTGCCAGAAAACCATTGCCCATTGAGTGTTCTGAATGCTGTTGGTACTGCTACAAAGATGAGAATAGGAATGCAAAAAGATTTCAGTGGAGTCAATGGATAATCAGTGGTAGTATCTGTTCCCAGGCTGCACTGCAAAAGGAAGAGGCAGGGCTCTTGTGCGAGCAGGAAGCTCGTGTGGAGCTGAAGAAACCTGGACAAGAGGCTGCTCACACAAGCGCCACACCCCAGCGCTGAGAAAAGGTAGGATGCGGAAAGGGCCTAAGTGTGGACACAGTATTGAAAAATGGTCAAAATTGTGTTTCTTGAGGATTTTTGGAAACCCTGAGGAGAAGAATCCTGGACTGATGAGAATCTTTGCAGTTCAAGACTTGCATGTCGTATTGTTGTGCAGAAAATTATCAGAATTCAGTAAGGCAGTTATGAATGCATAACCACTGTAGTTACAGTGTCAACTGATCCAACCCACACCAGTTCATCAGGTGATCAACAGGTAACGATTCCCCGTTCAGTCAGGAAGCAGGTGGCTGATGTTTCCAACCCATCCTGTGAACAATTTCCAGTGTGACAGTCAGAAGTCGCATCCTGCCATAATTCTGCCTCACAGCAGAGATCATCAGTCAGCTGCTTCCCATTTGACAGGGGAATAGACCTTCATTGATTGCAATGGCTGCTGACTGGCAAGTGGGGATTCAGGGACTTTCACAGGCCAAGAAATACATAGGGACCATGAATATCAACCAGTCATGAATGCATAATTCTAAGTTATAATTCTGGCTGATAGTATTAGCTATGTAAAAAAAAAACATATTCCCATAGAGAAAATGTTGTTTTCTGAGCAAAAATGCAACTTGGATGCAGAATAAGTCTCCAGACTCAACATTTTCTGTACCGATAACCACATTTTCTGCATAGAAAGCAATGTTTCTGTGCAGGAAATTCAGTCTCATGTGCAGAAAATCCTGTTTTTTGCAAACACTTGAGGATTTGCCCAGAGTAAGTCCTGAAATGCAAATTGACTTTGAAAATTATGCTGTTTTTGAAAACCTTCTTGCCAGCTAATTTGTGTTTTATTATAATACCATTGATATACTTCTATAATTTTGCCTTATAGCCCCTGAAAGGCATTTCATTAATTTCAGTGCATACAAGATAAAAGAAAGATGAATGCCCCAAATGATGATTAATCAACTATGGCAAATGCTTGGATAAGCCTTTCAAGACAGCTGTGATGCAGTATGAATGATTGGTTTTATATTTACATGTTATTTGTGTTAGTATTTTGTCAACTTCTAAGATGTATCATGTCATGTTCAGTTCAAGGGATCTGTTAAGCAAAGTATAAGCCATGATAAGGAAAAGTCTAATCTTCATGTTTTTTTTGGTTTTTTTTTCCGCTTCAAAGATGAATAATAGCTATACAGAGTTCAAGAAATATTCTGGAATTTCAGCCAAATGGAAAGAGAAACTGCCTTCTCATCAGTCTTTAGCCTCAGCTGGAATTCTGCAATTTAAATTCTATCTGAAATCTCTCCTCATGATTTTCAGTTAGGCTTGGTAATATATAAGAAATAGTGTTAGGGGATCATCTGCATGCAGATCCCCTTCATATATAAACAATACTTATATTCTGCCTGGTGCAGGGAAGGAACAGGAGAGCTGTGCCCTTACTAGGGATGGAATTCTTCATCAGTTTTCTTCTTGAAAGAAGCAATGAATAATTTTAGTAATTTTCCTCCTGCTATGAAAAAATCTTCAAAAACTACACAGTTTTCAAAGACTATTTTCAGTTCAGGGCTTGTTCTGTGCAAAATCCACATGAAGTTGTTTTGGGAACAGAATTATCACCATAGAAGTCAGTTGCAATGTCAAAAGTCTGGCTTATATTATCATAATTCATTAACAGAATGCCAGCCAATAACTTCTGCACACCGAATGCAGTTTTCTGTGCAAAACAACTTCCATGTGTGAACACTGTGCAGAATAGGTCCTCAACTACAGCATTTTCTGTGCCACCAATAGATTTTTGGCTCAGAAAAAAAGCATATTTTTTATGTTTCTTTCTATTTTTTTATTTGCAGACAATGCTATTTTCTGTGCCAAAAAGACTCATGTAAATTTTGTACAAAGTCATGAATTGCAAAATCTTTGAAAACTGTGCATTTTCAAAGACTTTCCTGTATTGCAAATATTGCAATATTGCAAATTATTTGTTCTTTCCTTTGAGAAGGAAATTGGTGAAGAAATACATGATAGCACACAGAGGGCAAATTTGTAGAATTATGCTTTAATCAATGAGTAAAATGTGTCCAAAAATGTATACAGTACAAAAAATATATGAACAAATGCGCACCTTAAGAAAAAAAGGGTATGGCTAATGTGTACATATTTCTGTGTCCGAAGAGAAAATAATACCTTACAATCTAATACAAACAGGGCTGAATTGGTGATGCAGGTGGGGTTTGGAATAATGAAAACTGAGAGTATTTCACATGCCTATGTAAAACTTGGCCAAATAGTTAGAGGGATAGCCTAAGTATTTCAGTTTTCTTATGTCTGATAAAAGAGAATTGTTTCCTGTGTCTATGGTAGTTCTCTCAAGTATGCATTAATCTGGATACCTTCCAAGTTGTTCAAATGTATGAAGTTGTTCTGAAGTCATTTACAGGACTTATCATCACATTTCTGAAAGAACTACAATTAAGAATATAAATATAGTTCAGGATAATGCTGTTAAGTAATAGAATATTGATTCAATATTTCCATAATTGCTTAGTTTGTAAGAACCAAGCAGTACAAAGGATATCTGATATTATCCAATTTCTTCTAATAGCAACTTCCCTGTGGGAGATTAATGTTTAATCTAATGCCCTTAATTTAAAAGGCAACCTTATTAAGATTACAAGCATTAAGCTAAGATACTGTTATGTAGACCTTGTCAGAAAACAAAGAATGCTAAGATTCAAACAATACATTTTTTTCAGCAGATAGCACTGCACAGAAGGAAAAAGCCAAGCACCTTATAAAATCAATATTCACTTCAGAAACATGTTCTCAATAGAAAGCAGAAGTTGTGTTCTTATTGGTATCAAAGTATATTCAACGCATTCTAGGCCTATAACCTTTATGGCTACATTTGTACTCCTTCCATAGAATTACAGACTTGGAGATCTCGAAGTATATCCAGATCAACTTCTTGCTGGATGCAAGACGTTCAGAGTCAGAGCATTCTCAACAAGGGAGAGTTAACCACATTTTTAAGTAGCCGATGTCATGCTCAAACTGCTCTTACCAGAAAGAATGTCTTCCTAAAGTTCAGCCAAAATCTATTCAACGTCAATTGTTTTTGTGGGGAACAAAGAACAAGTCTGCTCTTGTCAATGACACAGCTGTTTGAAAACTGCTGTTATGTCCCACCTCAAATTAGTCAGAGTAAATATACCCAATTTGTTCAACTTTTCTTTGTACCTCCTTTCTGCACTATGATGTAGACCTTCTTCATGGACTCTTCTGAATATTTTCCAATTCATTTAGATATTTCCTAAAGTACAACATCCAGAACCAGATCTAGTTTTCCAGCTGAGGTCTACCTAGTTCAAAATACAGGCACCCCTCATTCTGTATCTGTGACAATGCTAGTTTTCTAATGGTTTCTGTTAAAATTCATCTAGCCAGTTTGGATGCAATGTTCCATTCTAGCAAAGTTGCTTTGAAATTTATTCTTGCCTTCCAAAGTATCTATATCATCCACACATTAATCAGTGGTTCCCATTCTTGGATTCGTATTTTAATCTAGTCTGCATTTAAGAGATCCTGGAATGTTACTTTTTAAAAGTAATTCATTCCCTTTATTTGTTGACATGGTTAAAAGAGTGGTGCCTTGTCATTATTTGTTGCGTCATTCAGCAAAAGCTAATCATATTTTTAACTTTTCTGTAACTTTTTTTAAACCCTTGGGATTCATATGTGGATACTTGAAAAACTTGAAAAATCTCCATCAACATGTCTCTAAAAGTACTTTAAAATGCCATTTAAAAATAACTTATAAAATAAGTGAAAAAACTTTACTTGTTAATGTCATTTTTTTATCTGTAACTTGTATGGCCTCATTACTAAGAGAGGTTGCTCATTAGTTGTGACTCATGGCTTCCAAGTTCTGAAATTTAACCATATTGTTAAGCAAAGTATTATGGGGAACCTTGTTAAATGCCTTGCTGAAATTAAAACTTTTGTTTTGTTTTGTTTTTAACTAATTCATGCTGGATTTTACTATGTCTACTATATTACTGTCAACCTGCTTTGGCTGATTCCTTTGTCATCAGTTGTGGTATCTTCTTTTGCACCAAAGTCAGACTGCCCAAATGACAGTTTTTCAGATTTTTCTCTTCTTCTTTTTGAAAACTAGGACATTTGCCCCTGAAGTCTTTTCTTTCTTCATGTCTCCAGGATCATCTCAAAGACTGATTGACAGCATTTCTAAGAGTGCACCAGCAAGTTTCTTTAATACACCAGGATTCAGCTCTGAAGACATGAATTTGTTTAAGGTGCCTAGGCATTTCTGACCAGCTCCTCATCAAACGTCAGCTTCAGCCATAACCCCTCACCAGCTGCACAGATTGCATGATGTTGTGAACAGTTCCCATCCCCTTTCTGTTGGTTATGTGACTGGAAATCCCTCTTTTGGTTTTTCTTTGCATTTCTCAGCAGCTGCAGTTTGTTCTGAACTTTTCTGACATTGTCCCTGTGTTCTTGTTCTTTGTTTGTCCCTAGTGACTACAGGTCTTTCTCTTTCTTCTCCTCCTTTTTTTTTTCTTTCAGCTCCACACAGTGGCAATATTGGATTTTAAAAATATATTTCCCATTTTTAAAATTAAAAAAAATCATTGGAATTGTTTGTGCTGTGCCTTTCCTTACTCCCTTCTTCAGGGATTCACAACCATTTTGAGCACTTGCTGTCCTTAATCTACCTGATGGTGAAATAATTTTGGGAAGTATATTATCTATTGTATATTAGCACTGATAGCATTTTTGAGCTTATTAAAGTGTTCCAGATGTTCTGCTCACCTTTTGTTTTTATCATGAACGTTCAAACAGATCATCACCTCCAGCATTACACAGTTTGCCTTTCTATACCATTCCCACTAATTTAATTTCATTAACCAACATTTGCCTATTTATTAAGATCAAGTCAAACATAGCCAATCCTATTATACCTTTCTCTATTTTCTGAAAGAAGAATTGGTCAGCAAGCCATTTCAGAAGTCAGAAGACATTCTATTTTAGCAGCAGTTGACTGCATCCGTAAATGGCCTCCTGAAGCTGTCCTGAACCCTTCGCAATCAAGTGATGTGAAAAAACTCCTTAGGAATATCATTGTCCTGGCCTAGTACACTATTGCCTAAAATTGTGCTGACATTGTGGCTGTGTCCCTCCACTGGAGGCCCTTTCCGCACCCTACCTTATATTGTCATCCACCGGTGGCAATCCCAGCAGTGGCTCGATCCCAGCAGTGGATCTACTGGCTGGCTGGCTCCCTGCTGAAAGAAGTGCGATGGACACACCTATTCCTTCCATAGCACAGCTGGGCACTTTCTCAGGCTGCACTGGGGCAGGAAGTGCCTCCATCGTGCTTGTGGCACTTCTAAGGCCAGGTAAGTCTTGGATGATCATGCAATCATGGGTCATTAATGGAGAAAACCCATCAATGATTTAACCCATGTTTGTGCTGCCTGGCAATGGGAGAAGAATGAGACTGTGATGATGTCATGCAGAAGCATTGTTGTGATCCTGCTGCCCTCCCATCCCCATACTGGGATGGGAGATTCCTGCGGAAAAGGCCTTTGTTCCTCCCTAACTGTGGCTCTGTTCCATCTTGGAAATGCAACAGTGCTTTGTGTTTAAAAAATTAAATGTGTCTTAGAGCAGCAGTGATAGGACTAAAGAGTGCTTCAGTAACCTAAAATTCTCTCTTGTCTTATGCACCTATTGTCACCTCTCTTAGAATGATATGCTTAGGAATCACTCCACCTCTTCCTCTGCCTCCTTTTTTGCTCTTTCATTACACCAAAAATCAAACTAATTTAGTCCTCTTCCTGTTCTAGCTTGGTTTACCTGGCACCCATAGAAAGCTTTCATACCTCTCATGTCTTTCCTATAATAATACTTTCCCGTAGCCATTGGTGTCAATGTTCCTTAATCATAGTAGCTAGCCACTGCACACATGCACTTTCTGTCATTCCATCCATCCTTGCCTCTTCCGATGGCAGATAATAGCCAGGAGAAAAGGTATGATATCAACTTTCCAAAGCAAATACATCGGTAAAACAGCATTCAAGCTGGTACATGCCTTTTGAGTTAGAAAAGAAATCTTTTTTCCCAAAAGAAATAATTTTTTTAAGCTGAAGTAATTCATTATTGCTAATTGCTGACCAACTCATGACATAACAAGACCACACACAATGCTTGAGTTGAAATATAAACCATTTTATTTCAACTATCACCAATTTAGGTTTTATCCCCTGAGTTGTGCAAAAGCTGGGAGCAAAGTAGTGCAAGAGCAAAAGGGGCAGGTGGTCTCTCCCAGACAACCCCCCACAGCTTCCCTTGGGCAAAACATGTGAGTCTCAGGGAGAACTCAAAAACTGGGTTGCTGCCAGGCTGGCCAGCTACTGGAAGGCCAACCCAAGGATCCAATTCTAGCATGGTCTACATGCTCTAGCATGTGTGACCTCGAAAAAGGTCTAAGCCCTCAGGCCAGACCTAAAGACAACCTCCTTACCCCCCCCCTCGGCTCTCATGACATGTTAGGACAGCTCTAGAGACCTATCCTTCACAAAATGGTTGCCATAGGTATTCACCAAACTCCTACTGTCTCCCTCTAGTACCTGACAAGTGACTGCCTATTTAAGACACCATCCTAGGGCAACTCTCCAATTCCCCCAGTCAACAGTGTAGGATAGGCAAAAAAAAACCAAAAAAAAAAAAACCATGGAGAAGTGGGGGGGGGAATCCCTACTCAGCCCTGAAGTGACCAGCAAGCTTGTGTCAAAGGCAGGAAAGTGGGTTGACCAAAAGTCAGCAAGAGGAAGAAGCAAGGGGCAGCATGAGCAAATAGTCCTCCAGCTCTGTCCCTCACACTCTTCGTGATACCACACAATGCCATGTTACACATTAACCTGGCCTTTCTTCACAGGAGGTCTTCAAATGTGTATTGCTCCTTCAATGCTGAGTTGGGGATGGGGTGGTGGTGATCCAAATTCTTACTTTCCTAAATACCTGTATTTTTTTTTCTTTCAGGAAAAATGCATACTTTTTCTTTGTTTGGTAATGCTATACTGCATTCCAAGAATAATGCTGTTTCTTGCTTATCCACATGAAAATAGATGACTCTGTTCGGACAATGAACAGCTGTGAAGGCCTGCTAAGAGAAGATGTCCTGCCCCTCAGAAAGGATGAGAAAACTACAGTTGACAGAAGTGTGGTGAACCCAGTCAAAATAAGAAGGGGTCCATTTTATGAACATGTGAGATTGCCTCCATAAAATTCCTTCCTATCTTTGAACAGGAAGCTTTATGTCAGAGATAGGGAAGCTGTGGTTTTCTAAATGTTTCTGTGCTTCAGCTCCTACCAACCGCACTTAGCTGGACCAGGCATCAGGAGTGGTGGCATTTTGTCTGATAATATCTAGAGGACTCTTCTGCTGCCCTACATGGACAGGAAGTAGACACGTTAGGCTGAGGTAATCCTATGTCAGCCAAGGACCTGGCATACACGTAATCACTGAAGAGGCAGGGCTGATCTCTCTGCATTTAAGACTCAAGGATACAAACTGACTGGGTAGGACTTTTGAAAATTCTAGCAAGTGTGTAAGACTCTAGTACAAGATATGATGATGATGATGATGATGATGATGATGATGATGATGATATTTTGTTACAGAAAGTCTTGTGTGTCATAAAATGGCCAAGAAGTCTAAGAGACTTCACTTTAATGTGTGTCTTTCATCCCACTCACAAACACCTTCAAAACCAATTGCAGAATATATACATGTGTGTGTGTGTGTTAATGTATTTTTATTTTGTTCTTTGACATGTATCATATGCAGATAGGAAATAGATTGAATAAAATTTCTTGCTGTTTCCACGATGGATGCCACTAGAGGAAGGATGGCACTTGAACAATTCTTCCTTTCCTTTCCTTTCCTTTCCTTTCCTTTCCTTTCCTTTCCTTTCCTTTCCTTTCCTTTCCTTTCCTTTCAAGCAGGCAACTCACAGCTCTGACATATGTTTAGTGAGCCCAATGGTTTTTCCCCATGAAACACCTACTTTGCTCATGGCAATAGTGATTCTTTCTTCACTACTGCAAGCTTATCACAGCTGGGTATTATCCAACAACATTGTTGACATAAATATAGGGGAATTGTCCAGCCACTGTCGATAGTACTGCTTCACTTATACGCCAGATAAACAATGTGGAATAGAACCATCTCTTAAAGAGTGTTACAGACCAAAGCTTAAGTAATTCAAACATTCTAGTATAAATTCAATTGCTGGTCTGCAATTCTGTAGAGTGTGTTAGTGGATAATAGCACTTACCTTTATTTTACACCAGTGATTGACTGCATTCAGTATATAGACAGCAAGACGTGATCTAATACTAGGCAAAGTATTTTAAACATCATCTTTCTGGTGGAAAGAGAGTATGGCTTTATATATCACATGGAGAACATATTTCACATATCAATATAAACAACATGAGTTCCTTTAGAAAAGGGCTTGAGGTCTAGTAAATTTTGTTGAAATAAATGAACTTGAATTTACTAGAGATGTTTGAAGGACACATTTTAGAGTTTTTTTTCCTAGCTACAAAGTCAAGTTCTACCCCGACTGGTTGAAAAGAAGACATGATGATTAATGAGGAAAGGTTTCTGAGGCTAAATATTATGAAAGAACAAGAAGGGCAGCTGACAACAGCCTGATGCTCTGCTGTCATGATTCCAATAATTCACTCACTTTTAATTATTTGCCATCTTCATCTTTTTTCCCCTATTTGCTATTTTTTTCTGTGTTTCTGTACCTTGTACTTTACTTCCTGTCTCTCTAGTGACACAATGCACTACAAAACAGAATATTTGGTAGTTGGCAAGATTAATAATTTATCTTAGTACACTGTCATGCCATCCTCCCTTTGTCAGTAATAATGATTGGCAGTGTGATTTTCTTGGCAATAAAACCAATTAGCACACAGTTCATTGCCTGTAGCTGAAGTATTTTACTAAACTCCAGACTTGTTCATGGCTGCTTATAGGGAATCATTAGAAATTTTCTTGCCCCAGAAATACAATCCAAGGCCCTATTCTGTTTTAAAGGAACATTTCTATGAACACATCACAAACTGCATGTTATAATGCAAAAATAACACAGGGAGGAGGGCTTTTTTAAAAAAGATATAATACATCTGTTCAGTTTGTAGCAAGGAATAGTTCTGAGCACCTTCCCTCCAGGCATTTTATAGTAGAATAATTGTAACCTACAACTCAAAAACTGCACAACAACAGGAAGAGATCATTGTTATGATTTCCAACTACTTTGAAAAAGAAAAAATCATAGCCATCAAGCCAGCTTTTAAATCATTCAGCACTAACATAAAGTCTATCACATTACAGTACAATTTCATTTCTCTGAGCAGCTTCTGTGACATCTAAAACACTCTGATAATCAGAGGATTGGATCGATGGGAATGTTTTCCTGGTGTTACACTGACATGGAGCTACACAGGGGACACAATAAAGTTCAAAGTCTTAGAGTTTCAGAAATACATATAAAAATTCAATAGATACTTTCAAAGCACAAAGGGATACATTAACAGGAGGAAAAAAGCCATAAATATGTAGAGAAAATAACATGGAATAACATGGATCTGATGTTTTGAAGAAAAAAGGTGAAGAAGAAGCCCATATTCCTGGTATGAAAACTGTGCCTAAAGTCTTGGAGGAAAGATGGGACCACATCCACTCCTGTCTTTAACTCTTCATGCAGACACATTGCATATAAATTATGCATATATTGGTTTTGCTCAGAAATGAAGCATGTGCGGAGACTATGGAAGGGAAAACATGCACTTTATCTGGCCCCACCTTCCCCTACATGATGACATGTCATCGATGGGGAAAACTCATCAATGATTTAACACATGATCACACTGCCTGGGGATGGGAGAGGAGTGGGACCATGATGACATCATGCAGGAGCCTTGTCACAGTCCCAGCCTCCTCCTGTCCCCGTGGCAGGATGGAAGGGTGCTGCGGAAAGGGCCATAAAAAGATAATAACTGCCACTTCATAAAATGGAAATAATAAGGGGACATAAACATGTTTTCAAATGTTTGATTCATTGACTTCGAGCATTTGTTTGCTTGGCTTCATTTTTTCTTGGCACATTTCATCGTGAATTGATGTGCCTCACATCACTTAGTGATATGGTTGTGTAAAGGTACAATTGTGTGCCATTATGACTGCATGGTGATATGAGCATGGTATATGATCTGGTAGCATGGTTCTACTGGCAATATATTTTGGGCTGCTTTTCAGGGGAGGCAGTATATATTGACAAAAATGTAAATGACAAAGTATTGATGAATTAAAAGATGCATTTGTCTAACATAGCACCCACAAACTGAGTTCCTCTGAACCCAAAACAAATATGTAAAGCATCTAAGAAGATTACAAAGATCCCTTGTGGACTATCATTTATTATTTACTGAAAATGTATGTAGTAATAATAATCCTTGGTCAATATCAACTATATCAACTGCTTAGTTATGTATACTTAGGTAAGTATTGTCTCCTGGCTCAGTCCTCCAATCTGTTGGAAATGTCATTCACCTATGCTCCAACTGCCAGAAAGGACCTACTTCTCCCCATGCAGCTGATGTCTAGAAAAGTAGGTGGGGGGGGAATTACGACTGTGGCAATAGTGTGACAATCATGACTAAGTAGTAATTGTGAATACAGAAAAGTTGGAAATAACTGAAACTAAGCAGTTGCAGGGAATACTATCCATTTAGAGCTTTAAAACGCAAAAAGATAATGTTGGCTTTGCAACAAGATGTTATCATACCAGTTAGGAAGCTTTTAAGTTTCCAGTTACTTTCAGATTCTGGACTAAATCTACTTGTTAATCCAATCAGAGAGAATTCATTGCATAAATGGAAAGCAACACTTATGTTAACCAAATTAATTTCATGGGTCTACTCTAGTTGGGACGAACTGTCTTAGTGCCAAGTTGGGTTAGAAAACTGCAATTCCCAGCATTCCCTGCAATTGGCTATGCTGACTATAGCTGATGAGAGCTGCCATCCAATGATGTCTGGAGGGCAAGAGTTATCCATTGGTGGTCTGGTCTGTGTCTTGGCATTCGAGTCAACATGCAATCAATGACCATTGCTAGAAACAAAATGTGGGACTATATGAATTTATTCTGATACCAAAAATGACTGTCTAAGGCAGTTTGCCAAAAGGAAAAGTCATTTTTAATGGTGCAGAATACACGACACTTGGCTGAATCTGTATTTATGCTTAGCAGTGTTCCATTGTAATTAAGGAAAGGATTAAGATTGTAATTTTTCTGATCTCCATCCCCATGCTTCCCATGCTGCTTCAGAAGGTTCCCATGAGTAGAAGGACATGTACTGCTCATAGAGCTGCATCTAGATTCAATCCATTGTTGTTGTTGTCGTTGTTGTCATAGTTAACCATAGAATCATATTCATATATTACATTTATAGAAGACAGGGATGTAATACCAAGTTCTTTCATGAAAGTAGCAATAAGTAATTTTGGCCATTTTTGTTCTGCTGCTGTTGAAAACCATAGTTTTTGAAGTCTATTCACAATTCAGGATTCTGAGAAAAAATCTCATGTGGTTACTTTGTGCAGAAATCAGCATTTCTTGTATAGGAAACAGCCTTTTCTGTGTGGAAAATAACATTTCAAAGCAAAAATATTAATTTCTGTGAAGAAAATACTGGTTTCTGCACAAAAAATGCTTCCAGGATTTATTTTGTGTAAAATTTTGAATATTCTTTCCATCTCTAAGGAGATGCAATAGAAATTATAACTGGAAAAGAGCAGGATCTTAATTCTGTATAAATTTTGATTAATCACTTTTTTGAATGTGTACAGACAGTAAATGTGGTAGAAGTAAGATTCTTAATGATTCTTAAAAAATAATTCTTAAAGATTCTCTGTCCTATGGTTTATGTTCACTGAAAGCTGTATTTTCTTGAGTTGTGACTCTGGGTATGTGAATCATTGTCTCAAAATCTCAACATTTTCACTTCACCTGACAAATAGGTGAAGTACTTTCTGTTGATCTCAAGGGTATAACTTGTGAGAATGTAGTTGTGTTTTTTGTTTTGTTCTGTTTTTTGCAAAAGAATTGCATAAATTGCTCAAATTGTATAAATTGCACAAATCATGCAAACTGCAAAAACTGCATGGCTAAACTTTAATAGTTGCTGCCTTATTGCACAGACTTATAAAAATTAGAGGCATTGGATGGACTGCTTCCATCTTTCTCATTAATCAGCCAGTCCTTATGTCCTTGATTTGGAAATATGCTTTGTTTTCCTTCACCCAGAAAAAAATAGGACAGTTTCATCCAAATGTTTTTCTCCTGTAGTTATCTGTAGTGCTCACCTCCTGTATGAGAGCAAGGCTATGAGCACGCTGCTAAATGTCCAAATCCATGTCCCACTGTGTCAGTTTGATCTCCAATGTAGGTTTTAATACTCAAGTTTTTAACACTTTAATTTCAGTGTTCAGTTTGAAGGTAATCCTATAATTATTCATGGATCTACTGAAGTATTCCCACAGAGCTGTTCTATAATGTCAAGCAAAACTGTACAATTTGCCCCACAAATGTCAGCAACTATAATTGTTGCCAACTGAGGCTCACCTTGCATCTTCTAGCCTCGTTTTTGTCCATGTTTTTGTTTAGACAAAACTGCATCTCTTGTTTAAGTATAGCTTCTGACAAACTAGAAAAATATCAATCAATGAAATACAGGGTTGCTTCAGTATCCAACAGTGCACATAATTTCTACATGTTTAGGGCTTACAATAACGCATAGGAATAGGTAACAAAAAAACTTTACCTGTAATAGATAACGATATTTTTTTTAAAAAAAAAAACATGGTATGAGTTTGCTTTCCCTGTCTGTTCAGCTGCCTTCTACATGTATGGCAACATTCAGTCACCTCCCACACAGTCAGATTAGGGACATATCTAAACCAAACAATTAATGGCATTTTGATACCACTTTAACAGCTATGGCTGAATCCTATGGAACCCTGGGGCTACTAGTTTGGTTAGAACTACTAGTGAGTTCTAAAGCAGTTTTAGGAGAGTCTGCTGCAGAATTCTAAGCATCTTAACCAAACTACTAATCTTAAGATTTCATAGGATGGGAGCTATAGTTGAGGTGGTATCAAACTCCCACAGCTGTGCACTGTGGATATACCTTAGTCAAGTACAAGCTGAAACAGACAGAATCCAG